>VZTE01000949.1:151158-322549 GCA_013397775.1 Eulacestoma nigropectus | reverse complement strand
TTTTTTTTTTTTTTTAATGAGATCTAACCCCATGGTAAATCAGGTTTGCACTTGGCCTCTTAATGAGTAGAGAGTCCCTTGCCTTTAGCTAGAGACCAGAAAGAACCAAACACCCTGGTCTCTACCCTAGCATGTGGTGAGGCTGTTTGGTCATTGCAGTACATTCAATAGATCCAGTTTTACTAAGCTCATGGGACCAAACATGGCAAGGCTGCGTGTGAGTTAGCACAAAACATCATTCAGGAAAAATGAATACACTGCATAACCATACCAGTAGTTCTGGCACAAATGACTTTTCTTTTGCCCTGTATCCTTTTTGAAATTCGAATCTATATCCTGTCAACATTCTGTTATTCACAGGTGAAATATTTGGCTCGAGGATTAAATGTACTCAGTGTCTCAGCAAGTAGGAACTTTCATTAGGTGTAGTATGGTGTTATTATCTCTCTCCCTACCATATGACTTGATGAGGTCGATTAGAATTTGGGCTCTTTATTTCAAGTCCAAATGTAGGGCAGTATGTTTACCAAATGAACTGACAGGTTATGCTTTTATCTGATTTATGGCACTCCATACATGCTCTCTGCTACCTCACTGTTCCCTGATATAAAGCAAACCCAGAGAATCCATCTGGATTTTTGCATTTCTCCTAACAATTTTCATTGTTTGACAGATACATAAGCAGCGGGCAGCTCCAAAGACATCTTCAAGAAAATGATGCAACTGTGCTCTGGTGGGCTTCTTCTTGAGTTCTAATTTTTTTTCTGTTATTTATTCTGCTGATGTGAATATCACAGGTGAATTTAGTGTATTAACTTGGTGAGAGGGATTGGTGTTGAGGCTGCCTGAAGTGTTTTCTTCACAAAGAACTGGTGGATTAACTTGGTTGTTTTTATTGATCTGCTGGCATATATTTCAGGGGAAGGCAGAATTGCACTGTAGATGATTGATTTGTCATTAACAGCCATTATTTTTACTTAGAACCATCCTTCTATCCATGTTTCTAAAGTGGCAGTATATTTTAAACCTTATAAAGCAAAATGTGAAAATATTAGACTAGTAAGAAAATCCTGTATTTAGTTTTGTGTTGGTCACTACAAGAAAGACATTGAGGTGCTGCAATCTGGTGTCCAGAGAAGGGCAACGAAGCTGGTGAAGGGTCTAGAGAGTAAGTAAATAAGGAGCAGCTAGGGGAGCTGGGGTTGTTTAGCCTGGAGAAAAAGAGGATCAGGGGAGACATTTTCACTCTTTACAACTACCTGAAAGGAGGTTATGGCCAGGTGTGGGTTGGCCTCTTTTCCCAGGCAGCCAGTGACAGGACTACAGGACATAGTACCAGAGAAGGCTCAGATTGGACAGCAGGAAGAATTTCTTCATGGGAAGAGTTGTTGAGCACTGAAATGGACTGGCCAGGGGAGTGGCAGAGTCACCATTCCTGGAAGTGTTCAAGAAAAAACTGGAGGTAACACTTAGTTCTTCGGTCTAGTTTACAGGGTGGTGATCAGTCTAAGGCTGAACTCATTGATCTTAGAGGTCTTTTCCAATCCAAATGATTCTGTGATTCTGTAATTGTTGTATTCATAAATTGTTTTAACAGGGCTAATAATATCCACACAAAGTGGCACTATGTCCCAGATACTCCAGACAGGTTTACAGCAACCCTGGAGCCAATCTAAACTAGGAGATTTCTATATAGGTGATTCTTTTATATTTTCCTGTATTTATTTGAGATCCCACACCAGGCTATCCTAAGCAATGTAGAACTATGTTGGAGTTGCTCTTACATTTATTTCATGGCATACAACCATGCACAGTAAACTATCCTGGGATTTCAAATACTCATATGTAGCTACAACCCAATGTTGCCCCGTCACTTGCAACATGAAAGCACTGTCATGCACAACAATTACATATCTGAAATCTGAACAAGTGTTTCTCCATTTTTGCAGCTGAAAGGTGTTTTGTTCACATTTCTTTCCTAAAGCTTTCTGCTTCTATTTGCCATTGTCTTTGAAAGGCCATTTACTGTAAGAAACTTCCCATTAGATCCACATTTTCCACATACAATTTGTTTGAAAATTTCAAGTGCCAGAATCCTTTTTTTTTCAATCCAGCATGTTGCAGCTTGTACTCTCTTTCTGCCATGACCACATTCTGCTTGTAGACACATTAAAAAATCTCTCTGTATCTTTCTCTCTTTTCAAAATTACTAGCTATTCTTTATTTTTAGAAAGCATCCAAAGGAGGGCAACAAAGATGTTGAAGGACCTTGAGGGGAAGCTGTACGAGGAGCGGTTGAGGTCACTTGGTCTGTTCAGCCTGGAGAGGAGGAGACTGAGAGGAGACCTCATCTCAGCTACAATTTCCTCATGAGGGGAAGCAGAAGGGCAGCCACTGTTCTCTTCTCTATGGTGCCAGTGAGAGGACCCAAGGGAATGGCCTGAAGTTGTGTCAGGGGAGGTTTAGGTTGGATATCAGGAAAACATTGTTCACCCAGAGGGTGGTTGGGCACTGAACAGACTCCCCAGGAGAGTGATCAGAGCACCAGGTCTGTGTGAGTTCAAGAAGCATTGAGACAGCACTCTCAGGCACAGGGTGTGACTCTTGGGGTGTCCTGTGCAGGGCCAGGAGCTGGACTCAATGATCCTTCTGGATCCCTTCCAACTTAGCTTATTCTGTGATTTATATGGATGTATTTGGTTTAGGGCTTATTATATTAAACACTGTTTTCCTTTGTGGAAATCTTACTACTAATTATCATTGATGGAGACATTCAAGCTATATTAAATCTTTCTGCAGGCTTTTTTAGGAAAGATGTATGAAGCATCGTAACTGTTTCAGAACAGTTGGGTATTTCTCAGTTTTGGTAGGTGGCCGAGTTTGTATCACCTTATACTGGTGTGTCTGAACCTTTAAAACATTTTCTGCTGACACCTCGGGCTTTCAGTTTCTGTAGCGAGTTTGTCAGCAGGATGACTTGATTCCTAATGGTTAGGGAATTGAAACTAACAAAGGGCTAATAATATACAGTGATCAATGATGTAGGGGTGAAGAAAAACATGGGCAAAATATAATTTCTATTGTCCCATGCTTGGCAGAAGCATAAATAAATCTTTGTCACTCTGCTTTCCTTGAAGCCCTCCAACTGACTACACTGCTGGTTTTCACTCCCCGTAACTTCCCCTCTTCCATTCCAGTGTGGGTTCTCACTGGCACTTTTCTGCAAATGGAACATGGCAGAAGCGTGCAGGGGCTAAGGAGATCAAGACAGTAATAAAAATCTGAAGTAGAATAAGAAGAATATTGGAAGGTTCCCCCCTTTTTTTTTTTTTTCTCTTTCTTCTGAGTCATGTACTAAAATCTCTGGAAGACAAAAAAGGCATGGGTCAGGTCTAAAAATCCCCAGTGTGTCTTGTGTGCTGGAAAAGGGCGAGGTAGTAACCCATTAAGTATTGGTGGATGCAGAGTGTGTTCTCAGGTGAGGAGAAACAGATATAGAAGCCCAAACTGTGTATCTCCTCCTCCTGTTATGTGACTACATTATCTATCTCCTTGATTCAGTGACACTGAGTAGAATAAAATGACAGTGTCAGTGTGCAGGGTATTGTCTCCAATTTGAAGCTAATCATTTTGGTAATGTAAGTGTTAAATAACCTCTCTAAATGTCTGACAATACAGTTTGATGAATACTCACTCATATGCTTGAGCATAAATGATTACAAAGTTTCCATATTACTATAGGCAATTAATTTATGCTTATTTAAGATTTATTTTTTCATGGCCAGTGGGGATATATCCCTCCTGGGTTGTGACCAGATGTTTAAACATGAAGACTGTAATTTTAGCTTTTATTGCATATATATGCCTCAGTAGTAATGGATTTGACTCTTTTTAGCAGGCATCGCAAATCCTGCAATTTGCTGGTCAGCTTAAGGAGAAAGAAATGCTCTGCAAATGGATAAAAACCAGTCTGCATCTCTTATTGGTGAATCCTCTGGAGCCAGCTGCATAACTAATAGAATCAGCTGCTGCTCTTTTCACCTGTGGGAAGCATATTCTCTCTTAATAAAATAACTGCAATCCCACAGTCTGATGTAGTTTGGGAAGAAGCGAATTCTGGACTCACTGAAGCACAAGCCTTTCAAGCAGCATTTTTGGTTAGGAGTGAAAGAGTCCAGCATTAGAACTGGTAATGGAGAGGAGAGGTGCCTGGAATCTCTTTGCAGCTCTGTCATTGATTTCCAGTAGGAGCACAGATGCTTTCAAGTATTTGAATCGCATTCTTCTTTTTTCAGTATCCACCTACAGCAAGCTCTGTTTAATAAACATTTGTTTCTCGATGCCCCTGCCCCTAGTTTTATGTGCTTGTGAATTTGAGGCCCTTAAAGATACAGTTTCCAGGGCTGCTTCTTCTTTCCCTGCCAAACTTAATACCAGTTAACAAACAACATATGATCTTAAGTACCTACAACAAATCTGTTACCCAGATTTAGCAAGTATGTTTTTTTTTTAAAGCCATGCAGGATTCTACATCATTTCTTGGACTTTTTCAAATATCAGTCTCACTCATTATTCCTGCAATGACTAGCTGCAAAAGCTGTGTCACAGTTTTGGAGCCTCAAATATCATATTAAGATGGCAGTTTGTACATATTCTGGTAGGAAAGAAAGGTCACGCATACTCGGCCTTTCAGAATCACTGTCAACTATGTTTAGGAAAGTAGGGCCTTGAAGATAGGACTTAAAGCCCAAAGTACATGCCTCAGTCAGAGACCACCTGGTAGAGATTTTCCTTGTCATTTCTTGACCCAGGATTTTCCTCCTCTTAGTTTCCATGAAAAGTCTGATTTTGACTTATAATTATATGTTTGGGGTTTTTTAAATTTATTTTGAAGTTTTTCTGTGTGGGCCTTTTTTTTGTGTGTGTGTTGTGGGGTTTGTTTTGTTTTTTTGGTGAGGTTTTTTTTGAAAAGAAAGTCTTGCAGTTCACATTTAGTAATTTCCCAGGACTTGGTTAGCTTAATTAAAACTTAGTAATGCAAAAACGTGTCTTCAATTGAAGTACCCTTCATTAAATTCAGTACACTTTGTGCCTCCTTTCTGGAAGCTAAGATCTTTTCTTCTTGAAGCATGTCTGTTTGGGGAACAATCTGATAAGTTACTGGGGCAATACCTGCAATACAGACACTGCAGCTGGGTTCCTCTGCGCATCTGTATCACCACAGATTGAAGATAAGTAAAAAACCTCAAACTGTTCCCAGTCCTGTCTCTTTGTTTCCTGGGTAAGATGAAATATGTATCAAGGAACATACAACCCCAAATATTTATAGCTGTAAGCTGGCAGAGTCTAAAACTGCTGGTTTTACATAGCTGTTTCAGCCTCTTCATGTTGATACAAATTCCTAGTCTCTCTGAATGTGTCTAATATTGGGGCACATTATTTTAGTTCTCAGCTATTTACATGGTAAATCACAATTTTATTGAAATCATGTTTCATCAGGGTCATCCTGTAATTTAAAAGACCAGCTGACAGAAATCCTTGACAGGCTGAAGATGGAGCATTTATGCTTCCTGAAAGGAAGAAAGACACAGAAGGGATTTGGGGAGTCAGCAGTTCTAGGAAAGCCATTTGGTTCCTGGCAGCCCAAGCCCTGTGTTATCACTGTGCTCTGCTTGGACCAGGCTACCTTGCTGAACAGATATTAAGCTCTGGCAGCTCAGACTCCCATGCTGCAGACATAGGCATGGAAATGTCATTTTTAAATGATAGCAATATATCTGTTGAAATTAATTTTCTTTTAACCCTCTAAAGGACATTTTAATATGTTTTCAAACATCAAGCAGGTGTTTCATAATTCCCTAACCTGATGTTATACATGGAAACAGGCCATTTTGGTTAATTTGTAATAATTATTTTTCAATCTCATTCAAATCTCTCCTTCAGCAAAGTTCATGCCTGGGAATGGACGGTCTTTCTAGACAGCGCTTTTGTGCTGGCTTTTGTTCTGTGGGTAGAAAGTATCAAGTAGTAGTAATGGGGAGGTGCCTTGTTTTGACTCAGATTTAAGCTGGTTCTGAAGTTTGTTCCACTAGCTTGTTAGAATATTGCATTAGCATCTGCCAAACTCTTCACAGGTTTTATTCAGCCACAAAGAGTCAAGAAGGGCTGAGTGCTTCCTGCAGCTCTGGCTTCCTAAACACAGAAGCAAAAAGTTTAGTGCCCAGTCATCTGCCAAATCCCTGTCTGAGCTGTCTGGGTAAAGGTTGCCACTGTAAGCAGCCAAGGTGGATGAAGCTGTCTGCCTTTGCCTGGGAAAGGCTGCTGGCATTATCCACTTGTGGAACAAGGTCCTGAGATACCCACAGCATCTTGCAAGGCCTGGACCCAGCTGAGTCCAGCCTCCCAGTCTGCTCACACAGCAAACGTGGGTGCAGGCCAAAGCAAGGCCAACAGTGGCCTCCTGGAGCATGTCGCATCCTGAAATCCTGAGTGGGAGAGTCCCCTTAGCACCTGGCAGGCACCTCAGCTGGTATGGGACTGCAGTGACTGCATGGGTGGGAGGTGAAGCCTGCAGGGAGTACCCCAGGAGGCTGCTCTTTCTTCACTGAATTGTGCAAGATGTTATGGTGTCAGCAGCAAGTCTTATACACGATCTGTCTCCCTCTTGAAGCAAATCAATGTCAGATTAACTGTTACAAAAGAAATAGCTATGTTAGAAATAAGAGGTGAGGCAGCTAGATTAATCATATTGTGTCCTTTAAGGGGTGATAGCTTATGTTTATAGTACATTTTCATAAGAGCAGAAAGCCCTTGTAAATGAACAAAAATGGGAAGGTGTTTTGAAAGCCTGAAGTGACCCCAGGTAAAATGAACAGTAGAAGCAGCAAGTCATCGAGGTGCCTGCACAGCAGGCAGTGTTATCTTCCGTATGCATAGCAAGCTAATCTGCTCAGAGTGCTGAGCAGAACTAAACTTGTTGCCTCCCAATTGCTATTTAGTTCACTAGCCACAGCCACCTGGTTCTCATGCAAGGCTTGGGAATGGGGGCAGTTGTTATTCGATGGCACTGCTTTCCGCTGGTCTCTGGAAAAACTTGCCTCCTGTTCAGCCCTTGCAGAAGCACAGTCCTGTCTGCCAGCCCTGGGGTTCTTCATGGCCCATCGGGAAACAGGCCGTGGCTCCTCTCTGCAAGAACCTCTCTCCTGCCCTGGTCTTTCTGCTGCCAGAAGCAGCAGGATACTCTGATGTGACCCTGCCGATGTAGTGTGTCTATGCAGTTGATAGGGAAGACCATTGCTAGGGTTCAGAGAGTGAATTTATCTTAAAGGACAGACTTTTGTGTGCCCAGTCCTAAAGTTTTTTCTGATTGAGTAGGTCAAAGGCTGACAGTTGTATACATGTTGAGGGGTTGTGATTTTAGGAGAAACCATCCTCCCCTTCACCATCTCCCAAACAAAAAAAAGGTGCCTGAAGACCAAGTAAGTTCTAAAGGTATTCTCAGCACTTGCAAAAACTGTTTTGTTCAGAGAAAAATATAAGCCAAATGAGACCTGGGGTAAGAGTAGGAGAACAAAGCAAACCCAACCACAGATCAGGTCATGCTCCCCTACACTTTGTATCTTGCTAGCTGAGGAAATGCATTTAGGTTGGCTTTCATCTCCTTGAGATTGCTGTTCCCTCCTTATGGGCAGCTGGGGATTTGGGCTATGAAAGTAAAGTTAGCAGCTTTGTGTTCCGCGCATGGAAATGTCTACTTTTGACCTAGAATTCATCAAAGAAGCAAAGCAATAATGGTCATGAAAGAGCTGTTGGAGTTGCTCTGCTCAGTAATGAGGAGATGCAGTGATGCTGGATGCAATTGCTAAGGCCAATTAAAGTAGCAGAGGGGGAAGAAGACAGTCATGCCACTTTCCCATCCTCTATAGCATTAACTATTCTATAGGTCACAAATATAACTGTTTACTGGAGACATCCCTAGGCATGCATAGACATAAAGACTGAAGACAATATGTAAAACAAAGGACCTGATTTCTCAAAATATTTTCGCTATTGAGCAGTTTTTCTCACAGAGAGTAAACCATGCTCTTCATAGCACCTTACTGACCTCAGATATACTTGATTAAACATTAATAAAGTAACTCTGTTAATTTTAGTTATTTTTTTTTTCCTCCAGGGCAACTAGTAACCAGAACATAAAAACATTAGATATGTCTGAAAGTGATTTTGCAGCTGTTGTACAGATGAGGACTGATATTTTTCTTGTGACTTAAATCTTTGAATATGTGACTACCTCTGTTTTAAGATAGAAGGGGCAATTTTCTATTTATTTATTTATTTTTAATGGGGCTGTGGCATATTCTGCTAGGGAGAGCTGCTTTCTGCTGAGCCAAAATCCAGGAAAAGCAAATAAATGTATTGGATTTAGCTTGGTAAAAAGAATATTTTCTTTATGTGACATAGAATTAAGAAGGTTCTGAAACCAAAAAATAAAACAGTATCTTTGATACCTAACAAGTTGTAAGCCTTAGCAGTAAATGTATTCCATTTGAAAATATCATCATTTAGGATTCACTTTTTAAATTTTTTTGTAATCTACTGGATATTTGAAAAAGACTTGTTGAGGGCAGACTGTTCTGTACCCTACTTAAAATAGAAGCACCTCGAACATCTTTTGGAAGATTCTGATCATTAGGATATTGAAACTGGTGGACTCAGATCACATCTGGTTTTATTTTTACCTCTTTGGTGGAAAATAAGGAAATAAAACTGACTTAATGAGCACACCCAAAAGAAGAAGCTTTTGTGAAAGGAACGAGAGGAAAAAAAATGCAGGGGTGAGGAGGAATGAGAAGGTAAAATCTGAAGAAGCCCATTAAAGCTGAGGCATCTAGACAGAGCAGATGTTAATACAGAAGGTATCTGCATGCTAGGTCCACTCTCAGTTACATATGCAAAAGATACAGATGTTAAGCACATGTCTGAAACCTTTAAATATATGTCTTTACAGATGCTGAACTGAGCTCTATGATCAGTCCATGATGACAATGGAACTGAATGAAAACCCAGTTGCAAGCCTTCTTAAGCTCAAAGGAAAAGAATCTGCATCTAACCACAGTGTCTTGGTATCATTATAAATTTAGAAGTGGTCAGCATCTTATTCACACCATGAAAACCATTCAAACCATTGACAGTGCTGAGACTTGCTTGTAGATAAAAGATATTCTACTTTATAAAGTAGAATACCTAAGACTGCTGAGATAATTGAAAATTATGAATTAGTTTTATCTGACATTCAGAAGCCTTCACTGCCTAGTAAAATTAAATAGCTGTGAACTTACGTGGTAGTTTCTTTTCATTAAATCATTAGCTATTAAACAGGACATTTTTATGACATTATGCTATCTCTGATACATATAGTTTGGTTATCCTTTGGCATTACTGGCAACAATATTCACAAATACAATTAATATTTGCAATGAATACCCAGCCCTTTTTTTATAGGCCAAACAGAAACCATTTTGTTTCAGAAACCATTTGTACCAGTAGACTAGATAGGTACATGTGACTTGTAAAGAAATAATTCCTTTGCATGGTTCTAGATTTACACCACTTTAGCTGCAGTCTGATGGCTTTTCTTAATATTTGAAAACACAGGAGAAGTTATAAGTTTCCCTGTGATTTTCTTGAAAAGGTTCCTATTGGTTTCTTACATGATAAGTATCCTCTTAGGCCAATTTTGTTGGTTTGTTTTTTTTTAATCTAGAAAATGTGGCAATAAATTTGGTGATGTTTAGAAACCATTTCCTCCATATTTCTATTTCAATTTCCAATTGGGATAAAAGCATACCTTGCTCTCTACAGTAGAGCAAAGCATAGTGTCATTACAATGTTTTATTTGTAGTATCTTTCATTCCCTTTAATCCACTGAAATGTCTTGTTGCTTGTTTAAGCACTCAGGAGCGATGGCTTCATTGAACTATCCCATTCATCAACAGCTCAATTCACATCTGCCACTGCCTGGCACCGATAATCTGTTGCCAGAATCTGTCAGACAAAAAGTTCTTCTTGCCTCAGTGACAGATGGCTCTCCTGAACAAAGATCTTTCTGCCTATAAAATACCGTCTCTTTCCTTTTTGTTACAGACTTAATTTAAGTAGCCACAGCAACATCAATACGGTGTTGTTCCACCAGGCTGGGCCAGCAGGCAAAAATATGGATTTGTGCCACTACTTTGTGGGTTGGGGCCCGAAGATAAAAGCTCAGTCCAGACACTGTATTGTCACACAGGGTGCTGTTAGCGTGATGTCCAGCTCTGCTTAGGCTATAGTAGCTCAGGTCCCATGCCATGCTAATGCTCTTGTGGAGCTCTCAGCTCTGGTTCTCCATGGTCTGCTCTGTTCTTTTGGGCACAGCAGCACTCAAGCCCGTTCTTCTGTACTCTGAACTGCTGAGGAAATTAAAGCTGGGCAAAGTTTTTGCCTGTCTAGTTTTTCTGTGTCTTGTTTAATAACCTTTGAATCCTTTGGGCCATTTTCATATGAGACACACCAAGAATGTTCTCAAAGACATGAAGATCCTTGGCATTTTCTGAAGGAAGAAAAAGTTGTTTCTGCCACTAAAGGAATATCAGTGAAAGCTTAAATTATAATGAACACCCGAAGTTTTGCACAGATGGAGAAGATGGTTAAACTTTCATTATTGTTCATTTAGTATCAGGAGGGACTACTTTCTTCTAAATACATTTCTTTAAAGCAAGGAACTCCACACTTTCTCTGGAATCCCTTTAGAATTTTAACTTTTTTAGGGAGAAAATTACAAAGTACTTTTTCTCTTCTTATGGCATATAAAAAGCATTGCAGGGCAGTACTATGCTAAAGCAGAGCTGTCATCTTCACTGTTCTAATGCATTCAGCTAGTTCAGCAGAGCTTATTGAAACCAGATTTTGTTGGGAAATGGGTTAACATTATGGAATATTGCATCCTATAGACATCAGATCCATGCAAATTCAGTAATCATGTTATGTGAAGCTTCCTGTTTGCCTAGGCAGCCAGAATGTATACATTAAATCTTTATCCACATCCAAACATTGTTTTAAATTATACTGAGCAGCGTGAAAACCTACCAACCAACTTAAATAATGAACTACGAAACAAAAGAAGGGTTGCTGGAACCATCTTAGATAAATTCTTGTATATTTGTTCTGTTATGCTTCCATATTTCCTTACTGCTTGTTATTTTTTTTCTTTACCGGTACTATTTTAAAACTCTACCTTGATAAACCAGTGGCTTCCAGCCACCCAGCAAGTCTATTTTTTAAATAAGATTTTTTTTTTCCTGAAACCACTTCAATGATGTTTTGTATTATTCCACTGACGGAAAACTGAAATATATCTCAGGATTGCACTTCACTGCAGTAGATCAGGTAAGCTAAAATTCCCAACCTGATGGTGACTTCCTCAGCTCTGTTTGTGAGGCAGTGGCTGAGGAGTTGATGCTAAGTGTTTATATGTGTCTATAAAGCAGAAAGCTCAAAGCCTGTTTTGCAAAAGATTTCTGAAGATGGGATACTTCGAAAATTAATACCTATCCTCATGTTTGGTATTAACAATGCCAGTGGTAGAGTTCAAAGGGTAGTGTTTTTACACATAAAACTGGAAAGAAAAAATCTTCCATTTCTTTAAGTTCTATAGAGAAACATGAAATAGTTGATAATAGGTCTTTTGTCTGCATATTTTGAGTTCCCTCAAACATGTCCTGCTTGTGTTGTTGCAATGCACCAAATCTAAAATTCAGGTTCTTCATGTGCAGAGCAAGTACATGACATCCCTTGCATTTCTGCTTTACTGAAAGGGAAGCGTAGCTTAATATTACTTATTAGTAGATTAAGTACAAATAGAGCTATAAAGTTCTAGTTTGAACACATCTGGATTACTGTACAGGATGTAGGACTGACACTAGAAAGGACATAGAAGAAATAACAGTGAAGAAAAGAGATAGCAGGTAAAACAGGGGGAGACAGAGGAGACAAAATTTATGCGTTCTTTAAAAGTATACAAGGGACAAGAGAACTGTAATGTACCTTCAAAGTAGCACCCCTAAATGAAGTCATTAGCCATTATTCATTGAACACAAACCAATGCATTTAAGAAAGAATTTCAAAGCAGACAATAATAAATCAAATCTTGTTGTTGCATGGATTCCTAAAAGCATTACTCAAAACCAGAGTTATCCACAAGTGGTGTAATGCTGGGGGAAAGATTAACTCATGTAATTGATATTTAACTGGTATTTATTTACAACCAAATAAAAGCCCAGACTTCACTAAAACAATTATTTTATATTAAATAATACTTGATTACTAGCACATAACAATTGAAAAGTAATTACCATGTTGTTGGTATGTAGTATTTTATTTCCCAGTCTCAGCAGATGGCTTTTTAATATTTTTGTTATTAACTGATAGAGAGAAATGTCTTATTGACTAAAAATGAAATTGATATTTGAGAACTATCCCTTAATCATTTACTTTCATTATTTCCAATAGGATTCTTTTAGAGCCCTACCTGGTTTTTTTCCTCCCTTCTTCCCATCTTTATGCCTGAGGATACTAATAACAGTGAAGTGAGAGTAGAAAATCAGAAGAATCATTTAATTCTTTGGCAGGTAGTAAAATATTTTCTCCTTCTTAAACTGCACAGAATGTGCTTGTGATTAGAGAACAAATTTAATAAAATAGAGCATATTGATTGCCAAAGGGGGGGATTTTTTTTCCAAAACTAATGTTGCTAAGCACTGTAGGAGGTTGTACAAAGTAAAGCTACTTCTTCCGACAGCTATCATCTGCAAGAGTGATCCAGATGTTGGGAATAGCATAGCTATGGAAAAAATAGGATGATATTTTTACAGATAACGCCTGCAGAGAAATTCTGATGGAATGCAACTGTTCTAGATTTTACTGTAATTCAGGTATTTATTAAAATACATGAGTATTTGGTCAGCTTTACTGCTTCACAGCATTTTGCATCTGAGGATCTCCAAGCAGTGTGTCAGTGGCAAATACTTAAACTAAGCACCTTATTTGTGAATCCATCTGATACAAAAACTAGATAGCAAATAACTGTCATGCTTTGTGAAATTTATCTTTCAAAACTCACTTGTGTTTATTTGCAGGTGAGTGTTAAAATTCTGCAGCAAAATGAAATTTTGAAAGAATTTAACAAGTGTTAAAACACAGTGTTCAAAAATGTGAACACTTTCTCCATAACATAGAAATTATAAATCTGATATATGTACACTGTCATAACAACATTAATATCACAGAGGTTATAGCAGGCACTTCAACTATATCTAAACAAAATATTTCAGTGTTTTCCTTGTTACTGAAACAAGCATGTAGAAATTACTTGTTTTAACACTTCTCTCCCCAACATATAGACAAATTAGACACTTTCTTTTGAAAGGTTTTCATTTCCAAGTAAATGCAATTTTTCAGGCAGGTCTGTCCCACCAGCTATTTTGCCCAGTTTAGAGCTGATTTCTATTTTAACTGAAGCCCAAAGGACATGCCTTCTAGATCATGCAGGAGTTGGTGACTTGCCTTGCATTAAGAGCTCCCAGCTTGCAGGATTTGTTCTTATCCTCAGAGAAGGAATTTGAATATGCAATGGCATCCAAAGGACCAACACAGCACACAATGCCAGGCATCAGCTCCTTCAACAGACATTACTCTTCACACCTACACCCCAGCACACCCTTTTATACCTTTCTTCCTGTATCCCTCACATGCTTCTTGTTACAGAAATCAACACACACCTGCATTCCAAGTTGTTTTTCTTTTTTTCCTAGGGGTACAGCTGTAACCTATCAAAGTCGAGGCTGCCTGCAGCCCATTCTTGTATCCCCACAGATATGTTCATCTTTGACAGCTGCATTAGCCTGGCACAAAGTGTCAGCATTCAGTATTGTTCAAAACATGAAGATACGCCTGGCCATACCCTTCTAAAAACTGGGGACAGGCTTGAGGTGCTGTGAACTTCCTTCTGATTTGCCAGCACAAGGAAGGACATCGGCCTGTTGCAGCAAGGCCACAGGAGGCCCACCAAGCTGATTAGAAGGATAAAGCACCTCTCCTACGAGGAAAGGCTGAGAGAACTGGATTTGTCCAGCCTGGAGAAGAGATGGCTTTGGTGTGACCCTATTGCGGCCTTCCAGTACCTGAAGGGAGCCTACAAGAAAGGTGGGACAACAGCACATACTGACAGAACAAGAGGGGATGGCTTCAAACAGAGAGCAGGTTTAGATTAGATATTAGGAAGAAATTCTTCACTGTGAAGATGGTAAGACATTGGAATAGGATGCCTGAAGAAGTTGTGGATGCCCCATATCTGCAAGTTCCAGGACAGGTGGATGGGGCTCTGAGCAACTTGGTCTAGTGAAAGGTGTCCCTGTCTATAGGGATCTTTAAGGTCCCTTCCAACCCAGAGCATTCTATGATTCTCTATTCAGGTAATGGCTTGGCATCTCTAAATTTGTGAAACAACATGCTATTTCATAACAGATTAATCTGTCCCTGTATTTTCATTTGGACTTTGAAGAAATGTTTTTCTCAATTTTCTTGCTCCTATAGGAATTATTTATTTGATCATTGCTGTCTTGTTAGGGAGAGGGAAACTAACCCATGACAATACATTGAAATGAAAGGTCTGTTACATTTCTTCTTACAAATTAAACAGCTGGTCTATTTAAAAGAGTTTTACGCTGACTTAAGAGCTTAGTATGGAAATTCCAGTTCTCAAACACAACTTATTCCAGTGCAAGAATCCAAAGATTGATCCTTTTTAAATATCCTAGCCCGTGGTTTAGTTACAGTTAGGGTTGATGCTAGTATTGATTTTTAATACTTGCTAAAATAATGGCTGTTCTGTTAGCTATAGCCAACCAGCTTGATATACCCATCCAGTTCTCAGAATAAGCACTAAAAAATAGCAGTAAAATAATTCTCACAGTCTATTTTCGTAAACTCACAATCTTGTGATGTTACATAGTGATTCTTAAGTTTTCATGGTCACGTGAAAGCTCTGTGTTTTGAAGGCTGGAATAATACTTGGAACGACAAGAAAACAAGGCTTCACAAATCTATTAGAAATCAGTTAAGGACCAGAATGAACATGACCATGTACTAATTTTCACAACAACAGGAAGCTGGTGAGCGCTATTCTTACATGGTATTAAAGCAGCAGAAAGAAATAGGACTTGATGTAACAGGGAGGACAGATTCACAGAATACTTTGCCGGCATCTTGCCTTATAACACTTAAGTGAAGGATATGCCTCTGTCTCTTTTTAACCACAGAACTGTCCATGTGCACATAATTGTTTCATGTCAAGGTTAATGAGAAAAAAAATCGCATTTACATTTTGCATTCAGACAATAAATCTGTCAGGATCAAAGAAGTCTCAGGTTTCCTGGGTCTACCAGTGAAAAGTAAGGGATGCAAAAGGTTTTCTTTAGAGTCATTAATCAAATTAGTCTTTCAACCTTGTCATAAACTGAGGAGCCTCGAACTTAAACCCTTCCTCTGACTGAAGCTGTAGTTTGACTAAAGCTGATGTTTGATTCTAAGAACAGAACAGGATAAACAGCTTTAATTCATGTTAGGCTGAACTGTTGGAAAAACATCAAAACTTGATCTGCGTATAAGAGAAAATTTAAGAAAATCCCACGTATGTTGTTATGATGGCTAGATGCACTCAAACTGTGACCTTGGAATTTACTGCAGCAGGTATAAAATGATACTGCGTTTCAAAGAGATGATTTTGTACTCCCATTTCCCATTCCCATCCTTGTACTGTCTCCTTGTGCTTCGCACAAGCATGAGTGTCATCAACTGGTAACCTGCTTGAACAACTGAGTCAGAAAACATAGAAAAAAGAAAATTAGGTTTCAGATACAAAGTTCTCTTCACCATACAGTCTACACTGGGATTGGTGTGAGAGAGATGATTCAAGAAGAAATTCAAGAAATACATTTTATAAATATGAAGAAAAATTAATTGTATTTTTTCATTTTTTTTTCATTGTTCTCGCAAAGTTATGTCCCTAAGTTAATTTTAGATACCTTTGTGGGTTTGATCAGTTCATGAAGGAACACTAGGAGAACTAGTTACTTACTTTTGAACCAGGGTTTGAAGATATTTCAGTCCAGCTTACAGGTGTTGTCTGCTTTCCTTGTGATTCTTAATAATCCTTCTGGGGGACATTACAAATGTTTTACATGCGTATTGTTGGAAATACACTTCTGAACTCCTTGGTGCCAGAGAGCTCCGTGTGTCAGAGCCACTGGGTCTGTCCCACTTGCATCTTCCTCTGCAAATTCCAGCTCAGCTTTCGAAGAACAGGTTGGGATGTGAGACCAAACACTCCCCAAGGAAAGAAAGGGCATTGTTTAGCCCCCTGTGTCAATCTGCATAGAAACCTTTGTCTTAAAAAAAAAAAAAAAAGAAGCATTAGGGAACTTTCATAGCTTGGAGGGGTTTTGTACTGATGCAAAAATGAGGGAGTACATCAGGTCCTGTGACAAGCTCCCAGTCAGAACTCATGCTGTGATAAGGTTTGAAGGGGCATTGTGGCATTTCTTAGGAAGAAATTTGTAACTTGTTAAATTTATGGAGTGTTGCTACACATGATACCTGGCTACTACCTAGAAATTACATTGTCACCTTAGTCTATCTGGGAACTTTTGACACTAGGCAAAAGGAAAAAAATTGCAAAATATACCCACCAAACTCAGAGCAATTTTTTTTACTAAGACTTTATTTATTGTATTTTCAATCTTTGCAGTGTCAAGGTTATTCTTTCCACTTGGCACTTCCTTCAGCCTACACAGCAGCTATGTAGGTCATCTTATGGATCTGTCAGCAGTGACAAGCAGTGTGCATACACTGAAGGTTTGTCTGCTGGCTGTTCTGATGTGTTATGGGTGTGCTTACCTGTTCCTTGGAGATGTTCTACTTCAGTGGAAAATTGAATTTTGTTATTTGGGTTGTCCAGTGTGTTAGCAAATATTTGTCTCAAGTTGAAAAGAGCAGTGAAGTACTTTCTCCCTCAAAACTAAAGCCTTGGATTATATCAGTAGTTGGCCACTAAAGGGAGAGCCTCTCTTTCTTACGCATCTCTCAGTCTACCATTATATGGCTTTTTTTTTTGTTGACCAGTATGATCATATGCTACTGATAAAGTTTGATTGCCACTTTGTGCTTCAGCACTCTTGTAGTTACCAAGTGATTATGAATCTTGCATTTTTAGTCCATAACAACCACACAACTCTGAGTCACTTCAGAGAATCAGAATTTAAATAATCTTTTATAAGTTTTAGTGAGATTATTATGGTAATTTTTTATGGCTTTGATCAACATTTATCTTTGTCCAACAATTCTGTTATCCTGATAGGGTGATTTTGAAGTGTGCTCTTGGGGCACTGCATGGAGATGAATGAACCTATGGGAGCAAAGGTTTATTTTATTCATGCCCTTACTTGCATTTCACTTATCCCTAAGTTATTGACACACCTATATTATTGAGGAGAGTTTTTTTTAAAGATGGAGAAAAAAGGCCTACGAACTTGAAAAGTCACAAATATGAAAAAGTGCATGCTGTTTCTCTGCATGCTCTGTTGAGTCAGTACAAACAGCCTTAGACACGGCTTCCACAGAGAATTGTCCCTGTGTGCTTTCCCATGCAAATGGAAGGTAAAAACACATTGCAAAGGGTCAGCCACTCTAAAAAGATCTAGTACTGCATCAGTTTTATAAGACAATGTGAAAGGGAAGCCTACCAGAGCAATAACTTTGAACATTACACCATAGAATCATATCACAAATGCACAGAATTCCCCTGCCATGAACAAGGACACCTTCCACTAAACAAGCCCCATCCAGCCTTGAACACTTCCAGGGATGGAGCATTCACAGCTTCTCTGGGCAACCTATTTCAGGGTCTCACCACCCTCACTGGAAGAATTTCTTTCTAATATCTAGTCTAAATCTACTCTCTTTCAGTTTAAAGCCAAAACTGTCTTAGGCTGCATCAAAAGAAGTGTGGCCAGCCGGTCTCTCTCTGCCCTTGTGAGACCCCACTTGGAGTACTGTGTCCAGCTCTGGGGCTCCCAGCACAAGAAAGACATGGACCTGTGCAGTAATCACGCGTGGGCGAACTCCTTCAGGTGCAAAGTCAAAGACAAAATCCCATTTATTGCACAGTGTGAATTCCCTAAATACCCCCACAGAACAGGATATAACATCATGTAAACAGGAAAGATGTCCCCCACAGTGTCTCCCTATCACCTGGAGCAGTGCACAGACTTTGCCTATTATGGTAACAGGCAAACAATACCCTATAAGGTCACAAACTACAATCTTCACTTCTCACAGGTCCAGCTTTGTCCACAAGCCACAAACCTCTCTCCACCCATCCCCGGTGATGTGGATACAGTCCCAGGGTCACCTCTGGGCCCAGGAAAGAGGCTGTCTCTTCGGCCTTCCGGGCTTATCTCTCTGTCACCACATAGTGTAACCCAACAGACCTGTTCGAGCGAGTCCAGATGGTGACCACAAAGATGATCAGAGGGCTGGAATGCCTCTCCTATGAAGACAGGCTGAGAGAGTTGGGGTTGTTCAGCCTGGAGCAGAGAAAGTTTTGGGGAGGTCTTATTGTTGTATTTCAGTATTTAAAGAGGGCTTATAAGAATGAGGTGGACAAACCTCTTAGCAGGGCCTAACATAAATGTTAAAGCAATAGTTAATGGTTTTAAACTAAAAGAGGATAAATTCATATTAGATATAAGGAAGACATTTTTTATGATGAGGGTTGGGAAACGCTGATACAGGGTGCCCAGAGAGGCAATAGTCCCATCTATGGAAACATTCAAGGCCAGGTTGGTCTGGATTCTGAGCAACCTGATTTAGTTGAAGATGTTCCTGCTCATTGCAGTGAGGGTTGCGTTAGATGACCCTTGAAAGGGCCCTTCTATAATTCTATGATTCTATGAACCCCCCCGAATACACCTCTTGCTGTTTTGCATTGGTTGATGCTTAGGCTATATAGCTTGTGAGCTATATAGCATATCCTACAATCTGTCACATACATGGGATTTATCCACTGCCATAGTTGCATGAATTATTAGAATACCTTTGCAACATGCAACTCTTCCATGGGGACAAGGAAATGGATGAGAGGAACCGGTGTCATTGCCAATATCCCTGTCCTGCCAGCAGAGGCTGGCATTCCGTTGTTGTTTCGTGTTGCCCTACGAATCAGCTGTGCTTTGCTAACACTTTCCTGTCTGCCATCCAGCATAAATGGAGAAATTTTTATTCTCAGAGAAGGAGAATTATACACATATTTTCCCTGCAGCAGAAGGGGAAGGTTATGCTTATAAGCACCAAATAAATGGAAGTTTTTTTTTACTTAAGAGCCAAAGTTAAGTACTTTGTGGCAGGCACTGCTTAAGCCCCATGCACCATTCTGCTACAGATAATTGTTTCCAGTAAAGACCTGGTTTCCAGTAAGAAAGAAGAAAGAAGATAAGAAGAAGAAGAAAGACCAGCATGTGTTTTGTGGGGAGAAAGAAGCATGTACCCTCTATGTGGCTGTTATAATGCACAGATGTTTGCTGGTGGGTAGTGCTAAAAAGATAGTGACTCTATATAACAGGATTGCACAGAAAAATATTCACACTGAAATTCCCTCTGTCTGGAAAGTTCAGTCCTACAACAGTTGTAAAAAACTCTAGTCTGCACAGTCTCCCCACTCAGCCTGCTGTTTTCAGTGGACACAAAAAAAATCCATGCCCAAGCCAAAACCTGTAGGAATATTGTCAACCTGCCTTTGAACACACCCTGAGGAACATGGAGTAAGTTTAATAGCGCAGTATACAGAAACAAAAAATTAATATCAACATGGGTTCCACACAGGAGGAGAGAGAGGCCTTTGGAAAGTCTGTGACAAGAGTATGACCATATTAAATCGTATGCAACCATCTCTCAGCATCTTAATCCTCTGAACTTTAAGAATTCCATCTACAGATTCACATGCAAAATAAGGAGCAAGTGATAGAAATCACTCCTCCAATCATAATGGAGCATTTCATCACGAATAAAGAGGACACTCACAATCAATCTCTCATTGTATACAGGAAGCTTTATGAGACAGTGCAGTTAGTAAAAGAATAATCCTTCAAAAGTATGAGGAAACCCAGGTACTCTTTTGATAGATAAGGATAGTCATTTGTGGCTCATTTTTATATGGTCTTTTTATTGCAACAGCAACATTAAGACCTATAGAACACTGCAAAATTTACAAAGTTAATCTTTGTCCAAAGTTGTTCCTGAAACTGCAGTTGCATAATTCAGATGTTGGCATACTTGGTTTTTATTGCCAGCTTCTCACTATGAAGTGAATGTGAAATGAGGTTCTCGGTGCATCATAAAATGAAATACTCTTAGTCTGCAACTTTTTTCTGTAATTTTTAATACTGGGGTTCACTTTCACTTGCTTGTACTTACATTCCAAAATTTGACTGTTAATACTCAACTGGACTGTTAAATTCTATTTACAAGCATAACCTCATAGAAAAAAAATTGAAAACAATCAAAATCATAGAAAAATATATTGTAAGTGATTTTGTATGTCATCTAGTCCGACTTCCTGCTCAAACAAAGGTTAGTTTCCAAGTTTAGATGTTGTTGTTCGGGGCTTTATCCATCTGAATTTTTAAAATCTGCAGGAATGGAAACCTATTCAAGGGCTCAATCATGTTCCTTGAGCAGAAAGGTTTTTTTCTTAGCAAGATCAAGTTTACCTTGCACTAACTTGTGTCATTTTCCTGTGCACCTCTAACATGAGTCTGGCTTCATCTTCTCTTTAGTGTCCCTGTATTTTGTAGGAAATAGCAATTAAACTTTCCCAGAATTTCCTCTTCTCTGTCAGCTTCCCCTCTCACATTGTCTCCCTGTCCCTTGAGCACTTTAGTGTCTTCATTTTCTCCTACTCCTGAGTCACAGGTCTTGACAATGCATAAAATTCTGATCCTGAAGACTCACAACTTGTAAAAAAAATCTCTTGATGTCAAATAAGCTTCTTTTAAGTGACTTTTTTTTGCTTCTTGTGTATTCTGATGGCATCTATTCTCTTACTTGATGTTATGCATGAGACACCTTCTCTGCTCTGTTATTGCATGAGGAGTTGAACACAGTAAAGCTATGAGCTGTAATGTACAGCACACTGGGGAGAAACAGAGCTAAATGACTCTTTTGCACCTACAGAAATGGTTTTACTTAAATTCCTTTAAATACTTGTGAACAGCTCTGGTCTTTCTTTAGAGTACCTGAGGACTGTGTCATTGTTATGTAAATCTTAGTCTAGTTCTCATATTCTTTACTAAGATGAATAATCGCATTTCAGTTGCATGTCTCTGCTTCTTATGATGTTTTTTTGAACAGCTGGGTTGGACAGAGAGTGCTCAAAGGTACTCCTGTCTGGTGATATCAAGTAAGGAGTTTTACTTCTTGTCCACAAAGAGAACATCACGTGGCATTTTCATTACATGGGATATATATTTTATTTATTGTTATCCAGAAAATATTTTTAGAATTATTCTGAACCTTTCCTTTTGTGTGCTTTTTCTCCCCAAATATTTTTCTTCTGTTTCCATCTGAATTCCTGCTGGGTCCTGTAAAATTAATCCAGCCAAGAGTTCATTTCCTCAGGAAAAGAGGGCCACTGTGAACAGTTTATCGGTCTGCTAGTTGCCCTTACGAATCTCAAAGAAACTGGCATTGCAGACTGAGAGCTACAGTCCCTTGGCATCATAAATGTGTCTTGTCTTTCAGTGAGATATGTGAAATACAGAACAAAAGGCAGAAGTGGAAGCAGTTTAAACTATTTCTTGTTCTTGAACCCATGTCTGAATCTAGCTAAGACATTGTTACTTGAGAAAACTGTGTGATTTCTCACATGACAAGGAGTGAAAAATAATTTTTTTACACATTTATGTTAAATTTTTCCCAGGAGATGCAAAAGGAAAGATTTTTACCTCCAGTTGCAAGTAAGAGTGAAGATGCCTGCTTTACCAGCTGTTCTACTTAAATAACAATTATCTAAGTAATGAGCTCTTCCTTTAACCTTTATTTTAGGGTACAGAAAATTATTGGTATATAAACCATGATGTTGATGTTTCAGCTCTCTTTTTATGGTCTTCTGATTATTCCTTCACCCTTAGGAAGAAACCAGTCTCAGATTCTTCCTTATCTATTTTAAGCTTCAGCCTTTCAGTGTCTGCTTTTTTCTTGAGGGAGAGCAATGGCTTGATGAGCTTTCATCCCTGTAATAGACGTATTTCTCACTGGTTCTATTACAAATTTTGTCATTTCCCATTTATTATTTTGCTTTCACACATTCAGTTGACACACTCCCCTATAGGGATAAGGTTACAATCATAAACATTCAGGTTTATCAAGTAACTTTCTATTTTCTGTTGTTTTTTTTCTCTTTGTGCATATGCCTGTAAAATGGTGAATACATGGTGTCGCAGTTGGAGACGAAAGAAGCACGCAGACTCAAGCTCAGCTCAGGACAGGACCCAGGGCCAAAAAGCCAAAAGGCCAAAAGGCCTGAAAGCCAAAAGCCCAAAAGGCCCTGCCTTTCTTTATTCAGTCATTTTTATACCTTTTCAAAGACACCCGTGGATTGGAAGATGAGGTTACCACCTCTCCAACCACACAGGACACTGACACAGTCTGACATATTCCCCGCCTTAGGGAAAGGAATGAAAAACAATACAGCCCGGATAGGAAAACAAGGCTATGTGTACAGAAAATGCATGAGAAACTCTATTACAGGAATGAAAACATCGAAAGACTGCAAAACTCAGGGCAACAACATGGCTGTGTGCACTCTGTGCTTTGGGCTTGGTATTGTTGAGCAGTACAAGACTAAGGAATTACTCCTCTCAGTTGCAACAGCAGCTATGAAGTCTTTAAAGAAATCTGTTTGGATAAATATGTTGTCATTTTACCCATGTTGCACACACTTTGCAGATCTTCGCATGGTTATGTAAGGTAATGCTTGTCTCTCTTGTGTTTCTAAATGAGAAGAAGATCACTCCTCTCCTAGTATTTTAGTTTCTCTGAAATGTGCATATACTTTGCCCATAGTTCACACTCTGTATCTACTCAGGATCAGGCAATTTCTTCGGGGTGGCACACTCTTTTAACCATGTCCTGACTTAACTCTGGCTTGCCTTTTTTTGACCCACTTATAGTTATAAACCTAGCCCCTGCTATGGACTTATTTGCCCCAAACAATACCACAATTTGCTGTTTAGTCCTTTATTATTTATGGGGATTAATTTTTTTCTTCTTAAAAAAAAACCAAACAAACATTCATTTTTATGTGGGCTCAACAAATGACTGCATTTGATGGATGTAGAGTAGTAAAAATTCAAATCACCATAGAATGGTCATTCACATGAAGCAAATAAGCCAGACATCTATGACCCTGATACTACCCTGTGAATTACTGAGCAACTCCACTTTTCTTGCAGATGCCCTCTGATATTTCAGCTAGATGTTTTAGCAAGGTCTAGACAAATTCCGTTCATCTATGTATTGCTAAACACTGAATGCTCCATCTGAATTCAGCTTGGCTGAATAGTTGACATAAAGAACAATTATCCTGTGAAATCTATTTATTCTGATTGTGATTGCAATATCCCGCTCATGATGCAGTTCTTAAAAATCTAGTTTGCTTTTAGAGGGTGAGAACTGGACCTAAAACAGCATGGGATATCCAAATTACAAGATTCCCAGAGATTTCAAGGTATGTGTTTTTAGAAGGAAGGGAAGTTTTCTGTGCATTCACTGATGTCACTAATAGTGTTAGTCAGCTTTTCTCACTTGTCCAAAGCTGTCATTACAGTGACAGTAATAAAGGGTGCAGTATTACCTCATCCAGCCATTAAGTTGTTTCACCACTTTACTGGAATATGGTAAAACAGTCTTAGCGTGAATGGGTCTGACCCTTGGAAAGCAACACACACAAAAAAGCAAAATATTTTCAATCAAAGCTGGCTTGCAGGTCCAGAAAGATAATTCTGCCCTTCAAGATGTACAGTACACACCAGGAAAATGTTCAATAAGCACACAATTTCTTAGCAAATAAATGGTATTCAATCCTCTCTGTGAGCTTGATAAATGTTTTATTTACATGGCAAAGTGTGAGAGAGGCAGGAGCTGACACATCAACATGTGCATAAAACATTTGTCAGACATCTCCAGAGATTCTGAGTAGCGCTCTTCAGCAAAGGAGCAGTCTGGGCCAAGTTATCAATATCATTAGCGCCATAATCCAGACTGGGCTGATGATGCTGTTTATATAATTCTAAATGATTTTTTTATTGATGTATGTGAGCCTTAATTTTGTTTATTGTGCTTTCATGTGTTTAAAACTTGTATTTGTTTTTCCACCTGACACTGTTATACTGCTGCAAATCAGATTAGTGGTACAATAGGGTAGCTTACTCTTCTTCCCACATGCATTTTGTCCTTGCAAGACATTTCTAGAAAGAAAATTTTCTGAAGGGGCTTAGAAAGTGCCTGACAAAGCAGCTTTCTGTGGCTGCAGTCACAATCTGGTAATTTTTGAATCATGTGAGTTATAACAGAAAACATAAAATACACAAAATCACTGCCTACTTTAATTTTTCTTCTTAACATTTCTTACATATTTACTAACAGTAATTGTGTTTTGCAAAGTTGCTCTGTCCTGTTTCAAACAACACTTCTTAAAATCTGTGATCTACATCTGTCTACATATATGTCTACATACACACACAGTCTAAGTCATTTGTCACTCTCCACTTTACAGAGTAGATGAATATGTCAGGTCAAAAAGATATATGTAGTGTTAACCTTAGATATTTGGAATATATTACATTTCTTAAATGGTGTGAAAAGCTCAAAGTACTTGTATTTTGCATAATATGTCACAAGCTTTTGTGAACAGATCCATCTGGGACAGAGTAGAACCAAAAGAATTTCCTGCAAAACTTACATTTTTACTAGGCTTCCTAAAGTAAAGGTATATTGTTCTGTGAGTGTTGATCCTCTTTCTCTGGGCAACATGTAAAACAAAGTGAGTTGCTGCTATAAGCATTGCAGATTCACGTGGTCCAGACTCACCAAGGTTCTCCAGCTAACTTCTGGGAGAAAACGTAATTTGGAACATCTCTGTTTTGGGCTGGTCACATCCAACTGTTACGTATGCAAAAGATTTATCTCGTGTTAAGATTGTTCACATGCAGGCATTGTGGAAACAGACCATTCAGCTATGTTGATTTCCATACAGCAGAGATGCATAGAAGGTCTGGCCCAAGGTATGAAAAAGCTTTTTCAGCTGGGCAGGACAAGAGGGAATCGGTGAGGGCTTGTGAAGCCCACTTTTGGCCTGTATCTCCAGGTTTGTAGGGAAGCGGTAGGGTGGGTGGGAGAGCCATGCTGTCTTGCAAGAGAAAGCATCCACTGTGTGAAGGGGGTTGGCCCTGCCCTCAGTGCTGAGTGCTGCAACAGTCATGAAATGTGATATTGCCCTGCTGAAAGTCAGCACAGATGGCGGTGGCTGTTTATGCACTTTACAGCAGCAGGGGGAAAGCAGAAGGGAGGGCATTAGCAATGGTAACTATTATGCAACTGGTAATTCAATGAACTGGCTCTTGGGACCCTTTTAGATTTCCATAGTGTAGTTCATGTAGTATTAATTGAAGATATCCATATATGGGGTTAGATTTGGGTAATAGCGGTTTGTCTCAGATTTTGATGTTCCTGTTTCTAGGGTGGAATGGGTAACTAAACTGAAACTCTACTTATCTGTCACATAAAATACTACAACGTATCTCAGGCCAGTTCCTGTTAAAAACAGGTTATTCTTTTTATGCCACATTTTATCTGCAAAGGTACACTGATGAAAGCTCTTATGTCTTTGGCATAGCATCACACCACTGTCAGCCTTAAGACGAGATGCCAATTTAGTGGTAGTTCCAGAGACACACAAATTTTGTACCAAAGTTTTACCTGTCTTCAGCCTGCTTGAGTTGGTTTTGGTAGAAAGACCAGAAAAATATAGTTGCTACTGTTATGAAAAAATATCTTTTGGGCAAATTGCATAGCTGTGAATCTAGTCAGTTTTTTCTATATATTCTTGTACCTATGCACAGATCAAGAGACTGACCAACTAAATGTAATCTAGTTGGTTCTAAGGGATTCGTTTGCAAGGATGGGTTTTAAAAATCCTGATGACAAATATTCATAAATGCATACGACTTTGTCATGACCTTTCCGTCTTTGAAATGGCCAGAGTGCTAAGATACTGCTGTCTGAGAAGATCTGTATCCCATTCTTGGATGTACTAACAATTGAGATCTTAGCACCAGGCTGAGATTCTGTGATTATGATTAACCAACTCCCATTTGTGTCTTTTTGTATTTGCATTACAATGCTGCCTGTGATTATTTAATCATATGCCATATTATCCACAGAAATCCTTGTCTTGTGGTAGTATAGTACAGACCTTTTTTGGAGATGAACCAAAGACTATGGTTAAAAAGCTTGATGACTCCAGGTTCTACCTAATTTGCCACAGACACTAAAAAGGAGTGGACAAGGAAAACTTTGAATATGGACTTGGCAATATTATTTGTTTTCCATATTGTTTCAGGAGATAAGCAGAAGAGTTTTTGATAACGTGACTACTATTATTATTATTATTATTATAATTATTGATTATTATTACCATTAGACAAAAAGAAAAACAAACCAAAAAGGTATTTAATATCATCTTGCCAAATATATTTAAGTTTTTCTTCTCCGTATAGGAGAATTTGAAAAGCAGATAGCTATTTGAAATCAAGGGTTAAAGTGCTTAAACTTGAAGGCTGCTTTACTTTCATGTGATGCAGTATACACTGATATTCTGTGAAGGTGCATTCTGTTTAATCTTCTCTTATGATCCTCTCTCTTAATCCCTTCCTACTCTCTTCACTCTAAGACTGTATTTTCTGCCAAATTTTCTATTCTCTGAAGGATGACCCAGACCCCATAGGAGAACAGAATAAAGAAAAAGGATTTTTTTTTAATTGACAAAACATTTGATTGTCAAGGATTCTATTCTTGTGGCTTCCATATTATTTCTATGTAATGGTAGGCCTGTTACCTAGTTTTCACAGGTGATTGCTATTATTAAACTCTTCATCTTTTGATTACCCAGCAATTCACACCTGCTATCTGACATCCAGTAGTTCTGACCAGCTTTCTCTGTTATTGGGAACTCTCCTTTACATGTACAGTCACCTAAAATTCTAAATACTTCATTAAGTTAGTCTCAAGTCTTCTTCAGCTGAGCATCCTCAGTTTATGACAGCTTTGAGACTTTCAATTTTAAACTTTGACTCTCAGTACGAAACAAAAAGAGAAAATATATCCTGTTCTGTGGGAAGAGAAATATATTTTAGAGGAATACTGTAGAAATGAATGTTGATAAAGAACAGACATCCAAGTCATCAAAATTCTTTATCTAAATCATAAGACTCCAAAAAAATATTTCCCAGCTTTAGGTCTGGCAAAAAGTCTGAATCAACCCCACTGCTTCCATAAGCCTTCACTGAGAGGAAAACCAGGCATTTGTCCTCAAAGAAAATATCCTGTGCCCAAGCAGATGCCCAGTTTTGTTGATCAGAAAGCTAGCATAATGAGTCACAGGACACAGTCTAGGCTTAGGCAGAAGGAAATGAACATTTGAATCCTGTGATGGGCTCTGCAACCTTATCCTGGACCCTTAGGAGCAGGTGTGAGTGCAAATGTTATTTTCCTAAAACTTAGTGTGCTGGAAAGGTTTGTTTTCGTGCAAAAGAGTGAGAACTACTCCAAGCATATCTGAGAGGACTCTTGAAGACTTAAAACATAATTACCTCAAAGGCTGGGAACCCAAAGGGACTGAGATGTGTGAGGAGTGTTGCCACTCTTGCTTCACCAGGATGGAGGTGCCTCCATCACGGAGCGCCCAAGGCTTATGGAGCTAGTTGGTGGCACCAAGACTGTTCATAAAACCTCACTGCGTCAGTCAGGGTGATTGCTGACCACTTGTGTGGCCTGGGTGCCTATGTGCTACATAGCGAGGGGATTTATTTCAACTATAGGTGACAAAATGCTGAAATCGATATTGGAGGTAGCACTGTACTCATTGATGCTCGTTATTCTGTGTGTGAGAAATGGGTGTCTTCAAGTGTAAGGTCCAGCTGGCCTGTTTGTGACGCTTACATTACTTGGACTATGTTGACCCAAAGAAGGGCAAATGCATAATATTTTCTTACCTTGTTTTAATATTCAGATCGAAGATTACTCTTTGAGACCCTTAGAGGAAAGACTAGAAAGAAATCACTACAGTTCTGTATCTGCAGGGTGGACAGAAAGCAGTGAAAGGAGCTATAAGATAAATAAATGTGGAAGAGAGAAACTGGACTGGTACTTACGTAATGAGACCCCCCTGACTTTTCTCTTTCCTTTATGCAGTTAGTCCTGGTTGTAGCAAGATAAAGTGGTTTGGATGCCCGTAACTACTATTATCTATTTTTTCTCTATAAGATGTTCAACTATATGTCATTTGATCTTTGTTGTCTCTTGTCAAGGGCAATATTGATTTGAATAAGTGTGTAAAGATATAATTTCTGACATTTTATGGGCATCAAGTCAAAAAGTAGTAGCTCAGGGAGTTATTGTTAAATTCAACACAGATTAAAACTTCTGATTTTCATCAGTAAAGAAAACAGGGAATTGGCACAGTAAAATTTTATTAAGACTATTATGACAGCTTCTCTCCAAAAACAGCATAGACAAACAAAATTAACCGTATTACTTGAAAAAGAAATTACTTTGATCTTTCCTTCCATTGCTAAATACAAATTAGTAAATTGACTCTACAGATGTGCTGCTGGTTCTGGGATTTGGTGTTTGCTTCGTATGTCGATATGTGGACATACAGATATATATGTATGTGAAGCTAAGAAGTAGTGGCACTACATCACTTGTAGCTAACTGTGACCGTGTCTTACAGCTAGAATTTTGAATCTCAGATATAAACAAAGTGGTTGTTTCTGGATGCCTTCTTGCTAGTGAGATGGAGCAATCAAAAGGGTAGAGAGGAAAGAAAGAGTAGAGATTATATCTAGGGGGTTCCTCTTTTACAATCTAATTTCTTGTTCTTTCATGTGTTCTCCTCTCTCTTCAGATTTTTTAACCTTTAGCCACTAGCTGCAACTGATACATAACAAGTCTCTAGACAGTGCGCAGTCCTGGAGACTATGGTGTTTGGATATTCTGAAGGTGCAGTTTTCATTTCTGCATTCTGAGCTCAGTGACAGATGTCAGGTGTCTAATCAGTCAAGGCTCATATTTCTTGTGCTCTCCTTTCCCAGTGTCGGCCACTCTTATTGATTGTTGTTTTGATGTGAGAACTCTTTGAGCCCAGTGTGATGAAGTCAGGGAGCAGGAAAAGCAGCACTCTAATTGCTTCTGATATAAATATATTTAGTCCTGCTGTTTTGATTCCTTATTTTTGTCACTCAAAATCCTCAGAGAGGAGCATAAATAAGAGCTATTAGAAGCTTTCTGTTTTAAAGTCCACATGTACAAATGTTATAACTTATTGAATAGCTAAGTGGATCTTATCATGAGGATATTGCATGCAAAGTCACTAGCACCATTCTTCTGGTGTCTTTTCTTAAATTTAAGTAGCAGTAATGTGTTGTACTTAATGGATCATCACATGTTAATCTTGCCTTGTGTCTACCTTCTGAATCAACACTGGGGGCAGAGACACCTGCATGCGCAGTGATGGTGTAAGTGCCTGTGGTATGCATAAAAGCAAGCAATTTTGTGAAAACTTATGCAGTTATGGCCTTTTAATCATCTAAGCAGGTTGAGTGTTGTAACAAAAAGTCCTTAAGTTTCTTCTGGATTATGCTACAGATGCCAAAGTACTGTTTTGGATTTCACTGCATGATCAGAGAAGATTGCCAAAACCAAATTGAGTTAGAGTGGCATGTGAAGACCAGAAAATCTTACCGTCATCTTGCATAAATTTTTCGTAGAAACTTGGCATACGGTACTTACTGGAGCTTATAACATTTGTGTGAGCAAAATATTTTGCTTTTAATGAAGATATCAGGCAATATACGCTCTGCAATATTAGTGAATTGTTCTAAATGGTAATACCCTTGTAGCTAATGATAATTTGTTTTTAGTTTCTATTTTTCTCAATTTAAATTCTTTCATGATGGCTTATGGTATCTTTTGTTTTCCCCCTTAGCATAAGCATTTTAATTTGCAAAAATATGTGATAATATGTGCAAACTGTTACTGGGTCGGACCTTAACTTTATAAATAAACCAAAGAATTTTCTCTAACTACTCATGATAAAAACTAAAATGATCCATTTTGTTAATTTTTAAGTTCTCCCACGCTGGATCCATGGGCCAAATCCAACAATATGAGGTTTAACAAGACCAAGTTCCAGATCCTGCACTTTGGCTGAAACAGCCCCATGCAGCACTGCAGGTTGAGGAGAGAGTGGCTGGACAGCAGCCAGGAGGAAAGAGACCTGGGAGCACTGATTGATGGCAGACTGAACACAAGCCAGCAGTGTGCCCAGGCGGCCAAGAAGGCCAATGGCATCCTGGCCTATATTGGGAATAATGTGGCCAGGACCAGGGAAGTCATTCTTCCCCTGTACTTGGCTGCACCTTGAGTCCTGTGTCCAGTTCTGGGGCCCTCAGTTTAGGAAGCATGTTGAGCAGGATGGTGGAGTGTGTTCAAAGAAGGGCAGGAAGGCTGGTGAAGAGTCTGGAGAGTACGCCATATTAAGAGAAGCTGTGTGAGCTGGGGTGGTTTAGCCTGGAGAGGAGGAACCTCAGTGCAGTAATCACGCATGGGCAATAACTCCTCACTCCTTCAGGTGCAAAGTCAAAGATCAAATCCATTTATTGCACAGTCTGAATTCCCTAAATACCCCCACAGAACAGGATATAACATCATGTAAATAGGAAAGAAGTTCACCACTGTGTCTCCCTATCACCTGGAGCAATACACAGACTTTGCCTATTATGGTCACAGGCAAACAATACCCTATAAGGTCACAAACGACAATCTTCACTTCTCACAGGTCCAGCTTTGTCCACAAGCCACAAACCTCTCTCCGCCCTTCCCCGGTGACCTGGATACAGTCCCAGGGTCACCTCTGGGCCCAGGAAAGAGGCTGTCTCTCCGGCCTTCCGGGCTTATCTCTCTGTCACCACATAGTGTAACCCAACACCTCAGGAGAGACCTTGTTGCTCCCTGCAACTGCCTGAAAGGAGATTGTAGCCAGGTGGGAATCGGTCTCTTCTGCCAGGCAACCAGCAAGAGGATGAGATGGCATAGACCTAAACTGTGACAGGGGAGGTTTAGGAAGACATTCTTCACAGAAAGGGTGATTTGGAACTGCCCAGGGAGGTGCCGGAGTCACCGTCCCTGGAAGTGTTTAAGAAATGACTGGATGTGGCACTTAGTGCCATGGTCTGGTTGACAAGGTGGTATTAGGTCATAGGTTGGACTCTATGATTTCAAAAGTCTTTTACAACCTAAAAGATTCTGTGATTCTTTGAATTGTAATCTTTTTGCTCAGAGTTCCTGTTTTATACTGATATGGTCAGTATAACGGTCTGAGGTTTACTTTGTTGATAATCTAGGATAGACATCTCACAAAAATATGCTATTAACTTTCTTACAGTATTATTCTCAGGAGGTTAGCTTCAAAATCTTCAAAACTTGCTGTCTTCTTGTTACTAGTAGCAGAGGTACTACGAGTAAATACTTTAAATGTACCTACTTGCATGTATTTCACTCAGCCACTAAATTTCTGGCCGAGCAAATAAATCCTCCCTTAAGAAAAAAAATAATATTGCCAAATGATGTGGCAAAAAAATTGAGAAATTCAGAAATGTCAGGTGTTTAGAAGCAAGGGAGGTGGTCTGCTCTTTAAAAGTCTTACTCAGGATTGAATGGTAAATTAAATGTAGGCATATTGCATCCCAAGAGAGACTGCTGATTCTGATTTAATGCTAAGCCTTAATCCACTCATATCAGTCTGACCTTGATCAAGATTTTTGAGATGGGCGAGAGGGACAGGACATAAGAAAAAAAAGAGATTTTACAGGATAATGCAATGGGTAAAGAATAAAAAGACAGTACTTGTCAGTGCTTCATTCTGTAATATGCTCACGTTTTTCTGAACTCTGAGTGCTGCAAAAAAATATGAAACATGGTAAACTTCTGCATTTAGCCATCTCATTTTCATGCAATGTAAGTTTGAAGCAAGTAAAACAAATGGATCTTAGTAGTCATAGCCTTTGAGGGTAGTTTTCATGCTGAAAACTTTTTCCCTTGCCTTAGAGAAGAAAAATGTCTTAGAAGAAAACTTTCTTCCTTTAAGGGAGAGCCTTCCTTAACTGAGCAATAGATATTAGAATAGTCAGCTGCAAGGACTCAATATCATGATGTTCTGCTTCCTGTAAATTCAGGCATGTGTCATTCATTTTGTATCAATGTTAATTCACATACGGAACTTCTGAGAAATAATTATTTTTCCATTTGTATAGATAGGTCAGCACCATGGCTGTTAGCTCACAGCTATCATTTGCAATCTAAAGTATGTTTTTCTCACCATTCTAGACCATTTTTGTATTGACCTTTAAGGCAACAAAATAATTAAGCACACCAGTGTTGTTCTGTAACTTTGAATTCACTACATCAACAAGCTCACAGTATTACAAGGCCACCAACCCATCCATTAGGTCTGACCATGCCCTTTTGGAATCAATAGCAAAAATCACAATAGTCTCCACAGATTGTGCTCAGACACTGGAAATTACTTTTATTTGCAGAATCACAAAGTAGCACAGGTTGAAAGCGACCTGTGGAGATCATCTATCCTACTGTCCCTGCTCAGAACACAGGATGCCCTGAATCATGTTCAATTGGATTTTGACTGTCTCCAGGGAGGGAGAATTCACTGCATCCCTGGATAACCCATTCTATTGTTCAACCATGCTCACAATCAAAAAGGTTTTTCTTGTGCTCAGATGTAATTTTCTATCTTTTGACGTGTGCCCATTACCTCTTAGTGGATGAAAAGCTGAACATGAGCCAGCAATGTACACTCACATCTCAAAAATTCAGCTATATCCTGAGCTACAACAAAAGAATGCCCAGTAGGTTGAGGAAGGAGATTCTCCCTCATTACTCCACTTTTGTGAGACCCCACCTGGAGGACTTAATTCAGATCTGGGATCCCCAGCACAGGAAAGACATGGACCTGTTGGAGTGGGTCCAGAGAACAATCACAAAAATGATCAGAGGGATGGAACACCCCTCCTATGTAGAAAGGTTGAGAGGGCTGGAGATGTTCAGATTAGATCTAAGGAAAAAAATTTTACTATGAGGGTGGTAGAACAATGGAACAGGCTTTCCAGAGAAGCTGTAGATGCCTATCCCTGTTAACACTCAGGATCAGGTTGGACAGGACTCTGAGCAACCTGATCTAGTTGAAGATGTTCCTGTTCATTGAAGGAGGGTTGGACTAGATGAGGGACCCTTCATGGGTCCCTTTCCAGGGTCCTTCCAACCCAGACCGTTCTATGATTCTATGATGTTATTATTAATTCTATGGTTCTCTTTTACTGGTCAACACTGAGGAAAGTCTGGCTGTGCCTCTTATATGTCCACCATCTTGCATTTTTGCACTTGGATAAGATCCCCCTAAACTTTCCCTTCTCCAGGCTAAACACTCCCATCCCTTAACCTCTCTCCATACAAGAGGCATTACAGTCTCAAACACCTTTCTGGCCCAGTTCTGGGCTTGCTCACTCACTCAGGTATGTCCATGTCTTTTGTACTGGGGAGCCTGGAAACGGACCCAGCATCCAGTCAGTTCTCACTAGTATTGAATAGAGGAGAGGGGGCTTTGCCAGGAGGGTGCACTGCTCTCTCATGGTTGCCTTCTTAACCTTCAGGACCTCAGTGTCTTTTCCTCCGTAATCAACAATTGATTTTGGCAATCATATTTGAAAATAGTTTTTTGGAAGTAGGAAAATAAAAAATGCTACAAATATACTGGTTAACAACACATTTTCTCCAGTTCAAAATATAAAATAGACTAAAACTACGAATTTAATAAAACATTTAAATTTAATGTTTAGCTTAGACTATTATTTCAATGTAAATACAAGTTGCTTGGTATTTGTTTCAGAACTTGTGTCTACCTGTTCTGTTTCATGCATCTATTTCCAATCCGTAATTTAGTTTGATAGAATTTTTCTAGGGAGAAATTATACAACCAAAAGCATGCTTTCATAAATAAAAGACAAGATACGTAATTGGTTTAAAACAATGTAGATTTAAACCTTTGCCTGTCAAGCTCAGACAATATAGATTGCTGCTTGTTAAGAGAGGGAGGGAATGCCTTTGTGGCTCTTCTACCTGATTAAGTTTCATAACATAATCAGGAAAGCTCTTCCACTGGAAATAAAAGTTACCTTTTGAACTTAATTACATGTCAATACTAAGTGACATAAATTAATTGCTAACAATCTGTAATGACTTTTAACAGAAATTCTAACCCCTTGTAATTTGCTAAAAAGTTAATTTGATTCCTTAATTGAATTTTAATTCACCTCTTTGATATACAGCTAATAATTGTATTGCATATGACTTGATGCTTTTTCTAAAATAAATTTCTTTTTGATTTACCCAGATATCTTTTTTCCTGTAAATGTTTAAAAGATTTCTTTGGTGTCCTTGGCAGACAGCTGTGGTTATTGACTCTGGCTTTTGCCTTAGCAGCACAGAAAGAGATGGGTTCACTTCAGTGGACATTCAAAATTCATCACATATGAAATTGCCCTGGGGACCCTTTTGACCAGATCAGTATATTGTGGTACCAGGAAGCCTTGAAGGAGGTATAAGAGTCTTGTTGGCAAGGTGTGCATGTGGTTGACTGGGTGTTCTGGCAAGCTTTTTATCACTGCAATATTGGCTCTATTAGAACACAGCGCTGTGTGTTGAGGCCACATAATAAGTTACTGAAGAAGAGAAGTAAAAATAATGAAAAAGAGGAAGGGCAGCTATAAAAAGTATCAATCAAATATACTCCAGACCTGTCTACCATAATTTTGAATTCTGGCTTTGATATCATCATAACTGAGGCCTTAGGAAGCAAGGACAAAAAAAATATGTTCTCAAAACTTTCTTAGGCTGTGGACTGAGAACTTTCTAAATAGATAAAATCAAGGAAGAAATTCCCGCAAACCTTCCTCTGTTGACATAAGTCCACATGTATAAAGAAGAGGGAGAACCATTTCAATCGAGTTGGTGCAAAACGGTTCTTATGATTTCAGGATGAAAGGTCCATTTTGTTCTAGGTATTCTGAAAATTATAAATGCTTTTACTTAAAAATTAAATAGACTTGCTCATTTTTTTCTAGCTCATTTAGCTCAGCTGGTTAGAGCATGATACTAGTGCCAGTCATGGGTTTGATACCTGTGCATGCGTTTCACTTAAGTGTTGGACTTGATTATCCTTGTGCATCCTTTGCAACTCAAAATATTCTTTGATTCTGTGATTTATTAGCCAGACTCTTTGCACATTTCTCTGTTTTCTTCAGGCTCTGATTTACTTCTCAAACCAAGTGAGACCTAAGTTCTGGTTATCTTGCAGTGGATTCCTTATTTCCTTTATTTGGCACAGTCAGTAAAACTTTTCTAATATTTAAAACCACTCAGAATTCACAAGGATGTATCTAAGCAGGGAGAGTGTTTGAGGGATAGCTAAATTCTAAAACCCACTCTAATTTGTGCAATTTCATATAATTTTTTGGGGATTATTTTTCCTTGTAAAAACCCAACCACAATGTACTTTTAGCATTTAGTCTTTGAATTCTTCATTTTAGTAGCTACTATTTTATTTTACAAAACACTGCTTCATAGATTCTCATACAAACTCCCTACATTAGTAATCCATTGAGATTTTCCTATCACAGAAGCAAGCTCTACATAAACTCAGCATCCAATGCACAGCTTGTGTTTTACTGTACATGTGAACAAGACCCTGTGGACCCTGAAAGGCTTTAGGTGTAGAAGTGAAGCCATACCTTTTTTGTAGGATCAGTGCTTTCAAATTAATCAGGAGAAGAGCTCTGTCTTTGAAGACATGGAATATATCTGGTCTGGGTCATCAGCCGATATATCTGGGCTGGGTTAGGAGAAAAGAAAGATGGTTGGTGGGAGTATTTTTTCCTGTTTGATAGAATTTATCATGTCTTCTCATTACAAAGTCAAATAGAAGTAAACTATTATTAAATTTAAATAGTATTTTTTAAAATATATTTTCTGATAAAATTTAATTCTTAAAATAATATTTTAATTGTATGGCAAAAAATAAAATGTTTACAAGGACATTTGAAGATTTAACAAGCTTTAACAGTTAATTAATTCAACTGGATTTAACAGTTAATTAATTTAATAATAAATTAATATTTTAAAATATTTTCAAGAGGGCCTAGGGTTTTTGTGGAATGCTGAATAAAGATCCTCTCCAAAAATAGTTTTAATTTTTTATGCAGACATCTGTAAAGAGTGTACATATTTAAAGCAGCTAGAAGAACTAGAGAAGTTAATAAGAGTACTTCAGCTCTTCAGAGGACAAAAGCTTTGGAGAGCAAGAAAACACTCAAAATAAAAAAAAGTCCAAGTGTTAGGTAGATTCAAAATGTCAGGGAATGTGTCCTTGAAGGTGAGTTTCTTACAGTGACTTTAACAGCCAAATGTAAAATTAATATTGGAATTGATGATAAATGTAATCTAACTGGGTCTGAAAAATCAAGGTCAGTTAATATACATTAACTTGTTTGAAAACAGTTTTCAAACAAGAAAACATAAACTTGTTTGAAAACAGAAAGGACTGGGAGAAATGAAACTAAAGTTTTCTAGAAAATAATTAAACAAAGGATGTTTACTACCAGGACTGCTGGTAAATGATTCAAAGTGTCTCAGTGAACACTTCTGCCAGCTCCCTCAGAACCATAGGGTGCATGCCATCCCACCCCATAGATTTGTGGATGTCTAAGTGGTGTAACAGGTTACTCATCATTTCCCTTTGGATTATTGGGGCTTCATTCTGCTCCATATCCCATCTTTCAGCCCAGGGGCCTGAGTACCCAAAGAACAGCTGGTCTTACTATTAAAGACTGAGGCAGTGAAGGCATTAAGTATCTCTGACTTTTCATTATCCTTTGTCACTCTGTTTCACCGTTAATCCAATAAAGCATCGAGAATCTCCTTAGCCCTCTTTTTATTGCTAATGCATTTATAAACATGGTTTAAGTGTCTTTTGCAGCAGTAACCAGATTAAGTTCAAGTTGGTCTTTGGTCTTTTTCATTTTTTCCCTGCATAACCTCCCAACATCCTAAGTTGCCTGCCCCTCCTTCCAAAGATCAGATCCCTTTGAGATCCAGTCAAATCTTTCTGTTCAGACGGGCCAGTTTTCTTCCCCGATGCCTCGTCTTTTGGCACATGAGTACAGCCGCTCCTGCTCCTTCAGGATTTCCTTCTTGAAGAACATTCACCCTTCCTGGATACCTTAGGAGTCCTTAGCAGATAGTCCTGCTTTGCGTGGGTGGTGGGAAAGGACAATCAGTCCAGCTACTGGTTTTAGCAACTTCTGACTATTTACATTTTCAATATGAAAAATGGTAAAGTTTCAACACGTGGGACTGAGCACAGGCCTGATTCTGAAGCCTCTGAGCAGGCCATACAATTGACTGAGAGGAAAGAGAAGAAAAAGTTATGCTAAAATCCTTCCCAGGGCTCTACAAACCATGGACACAAATCAGGAGAGTCTTCCTCTGAGAGTGTTTGAACTACTGAACTATTGGAGAATAGCAGGAAATATCACCAATTGTTACTTTTAGCAAACCATATCCGAACATATGACTCTCATTTGAAAGGACTGGGTGAAACTAAAGTAAAATTGGCAAATAGTTTGAGACGACAAAAGCCAAATTTCTGCTGAGATTTCCATTCTTTAAAATTATTTGTCTAACTTTAATGATAGCTGGGAGAGGTTAATTAAGTAACAATTGGCAGAAGAGTTGCATATGCAATTTACAAAAATATTACATCTCACAACATTGCATAGTGTCACAAATCAGGATAAGCAACATTTCAAATTATGGAAAAGTTTGTTGTTTCCGGTTGTTTTTAAATTTCAGTAAGCATGGTAGATACTTTACCAATCAAAATTTTGAAAGGCTAGGATTGAGAACTGGGTGGCTCAAAGAAAATGTTCACTTGGAAAGAAACAGAACAGTTAAATCAGGTTTATGTTACTTGAATTAATTTAGATTTTGTTTTTTTTAAAAAAAATTTTTGTAACTCCAGACACATCTTACTTGCACTGGGCAAATTTTTTTCCAGATTAACAAGCTGCTGTTTTGCTTGCTTGTGGTCTTTTTATTTCCCTCCAGAATTTCTCTACATTTATCAAGTGTCAAGTTAGCTAATTTTATTTAACAATTTGAATAGAGTCTTTCCTCTTGACATTATTCACACATTTCTCTTCCTAAAGAGGAAAATAATAGCAGCTGCAGCACCTGAAAGGTGATTGCTTACAGGTGGTGTTGTATGACCTTTTTGAAGAAGAGCATAGTAAGCCTATTATAGTGAAAAAATTAAGTGTGTGGGCCTAAAACTCAGGAGAAATATGTGCTGGCTTTGTTACAGTCATTCAGGGCTCCTAGGAAACTATTAGCAAGCAAGTAACAGATCCAAATAGAGAGAAGGCAGCAGCTAGTAAGATAGCACAAATTTCTCAATTCATTTTGGAATCATCTAAATAGTTAGGATTTTATTTTTTTTGACAAACACTCTTTGCAGGAGATGGAGACTCTTGAAATTAAGGGTTTTCATACATAACTTAGCCAACAGGTAGGAAGAAAGACAGAAAGTAGATAAAAGCAAATAAGGACAGCCAGGTAGAGAGTTGTCACAGGTGAGGCAGACTGAACCACAATATCTGTGGTGGACCTGGATGCTGGATTTTGTTTAAGGACTGACAAGATGAGAGCCTTTACTATGCTGGCTGTTTCACACATTCTCTCACTCAGTCAGTGACTGACTCACCCTCTCCTCACAGTGCTTTTCTACCTCAGGTCCTGACTTCCCTTCCCCACAGCGAGGTCAATGCTGCTCCAGGCACTCATGCAGAAAGATGAGTGTTCCACTGTTCTCTGGTACCAGACTTTGGCATCATGGGCCAAGCTCCCAGGCCATCCCTACATTCATTTCCACACAACTCTGATCTCCAGGATCCAGGCTCCCTACCTCCAGGTCCTTTTCTTTAGCCAGAATTATGATTCTGCTTTCCAGTTCCCTTCTCTTTCCTGAGACCACATCTTTTTGGCACCAGCTCTTCTTTCTTGCGCCCAAGTCTCCCATTCTCCCAGTCTAAATATCTTATTTGTGGAAGAACAACACATGATTATCCTTCTAATTTGGGATTCTGCCTCATGTTTTCTTATTAGCTGGAGGATTCAGGATACGTCACTTTGTCCAGTCTGAATATCATCAAAATTTGCAACTAGCAACATCAGCTGTATCTACCAAGTCTTCTGCTTGAGAGTTGAAGAGTCTCAAAAATTCTGTTTCAGACGCTCACCCCAGGAGACATACACCCAAGTAGATGCTGCCAATTAGCATTCAAAATTCAAACTGTTTTTTTTCACATACAAATGAATATTTGGAAAGTTTGTTTTCTAGTTGTACCTTAAAGCACCTTGAACACTGCTATTACCTATCCCGGGTGGGGATTTTTATCTCTGGGCTCTACATGGATGATGGGAAAGCTGGAAACATCATTGAGTATCTCAGGCTTGTTGGATACAAAATGAGAACAAATACACAAAATCTTGAATCCCACTAGAAAATAGAATTTTGACTGGTTTTTTTCTTTAGTCTATGCTGAGATCTCTGAAAGACGACCTGTTTTTCTATAACAAATTCTGAAAAATGAAAGCACTTGATATTGCAGCAAAATATAGAAAGTAAGCATCCATCACTTTGGATGACCTGGAAGGCACGCCAGTGTTTCCTTGTCTATTGCTAGTGAGTATACTCAGATAGAAGTGAAGAGAGCAGTAAGTGTGGATTGATGGTCAGCCAAAGCAAGCTGCACAAAGATAGAGGACGCTGAAGGGATACTGCATTTTGTTATGCTTTGACTGAGATGGACTGCCTGGGTATGTTATGGGCACGAGAAGAAATTGCAAAATGGTCCTATGAGTTAGATTGCCATCAGCTTTTGACTGACAACAAACCTCTCACATGACCAAAAAATAACAAGAATATGTTCCAGTGAGAAGTCAGATGATTTTTATGCAATTGGTAGGCAATGCACGATCATGCAAGGGCCTTGGCTCAGTAATTGCTTCTGGCTTGTCTAGACACTCTCTGAATACTATTATATCAGATTCACTTTACAGAAATGTCCAGAAACAATGACTGGAAAAGTATAAATAAGCAGTCTGTTCCAGAGAGCTTGAAATATAAAAGAAACAGAGGCAACTCTTGAGTACAATGAAAGAGTAGAGAAGAAATGTGGGAGATAATGAAGATGAGCTCCTGCAGTGATATTAGAGACTTGCGTGCATCGGTTCAGCTGCATATGTGTACTTCTGAAATAACTCTACTGGAGTCTTTGCAACTACAGTAAACTGAAATTGATGCAAGGTTGAAATTAGAATCCTATTGTTTCAGGTGTGACACATAGATGAGTAAGCCAGTAATTGTGCAGAGGGCACATATTTGTAATGTGACAGAGGATTTTGCAAATTATCAGACATTTCAAAATCTCAGTGATATACTGCTTAGCCTCCTGGGTCACTGACAGTTTATGGATTCCCGGGCACTCACTGTTGACATTCCACACTGAAATTTATCTTCGTAATGTATTTAAATATTTTCCATTAATGGGAAGAGAAACGAAAAGAGGATTAATTTTGCACAGGTTTTTTTATTCATCTGGTAGAAAAAACCAGATAAATGTAGCCTTGCAACAATGTCAGCTAGACTAAGAATGTGCTCACACACAGTACAGAACTGTTTTCACATCTCATTTCCTTAACAGCTGAGATGGAAAATTAATTTAGAAACAAAATCAAATAAAAATATAGGCTTTTTTCTGTATTAAAAAAAAAAAAAAAGAAGTAATGACATTGCTGGTAAAATAAAGGTTTCACAGTCTAGGCCATAACACAAATCAACCTTCCTGGTTGCGTAAGTGTAGTATTCATCTTAGCCTATGTTACTATATTTTTTAAGACTAATTAGAACGTGACTAGTAACAGGTTTGTTTGTTATTTGTCATGAAGAAGAAGTCTATTAGTAACATAATTGCCCTGAGTGATTTACTTACAATTTGATTTCTTTTGTACTAGGAAGTATGACACAAAGTCTTACATCTAGATAAGCAAAGACACAAAGTTTGGAAAAACATTTAAAAACTGTTGTCAACAAAACTGGGTTTAACACAAGTAAAAGAATGACTATGCAGAGCTGAGGTTTCTATTAAGGCACAGTTTTTTGTCTCTTGGTTTTAAAAGTCTGTTTTGCACTGGATCATAGATTGCTAAACAGTAGCATATGTGCCACAGGTGGCATGTTAATCCTCCTGAAGTGATCAGACACACAGATGGGGGCTGCCTCCACCAGCAGTGTTACCTGCTGCTTAATTCAGGAGCCTGTAGTACTTCATCTCTGCTAGATCCCTCTTTGTCACGGACTCCTGCATCCGATGATAAGACCCAATCTAGGTTTTAAAGAGTATTAGAAACTGCCTTAATATAAATTTTATGGGAACTATAGTCAAATGTGTTTTTCACATTACGTTTATCTTCTCTAAGAAGTAACTGATGACAGGCTGTGGCTTTACTTCTCCTTTCAGACCATCAGCCTCTGCTCTTCTCATAGACTAATTTCTCCTCTCAGATATTCAAAAGGTCTCTTGTCTGCTTTCCTCTTCTAAGTCCCTGCCCTCTCTCCCTGCAACGGTACCAACTCCTGAACTTAAGAAAAATCATGTCTTTTACAGGCAGATGTCACACTTTCAACTCCATACAGAGATGTTAATTAAACTGGAGAACAGGTAATCTTCAAAATAAATTATTTATATGAAAGCTTTTAATTATCCATACAAGTTTATCAGTCAAGGAAGCTTTGGAAGAGCTCATGAAAAATCCACAAAACCCAGAAAACATATGAAGAAATAGTGCTGATTAAATTTGGAAATAAAATATCCAATTTTGAAATAAAATCAGAAATTGCTCAGGTGAATTTTAAATATGCAAATATTCAAGTATTTAAGTGATACTAAATGATGGAACTCCTGTCACCTTGTCATAGGGAGAGACTATTTCTCTTCAGAATGGGAGCCCAAAGCAGACCATTGATTGAGAAGTCAAAGAGATTAGACAGGTGCTTGCATCTTTCCAGAACTGAATTTTCTGGAACCAGCCCATTGCATCCACTGGAGCTGATGTGACCCAATGCAACTTGTGCATAGATGGTCCATAAACTGGAAGGCAGGAAGGCTGTGCTCCCGTCTTGGCCAAAGATCTCAATTAAAAAATAAACCTAAAGAAAATGGAAAATGTAAAGTTGGAAATGGCTGGAAGTGAGAAGACAAAGCTATTACAATTAATACATCTGGCTGCAGTCTATGACTCATTAAATCCCCTAGGTCTTTGATTGCTGGAAGGCAACAGGATACGCGCAGGGATATATATATCACTCTGTACCTTTCTTGCTTTTTAAATGCTTTCCCCAAACATTTTCTATTTGTCATTGTCAGAGACAAACTATTGGACTGGTTCAATCCAATGGTTACATTTACCAAGTTTAAAAACAGCAGCAAAAACCCAATCCAGGGTTGGGTTGGTGCTTTGTGTCCAGCTGGCACGTGACCTACATGACCTACGTCCATATCATTAATGTTCTTACCCACCCAATAGAACGGCCTTAGTCAGACAGTCTGGTGGAAATGATTCCTGGCCCATACAAACCCTTGATGCAAGTCCAGGATTTGTTTGAGAGGTTTCTAGTTGAAACAGGGTTCCTAGTAACTGTTTAATTGCTAGCACGGCAAACCTCAGGCTCTCTATTTTTATTCTTTATAAGACAGTGTGCTCTTTATTGTGCTGGTGTAGAGGTAGCCAATGTGTCACTATAAATGGGGGAGGGGGCAGGGAGGGGGAGATCTCTTCTCCTTCTCTTTTGGCTTTTAAAGCTCTCCAGTTGTCTGTTTATATCTTTTTGACAACCCCTGAAAATCATCCAAAAGCATTCTTACCAGTGTGTTAGATGGGAAATACCCCAAGAGCCTTCCACCTTCGCAGCACAAAGTCTGGGACGTTATTGCAGGATTGGACTGTCTTTACCAGGGAACAAATCTGCTCTGAGCAGTGAGAATAGACAAACACATGGCACAGAGCAAAGAGGAACAGTCAACCTCTTCATGCTGTGTCGATACATTACAGTACCCTCTTGCACTGCTGTTTATATGTTGGCATATTCAGGGCAATTCCCCTGACCTCACTGTCATTTTCATCTTTCAGTGTCATTTTTTCCTTCTGGTCTCCTTCTACTAGAGGTATGTTCCTTTTCATTTCCGTTTCCTCGCAGTACTTTTGAATAAAATACATGACATCTGGTTTTGCAATAAAAGTTGGTTAAATCTCTAAAGACACAGATGGTTAGCAATCCATGTTTACTTAAAGTTAGTAGGAAAATATTGCCTATTTTGCTTGGAATTAAAAAAAGAAAATTATTCTACATAAGGATTAACACGACCAGGTGTCTTGTAACCTTTCCAAGTGAGATTGAAATCTCCATATATTAGTTGGGATTTTCAGAGAAAAGCAATTTTTGTTGCTAACTGATCTATTTCAGTAAAGATCAAAGAATGATTCAAAAGTCACTCACACCAGGTGCAGCTTTAAAAATAATTCAGATTGGTATACAGAATCATCAGTATACTCAATCCTGTTGACCTTTAAAACGGCCATAGTCATTAATTTTGAGTACCTGTAAAGGTGAAGTCTAAAAAAACCATAAATTGGTCCTACACATATTCCATCATACAGGAGTTGTGACTCTTACATAAACGCTGACTCATTAGTTTCCCATGTTTTCAGTTCTTTGATTTATTATTTAGTCTTCAGATTTTGCAAATGCCTGATTATCTAGTGAAAAATAATGGAGTCTGGACTGAATCATTCTTTAGAGGAGGGTGTCAAGTTAACCTTCCCTTGAACAACCATGCAATCAAATGAGGCAAAGCTGAACCATAACTGATTGTCAATCAGAAGAAATCTCTGAAGATATTTTAATATCTAGTGAAACTTTGTCTGAGAATGGATGATTCTCAGAATTGAAATCTGTTAACTACAGAATAGCAAATAAGAGGTTTTTCAGTTTAGACTGAAAATAATTTTTTATTTTTTTCAGCTAATATGCCTAAGCTTGAAAAGCACCTGTTTCTTGGTATTTTGGTGCTTGTTGCTTGAATTTTGCGCATTAAAATAAAAATGTCTAAGTTGCACCTTTCATTTATGTATGTTTAATAATGAATATGAGGCCCTAGTTTTTATCCTATGTTTCCATATGACATCATCCTTTGTCACATAAATTGCATTCATCGTGTGTTATTCATCATTGGACTGACCTTAAGCTGCATAGTAGGTCTGAAATTTATTTTTTAAATCCCAATATTAGATTTTCCCAATTTTATCTGATCACTAGTTAAATTTTCTATTCTTAATTTTCACTAATGCAAATCAGAAACTTCTTTCTCAAAGTAAAATAAAAACTACTTTTACATGCCACAGGAAAACACACTCTTTTAGGCATTAGCTTTGTCTGGTGGCAAAGAGAAAATACGTTGTATTTGGGTATAGAGGTCTCAAGCTCTAAAAGTGAAAAGTATCTTAGAGATTAGCCACAGCACTGTGTAAGAAACACTTTGACTCTCAAAATTTTAGGATGCAGTTCTGTGCCAGAAATTTTCCCCTTTGCATTTGTATAGTGCACCTTTTCCTGTGTTAAATGGTATTAAAGGAAAATTCTGTCAAAGCTTGTATATTCATCACTAGCCTGTTCTGAAGTGAGAGTATGTGGCTTCAGGGGCATGAATACAAGCTTTGAAAAATCTTTAGAGAATTTATTTAAAGAATACTTAGACTGTCTTTGATAGAGACACAGTTCATGTCGCCATATGATAATTTAAAATACTGATATATTGTGCTTTTGTCTGCTGAGACAAAATTATTTTTCTATATCTTTTTGTTCTAAATTTGTTTTGTTTTGTTTTCTCACAGCTAGTTTAATTTTAATTTAGTTTTTCCTCACAGCCAACTACTGTTGTGATAATTTATATAACTGTCATTTTTTGAATGCTGAACTGGGTAGTCACTAATGTGTTTATTCTAACAGCTGAAGAGTCTTATCTCACCTCTTTGTCTGTACTGTGTAATTGATAGTAATGTGTTTTCCAGAAAATTAGAGAATTTTTTAGTACCTTCATCATCATATCAAGACTTTTACTCCTGAGTTATCTGTAAATGTATGTATCCATGACTGAAAAACATACAAGACAGTTTTGTGGGATTTTAAAAATAAATGTGTGCAGCTTCAAAGGTAGATACCTGGACTTTAAGACCTAGAAATTCTAGGTGACAGTCATCCCACCTACCATAGTTGTCTGGGATTCAGGTATTTAAACTTTTTTTTTAATTAATCTTGCTTTTCTTCATAGTGAATAAAAAGTAATAACATTTTTTAAAAAACAGTTCAACTAGACTATTTGTGTCACTTTTTACTTTGGAATAAACTGCTCTTTGGAAGTGAATATGTTCCAATAAGTGTGGAGTTTATTTGCCAACTTTTTGACTAACTGTTATTATCTTTTGTTTGGTAAGTGGCACAGCCTGTATATTACCATTGCTTTTCTCCACTGCACTGTTTTGTATCACATAATGTTCTTCAGTGTATCATGCATTTCTTACAATTTTTAATTTGATAGAATACTTAGGAAAAAAATAGTGTCTGAAAAGGTTTCATTTTGACAATAATTACACTGTTCAATCAAGCAAGATTTTTCTTATATGATTTATTAATGGAGATGTTAAATTCCAATCATTTCTTCAAAATTATTTGAAGTGATCACCCTGAAAGACTTTTATGAATGCAGAGTAAATATGTAATAGCTGTACACATTTATTCTAGGTAAGTTTTTTTTTGATATCATTAGTTATTCATTAAAATTCTCCTGAACTTTGAATCTTCCACACAGTGTTGAATTTCTTTTAAAATTTCAAGAAAGGCTCAGACAAATTAAAAGCAAGTAAAAGTATGGCACCCATGTATGTGTGCCTCCTCCCTTCCTTTCTCTATAATGATAACACTTTTTATATGTACCAAATAATTAAGGTGCTTTAGAAAATAATGCCAGTGTTAAAAGAACAGGCCTGAGGATTTTTAGAAGCAAAAAATATTATCCCCAGGTTGTAACTGAAATGGAGAAACTGCACACATCTGATGCAAATGGCCTCACTCTCCCTGCATCTCAGAAAGATGGATTATTTCAGGGCACTCTGCTCAGTGGTGTGTTGAATGAGGCATTGGCCATAGGCAAAAGCCTTTTAGAATCTTGCAATAAAAATTGATTTAGGTGGCTCTTGCCTTGGGGGTATAGAGGTCCATTCTGACCAGTAACCTACCTGTAAAGGTTTTAGTAAGACTTTTCTGAGTCTTTTCCATCCTATGCTACATACATGGATATTCTTGCTGACAGTGAGTTCAACACCACAGGATATGTTGCTTCTTGGTAGTAACCCTCTATGGGGATTTACTTGGCTCTTCCCAAAGCTGCCAAAGCATGGGCTGGACATGAAAGGTGGCCCACAAGGCAGAATGAGAGAGTCACAACTCCCTGAGTGTCCTGTAACTTTATTCACAAGGTGAATAGTAAGAATTAATTGTTTAATTGAACAATTTGTTGGGTTCTTTTTCTGGGATAAAGCAGGATGAAGCACTTTTTTTCAACAGCTGAAAAGCATCAGAGCTGACACATATGTGTGTGCATCAGCAATGACATTCTAAGAGTAATCCCAGAATTTTGTAATAGTTTAATTTTTTGGTTTGTTTTTGTTGTGCTTCTGGAAATCTTTATTTATATATCCAGGAGAGGTTACTTAAGCACTATTTTGTGTTCAGATACAGCATGATTTCTAGAAAAGATTCTGTATTATCTGGATCCTGTAACAGGACTGTATTCATCCTTGATAGTTTCTATAGATAGTATATATTTTTTGATTCAAGTTAACAACTAAATTTCACACTAAATTTTATGTTTGGGAAACATAAAATCAGAGAGTATGTTCACTGATAGATATTTGACATAGTCTTGGAGGATCAAGTTCAGCAAATTGGATAACAGACAAAACAAAAGAAAGGTGACTGAGGAGTGCAGGTTGCTAAGTATAATGACAATATTTTCTACTAGAAAACAAAACCAGAATATCAGTAAGGAAGATACATTTTTAGTTTACGAGAGGAAGAAGAGAAAGAATTATACCACAAAGCACGTTCAAGGTGAACAAAAAGCAGGAAAGGTAGTCTAGTTATTACTGGAAAAGAGAAGAGTTGTACTTTGAATCTGGAGTATAGGAACGAGGACAGTTGCCTAATTGAATTGCTCATTTAGGATCAGGGAGAGCTGCAGTCATTGCATTGCTCTGTTTTGTACTGCACATGATGTTGGGCTTTTGCCTATTTCTCTGTGCCTGTTCTAAACAGAGTAATAGAACTTGCTAAACTCTTCAGTGTAAAACAAGTGAGCTGTTCATCTTCCAGGGTAATTAGTATTTGCTAATGCATGTTGCAGATATGGTGATTCCATCTGTTAACTATTTTCTGTCTGGAGATGTCCTAAATAGAGAGAGATATTTCATCAGCCTGGCTTGTTCTGAAAGACAAAGTCTGTATTTTCCTGAACCATTGGAATTGTGTGTCACAGTAAAAATTACCATTACACTCCCTCTAACATAACAATGACATAGATGTTCCTGAAACCATAAAAAAACCCGTATTTGTGTGTGTGTGTGTTTGTATGTGCACTTTTGTGCTGATGGTATAAAACTGTTGGATAGATTTCTCATGGATTACTAAAGAGAGGAACTGTATTTAAAACAGGATCAGCAAATTCTAGCAGAGGCCATATATTGATTCTGAAGAAAAGATGCAAGAGGTAAAATAGACTACTACTGATTGTATTAATTTCCAATGGCCAGAAAGAGTACACATGAAAAATGCTTCTGTAATATAAGTACTGTATGCTGTTTACTGCTTGAAAGTATCTGAGGATGTCGTCTAAGATAAAAAACTCTTAATTTATGATCTTTAATTTCTCAGAATAAATTCAGGATTAAAGACTTGATCCCACTCCAGTTTATGTCAAAGCTGAAAGAACAACATAGCTGAAAATGAAACCGTCTCTTAATAGTTCTTAATAGGATATCAAAATGTACTTCAAAGATATGTAACAGGGCAAAAATGCCCCTGAAACTCCATACAGCAAAACCTATATTGTGCCAAAAGCTCCAGTAGCCTGATTTATAAAAATGTTTATTACAATCTAGGTTTGATTTGCTAGATCGAATTACTAGATTCAGTAAAAACATTGGATAGGTCAAAACACAGAGAAAAGAATAACTGCAGTAATAATAAAGCCTCCTAAGGCTTTATGTTTAGATCAGAGGGTTTGAAAATAAACTTAAAAATAAAGCAATATTTGAAGGAGGAATGTAATAAGAATATGCTGGGAGGAAGTATTAAGTGCATAAATGAAAAAACCTTTTGACTGATTAACAATTGCTCAGTTAGAAGAAACAACTTTCAAATGCCAAATGAAGGCAGTGTGACTAATAACGAAATAGAAAATGATCACACTTCTTATCAGCCTAAAGGCAATGTAAATGTAAGAGTGCGCTGGTTGCTGTGACAGTGTTGTAAACTGTTTATCTTGGCTTGCAGTAAGAAGCCAGGCACAGAGGAGTTTTATGCACAAACTCTGCAGTGAAATGGAAAAAGGAAAACAGTAGCTTTGAGGTTAATACAATGTTCCTTTTACTAATGAAGTTCCTTGTTCACTTGTTCAGTGTTTAAAGAACAGAAATATTTCATTGACTCTCTTCTGATGCCAGGAGGCAGATGGCAAATCTAGAGGTGTAAATGAGGAAGAGCACATGACAATTATCTCTTGTGATACACACATCTGGCCACAACATTGTTGCATAGACTCTCCCAAAGTCTAAAATCATCCATCATGAAATTAAAGAAAAAAATATTAAATTAGGCAAGGGGAATGGAATATAAATGCCTGACTGAGAATGACATTTGGTTGTGTGTATGCAGTTCTTTCATTGAAAAAGCATTGTTTTCATCCCTGCTTCAGGGGAGACAGTAGTGACTGCCATTTTGAGATTCAGACATAAAATCCTACAGGTGAGTAAAACCTGTCTTGGTAGTTTTATTTTATTCTTTCACTATCTCTTTCCTGAATAAAAACCCCTCTTTGAGGCCTGTTTGAGGTCAGTTGTTCGGAACATGGGAATGAAATTTTTACCTTATTTTAAAAGGTAAAAATTTCAGCCAAGATTGAATTTTTCAGTAAAGATATTGCATAGGCAGAAGAGCAGGTACCAAATATTCTATTATGATGAAAAATTAAAAGAGGGCCTGAGTTCTTGCTTTAATATAGTTTGAATGTGTGGGCTGGTGGATGAAATTCAGCTTTCCTATTCTTAATTAAATTATTGCATATTTTAAGGCTGACACAATTTTCTTTAATATATTTTTGAGCTATTTCCTCTCTGCTGTCTTGATGATCTTGAATCTTATCTAAAATTTTCATAAAGTTAAAGATCTATGCTTTGTTCTGAATCCATAGATGACAATTGATATAGCTGAAAGAAAAACATCAATAAATTATTGATTTCTTCACTAACATAGGGTTTTTTTAGTGTAATTTCCAGATCCTTATCTCAAACCTCGCCAGATTGAGTTTTTTTTTCCTTTAAACAAAGCTGTCATTGCACCAAACACTCTAAATATACAATATTAAATGACCTTTGGACTCAGTCGTTCTCTGTTGGACCTATGTTTTATCCAGTTTTTTGAAATGTGCAGAGGTTGGTAGATAGGGGCATTATTAATTTGATGCATTCATGAGCTGTAGGGATGAATGAAAATAGGTCCAATTTCCTCATTAACAGTACTTGCTTCTCTCAGTGTTTGTAAGCCACAGAGTAACCCAAACTTTTAAAGAAGGTCCTTACCACTCACCATATCTACACTACTTCTGCATTCAGATACCAGCCACGGAGCTCAGTTTCCTCTTCCATTTCCTCCTTGCAGCAAGTAAGTAGCTCAACAGACCTGTGAAAGTGATTTGACTCTGGCAATGCCATTTTCCAAATGGCAAGACCGTTATATTTTCACAAGCATTTGTCAGACTGTGTTGTATGTCACCCTAACAGAGGTAATTGCAGTTCCCAGCCTGTGTATATGTACTCTCCAGGTGACTCATAAACGCATGTGAGTTTCCAGCTCTTCTGTACATCAAATTTACTGCAAATGTATAGGCCATTGGTTCAGCACATTTTCAGGATGTCCAACATATCCAGGAAACCTGAATGTATTTTGCCCTCTTTACATCTGCCTTCTGTCTGCTGCATCCATCCTACAAGCATGGCAATGAGGAGATGCGTCATGCATATTGCACACTGGGTTCTCCGTCCATGATCATGCCTGGGCACCACAAATTACTCCATTAGAGTTTTCAGATTCAACCTGGAAAATATTTCTCGTCAGGAAAAAAGACAAGCCCAGAAAAACCAACATGTCTGGCAGCCTCAGTTATATCGGGAATTGCCATTTTCTATGTTGAAAACAGGGACAGAATGTACTGTGCATATCTTCCAGTATGGGACAGTACTTAGTGGGCATGAATAAGCCTTACTGACATCTGTGTTTGAGTCCAAGGAAGCTTGAATTATTCAGCATATGCCGGTGTAATTAGTGTCATACACATGAGTTAAACAGTGGCACACACTGTGAGGGACAATCCCTAGCCACCAGCTGAAGTTGTCGTGAATTAGTAATGCTGACTCACGAGCTTGGTAAGGTGAATGTGGTTGGCTACCGAGAGAAGATTCATTAATTACCCATATATGGATCCTGTCGAACTGAGTACAGCCTAGGACATAAAATTGTGCAGTGACACCTTTCTGGGGAATATTTTCCTATATCTACTATGCAATAAGAATTTGTTTACCTAAATTAGAAACTTCGTCCTGTGGTTTTTGTTATTCCTTGTACCTGACCTTATGAACACTACAGATACTGTGAAACTAGAATTTTCATGGCTGTTAATACCTTGACATTATGATGTCTACATAACAGCCACACTTTTTATATGTAAAAACAATGCCCCTGCTGTGGTTTAGGAATGGTATTCTCCAATTTAGTGCTCCCACTTGAAACTACTCCAAATCATGTGTCACTTGCTTGCTCCTCCTCTGCCTCTCCTGCAGTGGGCTGGAGAGGAGAAATGGAGACACAAAAGGTTAAGATTATGGGTTGAGACAAGAAAAATTTGCTGGAAACAGCAATGAGATAAGAAAATGAACAGTAACAGCGATAGTACTAAAGGCAGAGGGTACACGAAAAGAAATATTATTGCTCACCCTGTGGAAACCCCTTGACTGCTCCCTCCACCATGCTGTCCTGACCTGGAAGGGAGCCCTTTCCCCAGTCCCCAGAAAATGATATGAGACTGTATAGAATAACCTCTGAGTCCTGACATGCCCCCTCCTGTCTACTGCAAAAATTAACCCTATCCTGGCCAGAACAAGGACAGCCAGGAAAAAAGACAGCCAGGACAAAGACAGGAAATATTCATAATATTTCAATATATGTCCTAAGCCCAAAACATTCAGCTGTGTCAGAAGTACTCTTTATCCCAAATTGTTTGACATAAATGATTATTTTACAGTTACTGCAACTCTGGCAATACAGTAGACTGCCTGGCCCTAGCCCATTGCTACTGTTTGAATGTCTATACTCTCATGCTTCATTAAAACAAGCTGAAACTGATCCAGATGGTTTTCAGTAAGGCTGTCTTGAAAGGTCTCTAGGAAGCTGAAACAGTCATGGAGGCTTGACTCATAAATAGTGTTCATTAGGGACAAGACAGAGTAGAATAAGGAAGGTCAAATAATCCCAAAGTGACTCTGAAGGGGAAGGGGGAGCTCTGCAGATGACATTGGTGAGAATAGTTCATGACTGATATTTGAATTCCAGAACAACCACCACACAGCTGGAATACAGGCCTGAGATGTGGGCAGCTCTTGTGACAAGGTGCAGAAGCTCCAGACAAAGCTTTTCACGTCTTTTGCTACCAGCTGGGAGGTTTGCACGTCAGTGTCATCTGAGGTTGCACCGCTGTGCCGCATTGGAGCTGGCCCTGGAAGCAGGCAGTCAGCACCCCAGTGGAGGCACTAAAGGAGAGGCTGCAGAGCCCGTAGGGTTGGGCAGAGACAGCGGATCTCTCTGAGATCTCTTGCTCAGCAAACAATTTCTTGCAGTATCTTCTGGTTTCTTGTCATGGTTCACTGACTTTGGGAGCGTCATGCCTGTAGCACGTCTTTTGCTCTATGCTCCAAACAGGGTACATTTTTAAACCTTGTGTATTTGAAATCAAATGTCTAATGTTATGAGTTTTAACCCAATCCTTGTAGACAATACTTTGTCCTGGACATCCTCTAACATTTCTTGGAGACAAAGGAAATTACTGCTGTCATGGTTAAGGTAAGCAGGAGAAAAACCTCTTGTCTTATGAATATCCATACCTGTGGGTCAATAGTGTAATATTATTTAACACCTATACAAATTCAGTTTATTTTTACAGATTTAAAGGCAGTGTGGAATATCTGTGGATCTATCCCTTTAAAAAAATTTTATTGTGACTCTGGATTTCTGTCATACAGATTTTAAGTATTTTCCTACTTTGTATTAAGAAAAGAAAGGCTTTAATAGGATAAAATAAATCAATAGAAAAGCACTCGACTAAGTATGTTTTTCAGGCTTTCATCTTGGTGGTGGTGAAAAAACAAATTGGAGAAAACAACTTTAAATTATATCAGTGTGACTAATTGCCAGGAAAGGTATACACTGGCTAGGATTCTATAATTTACTGTGCAAGACAATGTATATAATTGTCTTTCATGAAAATGTGTGAATTATGTAGTTATGTGGTCATTTGCAGATTAAGAATCAAGAGGAAAATGCAGCTGACAGGGCAGTTTTGTTTCAATCACTTTTGTTTTTCTGCCCTTTGTTGATGGCTTTTGAAACATAAAACCTGACTCCCAGCACTCTCATTGTGTGAGGAAAATATGACTGTGTAGTTCCTGTAAAGCTAAGGTAGCACATTAATGTAGATGAGGATTCACTCTGATCAAAACAAAACCAATCCATGTATCTGATATCAGGAGAAATATATACCCTCCCATAGAATCATACAATGGCCTGACTTGGAAGGGACCTTAAAGAGTGACCAGTTCCAACCCCTCTGCCACAAACAGGGATGCCACCCACTACACCAGGTTGCTTAAAGCCTCATCCAACCTGGCCTTGAACACTGCGAGGGATGGGGTATCCACAACTTTTCTGGGCGACCTTTTCCAGTGCCTCATTACAGGAAAGAATTTCTTCCTAACATCTAATCTAAATTTCTCTTCATTTAGTTTGAAAATGTTCTCCTTTGACTTATCACTATCTGCTCATGTAAAATATCTGCATTCCTCTTTTTTTATAAGACCTCTTTAGGCACTGGAAGGCTGCAATGAGGTGTCCCTGTAGCATTCTTTTCTCCAGGCTGAACATCTCCAGCTCTGTCAGCCTGTGTTTATAGGAGAGGTGCTCCAGCACCTCTGATCATCTTGATGACCCTCCTCTGGGCCTGCTTCAACAGGTCCACATCTTTCTTGTGCTGAGGAGTCCAGAGCTGGATGCAGTTACTCCCAGTGGGGTCTCATGAGAGCAGAGCAGAGGGGCAGAACCACCTCCCTTGACCTGCTGGCTACTCCTCTTTTGATGCAGCCCAGGATCCAGTTGGCTGCCTGGGCTGCAAGCGCTCATTGCTGGGTCACGTCCAACTTTTTATCCATGAGAACCTCCAAGTCCTTCTCAATGCTTCTTGGTATATGTTCTTCTCCCAGTCAATATTCGTGTCTGAGATTGCCCTGTGTCAGGTGCAGCACCCTGGCCTTATACTTTTTCAACTTCCTGAGGTTCTCGTGGGCTCACTTTTCAAGTTTGTCCAGGTCCCCCTGGGTGGCATCCCATCCTTCAGGAGTGTCAGCTGCACTGTTCAGCTCTGTGTCATCTGCCAACTTGCTGAGTGTGCACGCAATCTCACTGTCCATATCATTGAGGAAAATATTGAAGAGCACCAGTCCCAGGACAGATCCTTCTCACCAGCCTCCAGCTGGACACTGAGCCATTGACCACAACTCTCCTCCAGTACCCATCCTGACAATTTCTTATTCACTGAATAGTCCACTCTTCAAATCCATATCTCTCCAGCTGCAGATAAGGATGATGCGTGGGACTGTACTGAAGCCCTTACAAGGTATTTTTAGTATTATAGGACACACACAAAAAACTGGATTTGTTTTTGTTTGTTTTATTGTAATGGTTTTGTTTTGGTTTATTTGGTTTTGCTTTACTTTGTTTTCTCTCCCACAGCTGAATTTCCATTGTTTGACTTTCACATAGATTGAGTTTTGCTGTTGTCTGGGACCAGTTGAATAACGACCAGGCAGCAATCTGACATTAAATTCAAATAGAAGACATTCAGCGTCCACATCCTGGTGTTGACTCAAACAGGAGAAAGTGGACATCAGGTTTGGAAAGAGGGACAGAGTGATAGAGCATGATGCTAACTTTCTACTGTGGGTGAAATGGCAGCTTTTAGTGGAAATCTAATGATGCTAAGCTACAAGAGAGCTTAAAAGAGTGCTTCATTCCTTAAGGGGCTATGTATTGGGAATGAAGATATTTAGTTTTAGGAAAAATCTCTGGCTTAAAACAGATGGGAGGGCAAATTGTGGTTACTGTATCAGTCCACAGCTCGTTTTTAAAATTATCAATATCATAATACAATTGTCCTCTATTATATAGGACAGGTATGGTTGTTGCGATCCAGTTTTACACCCAGAAGAGCAAAGAAAACTAAGTATCTGTGCGTAAACCGGAAAGAATTTAGAAGATTCAAAATATTCCCAAAAATGAGATTAAAACCAAATTAGGTTAGATGTTGGTGCCAAAAAAAATCAATGTATTTTATTTAAAAGTAAAAGGAGGAAAAGAGAAGGAAAGAGAAAAGAAAGAAAGAAGGAGATAGAGAAAGAAGTGGGCGTGGGGGGTGGGGGGGACAGGGAGGGGATGACAGGGGTTAGGTGGAAGCCTATCACACATCCAGGGGTCCCAGTGATGTCTCGTTGCTCCCCTCCATCTGCTCGTATGGTGGTGACGGTCCCCCGCTGCCACAGCCACGTGGCCACACACGGCCACACGCGGCCACACGCCGCAGAGTACAGAGCCCCATGGATTAATACACGCTTTGGGCAGGTGGGAATGTCCACGTGTGTCCCTTGCAGGGGCCAGCTTGACACGCTGTCCCTTGCAACACTGGGAGTCTGTTGCATCATCTCTGGTGCAGGGTCTGGGGACCCCTTTGGGGGGGCCTTTGATGGGCCATGTCACCCTCTCTGCTGCGGATAAGGGGGACCTCTGGGTGAAGGGGCCCCTCAGCTGGGCTCCTCTGCACAGCAGAGGATGGGCGGTCACTGCGCCTCTCACCAGAGGCTTTTCCAGCACACACCCCAAGTCTCTCTCTCCCCCACCCTTTGCTGTGAGGGTCTGTGTGAGCCTTGGTAGCTGACAGCCCTGGGGCTGTGGTCCCCACCCTGGAGGTGTTAAGCTTATGCTTTGTGAATGTCCCCAGACCTTTATCTTATCTTCATCAGCAAGTGGGTCCAGGGCCTCTCAGAGCCCCATTCAGGCTGCTGCAGCTTTTGTAATACAGTTTTAAAAGTCCTTCATGAAAACATTTTAAGTCATAAACTACAATATTTCAGTCTCTGACAATGGTGCAGTTCCTTCACTTAGAAAAACCCACTTTCTGTAAGAGAAGGGAAACTAAATGGCAAAGAGCAACCTGAGGTGACAATGTAAGCAGGTGTTAATATCAGCAATGATATCTCATTGATACACCACAGACCTAAGTCAAATATGTGCGGAGAAAGCCCACAGAAGAGGCCTGTTGGGTTGTCCAGCTCTTGGCAGATTGTGCCACTGGTCATTGTCTCCTCCTGCTTCCCTGACTCAGGCAGTTTCCCTGCAGCATCTAACAGAGCTGTATCTGAGAATCTCACAAACAACCCTCTTCCTCTCAAGTTATACATAGTGGCAAATGTTAGAATACAATTTAAGCATAATTCTGCCAAACTGCTTTGCATTTAGTACTCCAAAATAGCAAAACCAGAGCAAACCCTTTCAAAGAATGCCTCAGTTTCATACAAGAAATTAAAAGAAAAAATCAAAGTCTTTATTTCCTTTTGCCTGCTGCAAAGAATGTGAATGTTTCAATGCTTGCACTTGAATAAATCCTGAAATATGCTCCCTGCACATGCCACTTCATGTACTTAGCCAAGCGCAATAAAATATTATAACTCATTCGTCACCCATTACACAGTGAGTTGGTTGTTACAGCAAACCATTATAGGCTTCTCAACATATGTTCAAGAGCACAGTAAACAGGGCAGAGCAGGGATCTGAATCCCATTTATCTTGACATCTTTCCAGTCTGCATTGCTGATTAAAAGCAATCTTACAGTAGGTGCCAATGAAAGGTACGAGACCTTTGTAATGGTCAAGTTGTATAAAATATCTTTGTGTAAAAGAGAAGCTGGGCTGAGATCACCATCAGTGAAACTTAAAAGATCAGTTCAGGTAAAGCCAGACTGTGGAGATCATACGAGAACTGCTGCTGTGGCTTCAGTGATGTGATGTCATATTTAGACTATGAGTGTAACTCACAGCTGACAACTTTATGCCTTTTTCCACAACTCCTTCCTCTCTATGCAGGGCTGTCCGCCACCTGCCACTGAATCTGATGTTATGATTTAGAAATCCCCTGTTTGAATTGTTGACAAGTTAGCCAAAACATAGCCAACTGCCCAGCCTCACAGGCACTAGTTGCACCCGCAGTTTAAGTTATACAGCAAGTATGATCTCGTAAGACATCTCAATGTATCACCAACCCCATAACAAGCTGCTATCCATGTAAATTGTTTATAGCAATAAAGAGAATTCAGTGGAGGAATCCATTTCTCCTCCTTGCGCTGACTGTGTACTTAGTCAGCATATATTATGAAGTCTGGCTGTGCTTTGGGGAATAGTCCTAGTGAGGTTGATTGCTGCTGTATCCCTGGGTGACTTCAGATAAATCATACAGCTCCATCTGTGCCTCAGTGAAATAGCACTCTGGAAAGCTTACATTTCTTCTATGTGCCTGAATACCTGTGATCATCTGGGCCACAAGAAATGATATTTAAAGTCCCCTGAAGCAGTAACTGAATGTTGCAGGAATAAACTGCTCTCAGCAGAATAGCTCTCAGCATGTCTATACCATCAGTTAAGTACATGTTTTCGAGACAGATTTCCTCACAACTGCACATTATAAATCCTCCAACTTCCATTTATTATTGCTCATCTGAGACCAAGCTTGGAGTTTGCTGCACAGGGAGCCCCTAATTACTGGTGTAGGTTTCTACTGCAGTGTCCTAGATTGACTGAGGTGGTGTGGGACAATCTGTTACAGCTCAGCTTTTCCAAGTCAAGCACGGATGGTTTGGTTCAAGGCTCCAACCAGCAGAGTAGACTGAACACATCCCCATGTTCTTCCCTCTTAACTGGAGACAGAGTCCAGAGTGTCCAGCAACTTGAGCCTAGCTGCTGCAAACTTGGTGCTATAGAGAGGAAAATGGAAGATATTTGGAAAATAGAAAGAAAATATTTAAGTGGGGGAAAAAAAAGAAATTTTGACGTTATCAATGTTCTATAGTTCAGTCTTGTGCAGAAGTGCAGTTGTGCACAGCTTTAAGGCTTCACCACATACCTCATTCCAAAGTTTGAGATTCTGGGACATGTTTTAAATGCTGAGTATTTATTATTGCTTTTGCATGTATAATCAACTGTTTAAAAGAATCAACTAAGAAAATAAGTTGTTCGGCTGTGACCTAGAATTTTTGAAGTAGCAGGCAGCAGATAACTGTCACCTCCCTGCATGTTCCCACTCCTGCTGAGTTCCAGACAGAGAAAGTGATCTGACTTGAAGAAAAAAAAATTAAAAATCCATGGGATTACTTCCAGCTTTATCAATTCCTTGGTCTGGTTCACAGCAAAGCCTCTCAGGCAGCTGTGCCAGTACTACTGAGGAGATAATGTACTGTGACAGGAGCCGCTGGTGCTGAAGGCTTTGTTTTATGAAATTGGTCTCAAGTCTATCTACAACTTGAGCAAGAATGAACTCTAAAAATGTCTGGTCTCTTAAATGATCGGTGAACAAAGTTTCACTTCATAGGGAGCAGGGTATCAAAAGGAGGGAATGTAAGCGAAGGATTTATTTGTTTAACTTGTAACTCTTGTTTGATTAGCTGTTATTAGGTTGATTATCTGTGAAGTTTTGGTCAATTAGTGATCAATTTTACATTTGTAACTGATTCCTATCAACACCCTGTCCCTTTTCCAGCTTCATGTAGCAGTAGTAAAGTGCAATTTTACCATCTATTTAGAATGTTTCATTGCAATTGCATAAGATGTTCTTATAATTTAATTTCATAATGATACTAAAAGTTTATAATTACATCCCATTTTGACTTGTGGTGAAGATTTTGAGTTAGAGTGGTAATTTCTAAATTGAATAATGACAACTTTAAAAGTTTAAAAGTGAAGAAAAAATAAAATAAAACAAATATAAATACAAATGAAACAGTTGGGATTTCATGCACCCTCAGCAAGTTTGCTGATGACACCAAGCTGTGTGGTGCAGTTGACACATTAGAGGGAAAGGATGTCATCCAGAGGGACTTTGACAGTCTCAAGTGGGTCCTTATGAACCTCATAGAGTTCAACAAGGCCAAGAGAAAGGTCCTGCATATGGGCCAGGACAATCCCAAGCATGAATACAGGCTGGATGGACAAGGTTTTAGAACAGCTCTAAGGAGGAGGACTTGGGGGTGTTGGTGAATGAAAAGCTCCGCGTGACTCAGTGCACTCACAGCCCAGAAAGCCAAACATGTCCTGGGCTGAATCAAAAGCAACGGGGCCAGCTGGGCAAGGGAGGAGATTCTCCCTCTCTAGTCTGCTCTGATGACACCCCACCAGAAGTACTGCATCCAGCCTGGGGTTGGCCAGCACAGGAAGGGCATAGACCTGTTAGAGTGAGTCCAGAGAAGAGCCACCATGATAAGAGGGCTGGAGCAACTCCCCTATGGAAATGGGCTGAAAAAGTTGGGAATGTTCAGCCTGGAGAAGAGAATGGTCCAGAGAGACCTTATAGCAACATTTCAGTAACTAAAGGAGATCTGCAAGAGAGCTGGAGAGGGAAATTTGAGAAGGGTATGTAGTGGTAGGAAAAGGGGGATTAGCTTTAAACAGAAAGATAGTGGGTTTAGATTAGATTTAGGAAGAGAATCTCACACTGTGGAAGTGAGGAGGGATTGGAATAAGTTGCCCAGAGAAGTTGTGCATGCTCCCTCTTTGGAAGTGTGCAAGGCCAGGTTGGATGGGGATTTGAACACCCTGGTCTAGTGTGTGGCATGCCTGCCCATGACCCTTTCAACCCAAACTTCTGTGCTTCTGTGTTTTTATGGAAAGAGAAGACAGTGGATGCTGACTTGCAAGCCTGATTACTGCTGAACAAAAGCCTTTGTGTTTTTTTTCTGTCAGGTGTCTTCTGAGTGACACCTGAATATAGCTCAGTTTAGCTATGAGTAAACAGGCTAGAGAACTCACCCTCTACCCTTCAGGGCTGTAGCACAAGGAGCACTGCTGAAGAGCTGTAAAGAGCTTTTTGTGCAAGTGATGGACGCTGTATTTTGTCCTCAGCCACTGGTCGGAAGAGCAGTGAAAAGTGGTTGCTCTTGCAGAAGCAGTTGCCAAAAATCAGCCAGCAGACACAGATGTTTTAACCTGTGATGAACCCCTTTTTTTTGTCAGTTGTATTTTGTGTCTGAACTGTCTCATCTGATGCTTTAATCCCACTTTACTCCTCTTTTACAAAGACAGTAGAAGTGAGCTGTCTTTCTCCTTCCTTCTTTCCTTGCTTCTTTCTCTTTTGCCTTTTTCACAAATCACAGAGTTTCAGCAGAGGTTTTTCAGGTACTTCACTGTATGAAACTTTAACAGCGGTTGGTAGTGGAGAGTTTCGAAAAAAGAAGCAAAGCTAAAAGCTTTTATTTTCATTCAGAGCTCCAAAGACAGTGTGCAAAGGATTTAAAGGGGCCTCAGAACCGATGAATTTCTAGGTCAGACTGTCAGGTACCTTGCACCATCTGTGCAAGCACTTGGATTGTATTCTTACATTACAACATTAGTTGATCATCTGCTGAATCAGAAAGCTGAGGGCTTTTATTATATCTGTGATATAATAATATATGCTATTCTAATACATAGAATAGAATAGAATAGAATTGAATATATTAACTCTGATACAATAATACAGCAACTTAGGCATTGGGGCAGTACCCTTACCTTTCTGCACTGGATGGCCTGAAACCATTCAGGAACAAAAGAGGTAATATTTGGTCTGCTCAATACAGTTTTTATTCTCCCTGCACATTCTTATTTTATTCCTTAGAAATAATTTTTGCTACGGACTACTTGGAGAATAAGAACTGTCATGTATGCATTATCTCACGGTTTCTGGTTCAGACCTCTGCTACAAGTGGAGGCAATGAGGGATGTTTGATACAACAGTATGACATGATGAGTTTCATTTTATTGTGTTGCTAGTGTATCCTTTGGGCATACCATATGGTGAAGCTGCCCTACAGCTTCCTAAATGATGTCTCTATTTTTTTTATAAGTCCCGCTGAAAATGTCTACCTGAACAGGAAACTGTTCACAGAAGCACAGGAGGGCAATAAGAGAAAATCAAGGCAGCTGGGTGTGCATGTGTGTGTGTGTGTGTGTGTGTGTGTGTGTGTGTGCTTTTTCATTAAGGAACATTCTTGTAGAAATGTGTATGGGTTTGGTTTATTTATTTGTAAAATTCCCAAATTTATTTTTTCAAGTGAAAAAATCAAGGTAAAAATTGCTGATGAAATATAGCAGGCAGCAGAAGGGAAGGGAAAGTAAAAGTGCACTAAGGAGATAATAAGTATAATAAGCACTTGGCTGCACATTTTGAGCCCAAGGCCTAAACTGTTTGCATTAGTACAGATTCTTGAGTTCAGCTTAATTAAGTTTGCATAAGCAGTAAACAATTATATAGATCTTTTTTACTTCTGTAGTGCTTTGCAGACGGTATCAAAATAATTTTTAATGGTTTGGTTATTCAACCAAATAGTCCTGCAACCGCTACCTGGTCTTATATAAAGTTCTCTTTCAGTTATGAAGTTAGAAAACTCCACAATTAAGCTTCTGTAAATATTTAAAACAGGCAAAGCATATGGCTTCTAGTCTTCCCTTTAGCTCTTCCAATAGTTTCCTATTTTACTTTAATGATTCTTTGGTATATAACATTGAGACTGTGTCACAGGTTTTTATTCTGGCAGGCTTCCTGATTTTTTTCTTATATTCAAATGGATCCTGATCCACTAACATTGATGTGGTTCAAGCATTTTTGTAATGAGTTTTGGAATTCTCACAATTTAAAAATTTACACCTAGTGCTGGTTTCTGATTTTCTGGGTCACATTCCCACTATTCTTGGTAACAGTATTCCTATCCAAGTCCATCTGTGTCCTCATTGTTTTCAACCATGCTCTGAGCAGAGTGTGGCTAATCAGAGCATATGAGCTGGGTTTGGGAGTGAGCTGTACAAAAATGCTTCTAAGTCCCAGCATACTTTCAGGGCATTGGTCTTAGTAAGGAAAGGTCCCAGTGGCTCTTTCAGGCTGAAAGTTCTCTCCTCAGCAGAATAAGCTGACTATTGCCGAAAAGCTCTTATTATTACTTGTCAAGATCCTAATTCTCACCTCATCCTATGTTATTTACACATGACAGGCCTTATTCTTCATTCTTCTGTAGCCTTTGTCTTGCCATATAAATGTACTATTAAGTCAGCCTATTTCCCCAGTTGAAAGTGCTCGTGGCATGAGGCTCTGATTTATGTCTGGGTCAGAGACTCTCTGGAAATCTTAGAATTTTGCCAGGCAGAGGGGACTTATAGACCCACATTCTTTCTATCTTCTCCCTTCCTGTGGTGAACAGTATTCTGCCTGGACAGGGAAACAGTGCTATTCATGGCTACGGATGCTATTCAAAGGAGGAAGAGACACTAAGTAATGTATTTATTTGTTTTTCTACTTGATTTAGGCCTCAAATTTACTGATACAGCACCAACTCACCTTTTCTTTGTATCTCTTGCTACAAGTTTTCCACACACAACATAATTAGGTCTTAAATTTCCTGATGTGTTTATTTCCGTAGTAGGATAACTTGTAGTGACATTATGTCACTCTGATATTGATTTACATTAACAGTGCCACAAATGTTGTCATTATTCTGGCATTGCAATATCGTCTTTTAAACTTTCCAGGTCTTTTTGAAGTTGTTTTTCATTCAAAGAAAATTAAAACTCATGGCAATGTTTCCCTTCCCTATCTGTTCCACATTATATTTTTTTGGAGCACGGAGATCTGTAAAGAATACACATAACACAGAAACTCACATAAAAATGTTCTGGAGGGCTCATGTCTGAAGGGGTTTTCCCTTGTTTCTTCCTCAGTCTTATCAAAAGCCTTCTTGATTCACATATACATTAGCCAAAATGTTCTCAATTAGAGTTTTCAGGTTTATATCACCATAAAATTTAGGATGTACAGCTGAATTAAAGTACAGTACAGATAACACAGGGAGGTAGAAGGCCCAGAGATGCCTTGCTTTATTAGCTTCTTTCATTGCATTGGCTTTGTCTCCTGCTGCTGCCCAATGCTATTAACATGAAATTTTAACCATGAGTAACTTGTGTAGAACAGAGCAATAACTTGTTGCGAATGTAAGAATGTTCTACATAATCACATCTGCCCTTCTTTCCAGCAAAACCATTTTATTCCTGGGAGTGTAGAATATGCCAAACAATGCAGAATCATAACATTTTCTACTTCTGTTATGGGTGTAGGCACTAAAGTAAAGGTGGCATGGCCTCAGGAAAAAAGTGAGCTCCAGGCTAGCATTCTTCAGCTGATTAGTCACAGCTCCTTAGAGAGGGTCTGAAGAACTACCAGAGGCACTGTGAAGCACTGAAAGTTTTATTACAAGTCTAAAGCAGAGAACATTTCATTCTCTGTTCCTCTGCACACTGTTAGCTTTCACAGGCAAATGTTCTCTGTCAGCTTCCTGATTTGGTGATAAAATTTTCTGTAACTTTGTCTGTGATATAAGTTCACCTATATTTTTACAAAAAATGTGAAGTTTTTGGTAACTAGAATATGAGATAAGGAGGTTTAGTCTCCTTATGCACTAATGGGAATTTAGTTACTTTGCGTGCTTTTTCCCAAACCCCTAAGGTACAGATAAGGTCATGATTGTTCCCAAGTCATTACCTAGTAAAAAAAAACTGTACAGTGTCAATATCTACAAGATCAGCAAGTAGACTCTATGGGTAGTGGTTCCAAAGTGTCCCAAAGCATTCTTCCTACTGATCTAGAGAGTTCTTTTTTTTGGGATAGGGACCCATTTCTTCAAGTGTCATAGCTCCAACAAGGAGGAGTGAGAACCACCTCCTCCAAGTTATCTTGTGTTCTGATGGAGTCAAGGAAGAGGCGGATGCTCAGACCATCTCTTTGCCTAGTTTATCCCATGGGCTTAAATAAAATTTTCCACCCAAAATACGTGATGATAAGAGCTGAACTCAAAAGAAGAAAAGAAATAAACGATTTCTAGACATGGTACGCTAACTCTACCATTTCATTAGTTTTGTGAGCCTATTCCTTCCTCCAAAACTTTCGATGTCGTATTAGTTTTCAATTAATTTGAAAATAATTGAAATTTTCTTCTCAACAAGTTCAATATTTATTGACAAGAATTATGAAGCAAAAATGAAGGAAACTTTACTATATTGTAGCGGTTAAATATAGGGTAGACAAACATTAAGCCACTTGCTTTCCACTCTGATGAGACTCCACTTGGAGTACTGAATCCAGCTCTGGAGACCTCAGCAAAAGAAAAACATGGACCTGTTAGAAAGAGTCCAGAAGAGGGTCACCAAGATGATTAGAGGGATTGGAACACCTCTCATGTGAGGAAAGGCTGAGGGAATTGAGTTTGATCAGCCTGGAAAAGAGCCATCTTAGGGGTGACCTAACTGCAGCCCTCTGATACCTGAAGGGAGCCTACAGGAAAGACAGAGAGTGACTTTTTACAAGAGCATGTAGTGACAGGAAAAGGGGAAATGGATTCAAGCTAAAAGAGAGTAGATTTGGATAGGATATTAGGAGGAAGTTCTTTGCTGTGAGGGTGATGAGGCAATGGAACAGGTTGCCCAGAGAAGCCGTGGATGCCCCATCCCTGGAAGTGTTCAAGACCAGGCTGGATTGGGCCCTGAGCAACCTGGTCTAGTAGGAGGTGTCTTTGCCTATGGCAGGGAGACTGGAACTAGACGATCGTAAATGTTCCTTCCAACACAAACCATTCTGTGATTCTAAAACTGTTTTATAAGATGTAGCATTTTGAGTGTTAAGTCCGGCAGATAATCTGAAACCCAGTCCAAATTGTTGCAGTGATCTTGTCAACTGATTGAAATGCTTTGGCATGCTCAGAGAACTCCACTTGTTTCAAGGAATTGAATGTTTATCAGTGTGGCAAGAAAGAAAGACAACTTACTTTTGCTTCTTTTGAACAAGGGAGCTGGAGGCAGGACTTAAGTTGGTCATAAATATGTGGCTACTTTCCCCTAATACAGAAATCAAAGACTTCTATACTGCAGATGGGAAAGAATAAATCTAATTCTAATTAATAAACAGCTCATATAAATGCAACTGATTTTTCTGAATTTAAATAGCTCAAAGCCTTCTCAAATGCCCTTAACTATGATAATGTCACATTGTGTCAGACTCGAGGCTCTGGGAATTGAATTCAAGATACTGACTGTCGGAATTAAGTACTGTGGAAATTCATGTATGAGCTGAAACATAGTTTCAGTTATGAGTTAAAGCAGCCAAGAGTAATTCCTAAGAAAGGGAAAATTTGGTCTCATGTTTGCTGCTAGTTCTTTGTAAATTTTCAGCATTTAGGGTTATGTCACGTCTCATGACCCAGAGCAGTGCACTAGATTATCTGAGCTACTGAGGAAGGCCAGCTGTAACGGCAGTGACTTAGGCTAACTATAGATTTTCCAGATCTGACTATGTCATCCAAAATAAGGAGGGTAACAAAAATGCTTGGAGAAGGCAGCCTACCTCCACCAAAACACTTCAAATGAATTTTTGAAGGAAACAGTAACATAGGAAACGTAAGCTTAAATACTGAAAATGTTCAGAGCAAAGACATCGGAGAAAATACATGAAAGATGTAAAGATTGACTGTTCCTTTCTGGGTTCTGAGGCACCTAAGCTGTTGCTTAAAGAAGGCTCAAAAATTACCTAGTCCCACATTTCATCACTTATGCTTTATTTATTTAGACTGTTAAAATATTCATTGATACATCTCTTCTTCCATTTCCAACAATTCTTTAAAAAGCCAGACTTTTTATAAATAAAATACTAGACTTTGATTTATTTTTGAGGCCTTAGTGTAGGTGTTGGGTACTGGATAAAGAACCATCAAGCTGAAACCCATCTCATTCCAGTGTAGCCTTTTATTCTCCAGCTAGAAGTAGATCCTATTTATTACAAACATATTACCATATTATAAACATACGTTGTTATTATTATAATTGCTCTTGTGAGCTGTTGCTCAGTGAAGTGCCAGACTGAGTGTTTTAGCAATCCAAGCTGTCATCAAACTTAGGAACACCAAGGACAGATACTCAGATGAACATGGCTTCTATCTTGACACATGAATGTGGGGTCGCTGACAGCCACATTCCTGCAAAGTGTTGGGATGTGCTAATTGATGGCAGCCAGAAGCAGTCCAATTTCTGTAAGCCAGGAAATGAGAACAAGCTGTCATTACAGTCTTCAAATGTTTACACTGCTGGATAACTTTAATGGCTAAAGCAACTCACTTTCTGTGCGGTTTGGAGGTGCATATTTATATCTGCAGCTTGTAATTACAGCTTGCTGTTGCTGCAAATATAACACTCCCTCTCTGTCCTCCGAGCTGAGCTGTCACAGGAAGTTCCACAAGTGAAACAAAGATTGCAAGCAACATATTGGTAATTGAATGGGTTTATCACTTAAATATTAGAGGAGATACAATGGTGCTCTACAGATGGAAGGTTTGTGGAAAAAAGGGTATTTTCAAAACTAAAGTTTGATATGTCTGCAGCATCTTATCAAAATGAGTATTATGGTGAGAGACAAGAATGTTTAAGGTGATCAAAACACTATTAGCTACTAAAGGAAAAAAGGATAAACATTAAATCAAAATTAAATTATGCTGATTTATTACTAGCAGCAGCTCAGTTTTTCCTGTGTAATGTAGTATAAAGCAGCTGCAGCTGCTGGTTTCTAGTTTATACTGGCCAGGGAACAGCTAACGACCTCTAATTGCAGCAATGGCTTAACTCCCATGTGATGGGTGAAAATGAACGAAGTTCTTCCCAGTAATTATGTCTGATTCTCTCTTCCTTACTCCCTAGGAGAGGAGTTGCTAGCATCAGTCAAAGGTAGTAGCTTTTCCTCTCTTTGGGGACAAGGAGTAGTACAAAGGCAATGAAACCCAGAAAAGGTCAGGCTTGCAGGGAGCTTAAGAAAATCTGACTTACAATCAAGAGGCTTATTCGGTGGGCACCTGCGCTTCAGAGCCTGCTCTCAAATGCACTTCTGAGAGCATGTTTTCCTTCTATAGGGACTACTCAGAATATTTGTATTCCTGGGTTAACAAAGGTCTTTTTAAATATCCTCAACTCTCACTGGATTCACTATTATGACACTCTGATTAATGTTTTGGTTTATTCTTTCTGTGACTTAATGAAAAAACAGATTTCTTCTGAGAATGCAAATTTACCTCTTTCCCAGAGAATGAGAAGTTGTAGAGAAGGTAGAAAGGTAGAGAAAGGTAGAGAAATTGTTGTGTCTTTGAAAGCACAACACTGATAACAAATGGCTCAGTAGGCTGGAAAGGAACAAGTCTCTGGGCTTCATTGCTTCAGCAAGCTGCCTTGCACTGTGGGTGATGAGCTGATGCAGAAATTATAGAACTACTCCAACTCTTTTTCACCCTAATGGTGGAGTAAGCAGCCTTGGCTCGTGGCTCATTAGTCAAATGCTTCATGCTCTGTTACTGATCCCCTGTGTGCTCTGTTGCATCTTACATGTGAAGGGCTGTAGTAGTATTTTGTGCTTGTTTCATAAATGAGTGGCAATTACATCATGCTAGATCAAGACTTTGTAATCAGTGTTGGAAAATATGTAAGCCAAGATTTTCAGTGGTAGTTGGTCTCCCAAAGGTGCAGAGAGTGGGCACTAAGATCTTCAAATTTCTCTCTGAACGTTAGATGCATTCCATAAAATTAAAGAAGAAACAGCAAGATATATTAGGTAATGAGTCGGGTTTTTTTGTTTTGTTTTGGGTTTTTTTTTCAGTTTTTTGCACTGCTGGGCACCAGCTTTCCAGGAAATCTTACTGTAATGCTCAGAAGTTGTGTGACAGTCAAAGTATTAAGAACAAAGTTTTCTCTTAGTTCTTTTTCTTACTTGCCATTGGTATGAGACCCCTTGACGTTGACAGAAAACACATTTATTCAGCCAGGGCATCTGAAACCTAGAAAGGAAATAACTTTTCTACATGAGCATACAGTGCCTAAATTGTTCATTGCAGATCCCAGATTCTAAAAAACTAAATATATTGTTAAAGTAGCAATGTCTCTTCCTGAACTGTTCAACCAACATAGGTGAAAAATTCTGTCTTCCAAAAGAGAATGCTCACTAACAGCAGCCAACTCTGAATATCAAACATTTGTAAGTAAAAGCTATATTTTTCAAATACATTATTTATTCACTGTAAGAAAAGTATTCTTGATTTCATATCTCTTTGAAGAATTGAGCAAGTATTTGGATTTTGTTTGATTTGGATTTTTTTTCCTCTTTAATTTTTTTTTCTCTTTCTTCTCTGTAAAACCATGATTTTAGAAGGTCTTCGGAAAAAAATCAAACTGGAAGCTGATGAAAAGCTGCATCATCTTCAGAGGATCATAGCCTGCTTCGATATGAAGTGAATTCTTACACAGCTTCTAAAACTGAGGGCGTGGAGCACTGGGATGTAAAAATTGAGGATGGCTCTGCCAGAGAGATTGAGGTGGTTGACATCATTTGTGTAAGGAATAGTAGATGATTTGGAGTAGATGTTTTTTTACTTGCTTTAAAGATTACAGCTGCTTTCTCCACTGTTGCTTGTGAAGGACTGTTAAGTGACTTAGTGGTATCTCTTACCAGAGTAGGATGAAACTCTATTTTTCAATGTCTTCTTTCTTCATATTAGATTTCAGGAGATGAGTATGGATAATTTTTTTCCCAAAAACATCTTTCTAGTGAGGATAGGGCTGGTCAAGGTTGGTTTCCACTTCTTTTCAAACAGAAGAGGGGCCATTTGGGAGTAAGTGTGGGATCTAATATTGCAGTCAAAAAATCTGGCCAAATCTGAGCTAGATTCACTGGCTATCCCCACAGCGAAGAGAGAGAGAAGCAAGCTTTGAAAGCAGGATAAATTTAAACTTAAACTAGGTCTAATAACTTGCCTTCTGGACCCGCTTTTTTTTTTTTTTTTTTTTTTTTTTTTTTTTTTTTTTTTTTTTTTTTTGTGAAGGTATGGGAAACCAGATTGGGCTTCAGGTGACTAAAAGTTAAAATAAATTAAATCCATCCTTAGGAAGAACGTGATCTTTTTATTTTTAGTCTATTGACAAGGAAAACGTGTACAAATCTCTATCTTCCACTTATGATGGATGATGCAACACCTCTGTTCACAAAGAAAAGCAAAGCCAAGATATAAATTAGCTGGCTGAGGATCAACTCAGATTAACTGAGATTGTGATAATAAGTTGGGAAAGTAGCCAGAGGATACAGAGGGAGTAATCTTAGCTCCTTTGTAGGGAGAAATGTATCCACCACTGGTTAAGAGTACTCACAGCTAAGATGTGATTGTAAACTCCCAGGTGCTATTTGACAACTATGTCACAGCAGAAACCCACACAGCCTTGAATTATTGGTGTTTGCCTAAGGACCTGTGACCTCCCTTGTGGATACAGACATTGGCAGTGTCATCCAAGTCCTAACCTTTTAAACATTAAATTATTGCTAAAAATTGACATTTATAGAGGGATGCTAATGGGGATTCTGGCAGTTTGATTCTGGGGAGAGCAACTCGATGGGAGAATAGTTCTTCTCAGGTTTGTACAGGCTTCCTGCAGACCCCAGAATGAATGTAAACAATATTTGAGGAACAGCCTAGCTCTTGTTCTTTGCCATTATTGCTGTAGCTCGTATTTCTTTACACCATTGACTGAGACAGTATTAGTACTCAGGAATTTGGTACCTCCAATCTGACATTGCCAAAATTTGGTGATGCCCTTACCTTGATGAAAAAGTCTTTTTAACACTCTTGAGTATCAAAAGGTGACAAAGAAGTTGGATAATTCTTTGGAGTAAGTCAGCTTCTTGGATAATCCGGTTTGGCAGTACCTAATTATTTTAAAATCATGTTTAGTTATGTAAGGGTGATTCTAAGTTTCTGTGTTAAATTCTATAATTCAGTGTATCTGTTTTTCTAAATGCATATGAGGGTTTGTTCTTTTAAATGACACTTTAAATCTGAATTTAAACCCAGATAATGTTTATTCTACGTCTAAGCAGAGCGCATCAACTGTGTTCCTCATTGTAGATAGGAAACATTCTCAGACAAAAAGTGGAAACTTCCGTCTACCCTCAACTGTTGCTATCAGATTCCTGGCAAAATTCTACATCCCTGTAGAAGATACAAACTTCTGCTGCCACTATTTCACAGATGCTATGCTGAATTTTGTTATACAGATCTCACAAAAGTCAAGAAAATTCGCTTGAGTGGTGATCAATGAGTGCTCCCTGGCAAGCAGTAGCTGCTGCACGATCTGTGCATTTACAGGTAGGATGAAACTGCGATGTTTGCCACAGGAAACCTCTGTGGGGACAGACAGGGATTTTGCCAGCAAAACACTAATGCATAATGGTAACGGTTGATGCTGGGTGGTTGCTTTAGAAAAAGAGTAGCAGTTTTCAAGTGAAGATGGTGGAAAACAGCAAAATACAGACTTACCACTATGTCATTATCTTTTACTCCCAGGAAATGAAAGCAAGTCAGATGCGGCAGGTTAGCAGTTCCCTCGTCTCTTCTGCTCTCCTATCCTTTTTCAGAATACCATTGAGATTAAAAAATGTTTGAAAAAATGAAAGGAAGGTGAAGATGGAAAGTAGTGCTGCATAACGGTGTTTGGAACATTGTGCTTTACCTCATTACAGGAAGCACAATAGAGATCAGGAACAGTATGGGGCTTCATTATCTCTGGGAATACTGTTACTGGACTGTGGGGGGCTTTGTTAGGTTATTTTCAAAAGATCTTTCTTTAGGTCCAAAGATATTAAGCACCCACAAATTTAAACAGCTGGTAATGTGAAAAGTTTGGCAACATCATCTGAATTGTATATGAAGCATTGCCTCTGGTTAGCAGCAGTAAAATGTTAATTTAGTCTTTGATAGAACATATTAGCATGATAACGCACAAAACACTTCTGGTATGCTAATTCTGAAATAAAAAATGTGTTCTGATTAATGCCCAAATCAATATAGAAGCTACTGCCTGCCTGAAATTACAAAGCTGATCAAAGCCGCCAAAATTGTGCGACAAATATATTAACAACAGTAGACGCTATTTGGTTTTTTTCCTTGTGTCAGAAACTGTGTGAAAGGTAATTATAAGTGGAACCTATTTAAACATGTAAGTTTGCAGACTTAAACCTGTGTGTTCTGTCCTTACCTTAATCCACAAATTTTCTGATGTCGCTGTCACAGGCTTTGCAGCTAATATTTCTAATGAGTTGTCACAAGCGTTAACCTCCTCTGAACTGACATTAAGGATTTTCTTAAGAATTTTGCTAGCCATTACTTCAGTAAATATTGCTTTATGTTGTTGTTTCAGAAACTAAATTTCTACTTTACATTTTGGGTGGTTCACTGGATGTGCAAGGTACTGGAGTGTGAAGAAGATCACCATAGAGTATCTGTCAGATGTCCCATTTTGGCATACTCCCTGTTTTGTTTGCAGTACATTTTTCTTAGTATTACTCTAGCTTAAGTAGCAGAATCATGCTACTTAACAATGTTAAGTAGCGTGGTTTCCATGCTGCTTAATGGCTTTGAGATGCACATGGAAAATCTACGTCTGTCTTGAAAAAACTCTGTGCCTGATAGCAGCATTAGAGGAATGACAGTGAGCCACATGAGAAAATCTGTGGTACAAATTAAAGCACTATAGGAAGATGAAATACTTTAAATTTAATTTCTTAATAATAGACACCACTGTAAGCTTTTTCAGATATTTCTAAGGCTGTAGACTGCTCAAGATTAAGCCTAGCTTGTACAATATATTATGCAGGCTTGTAGGGTGACATTCACAGACATGGAGTGCTTAAGGCCTGGTATAGAGAAAATTCTGCTTCAAGCCATCACTTGATAACACATTTGTTTCAGTAGTGTCTATGGGTCTTGAATAAGCAACAGTGGCTGTGCATGAGATCTCCTGAACAAACTCTTAGGGTATTGCATTAGGCAGCGTAATAATGATTGTACAAAAGACCTAATCCTCCCATTCAGACTTTCCAAAGAACTATGACACCACATCATTACCAAGTTACAATCATTTCTCGTAATTTACTTGGAAGAAAGCACAATAAGTCTTATTAATGACGTGCTAACGCATTCGCATTCAATTAATTCTATGCTGTATAATTATGGTATAGAATATAAAAGTATAACACTATAAAGTACAGTAATACAATTACATTGCAGATTATTAAAGCCCCAAGTCAGCACAAAGTCTGTCATTGGTATCAGTGATGAAGTGGAAGGTAAATGAGAATATTTTTGTATTCTCATGGTGTGGTGCTCTCAGGAGGGAGAAGGGTTTAAATTAATCTGCCAGGTCAGACCAGCAATTAAAACACAGGTGTCTACCCTCCTCTGCTCTAAAGAGTGGGGGGTAGTCTCTGACAGAATTGGCATTTAGGAAGTCCATAAAGATGAAGCTGATCAGTGCAGGGCAGCTTGAAAAAATCTCCTGTGCTGGGAGTAGGCACTCCTTTCAGGGATGGATTGGGATGGCCTTAGCTGGAAGTTGGGGCTGAGAGTGCCCACACAATGGTCTTGTGAGTGATTGATTACTGATATTAAGTAGTAGAATTGCTCCACCAGGAACCATTTATCTTCTTTAATTTTGTAGCTATGTCCAAAACTAAAGTGTTTCAGAAAGGTGTGTTTGGTGCCCTTTTCCTCTTTTTTTTTTTCCCCGAAGGGGTTAGAGAATTTCACTCAGAGAAAAAATCTTGCATATATATGATGTAACTCAGAAGAAGCAGAAGCAAGGATTCAACAGTAGGTCATTTTGAAAATGTCACCCCTACTCCCGAAGGAATTTGGAATTATGGATGCTGTTGCAAACACGAGGAATATCAACATTTGGTATGGTTTCAAGCACCTGTTCTTGCTTTGCTACTTGGGGTAACAAAAGCAGATCTTTCTAGTAAGAGGAAGGATTCCTTCTCTTTATCCCATGGGCAGGAGATGGATGGGGAAGGCTCCTTTGTGAAAAATCAATCCCTTGAAAACTACTGCTATCTGGTGCCAGAAGAAGGGAGAGACATACAGGTCTTGCAGCAGTTATGACTTCTGTCTTTTCTATATTTTATGTTTTTTTCATCATGTCTAGTGTTTTTACAGAAGGAGAATCATAGAATGGTTTGGATTGGAAGGGACCCTAATGGACATCTAGTTCCAACATCCCACTACACACACAGTCTGGTCAGGGCACCTTCTACTAGACCAGGTTGCTCAAAATGCAATCCAACTTCTCAGCCTTTCCCCATAGGAGAGGTGTTCTGTCTTTCTAATCATCTTCATGTCCCTCCTCTGGACTTGCTCCAACAGGTCCATGTCCCTTCTGTGCTGGGGACCCCAAAGCTGGATGCAGTACCCCAGGTGGTAGGTTGCCCAACTCAGGTCTAGCACCTTGAACCTGGCCTTGTTAAATCTCATGAGGTTTCCAGGGGCCCGCTTCTCGAGCTTATCCAGGCCCCTGTGGATGGTATCCTGTCCTTCAGGTGTCTCAACTGCACCACTCAGTTTGGTATCATCTGCAAATTTGCTGAGGGTGCACTTGTGTCTGTCATTGATGCAGACATTGAATAGCAGTAGTCCCAAAACAGACCCCTGAGGGACACCACTTGTCACTGCTTGACTCTGAGCAATTGACCACTCCCCTCTGGATGCAACCATCCAACCAATTCCTCATCCAAATGTTCCATCCATCAAGTCCTTCTCTTTCCAATTTAGAGAAAAGGATGTTGTACAGGGACTGTGTTCAAGGCCTTTCAGAAATCCAGATAAGAGACAATTGCAGCCCTTCCCTTGCCCACTGATGTAGTCACTCCATCACAGAAGGCCACTAGGTTGATCAGACAAGGCTTGTCCTTGGTGAAGCTATGACAGCTGTCCCAAATTCCTTCCCTGTCCTCCATGTGCCTTAGCACAGCTCTCCTTAGCACCACCTCTAGGAGGATCTTTTCCATGATCTTTTTGGGCACAGAGGGGAGGCTGATTGGTCAGTAGTTCCCAGGGTCCTCCTTTCTACCCTTATAACGATGGGTACTATGTTTCTTTTTTTCCAGTCATCTGGGACTTCTCCTGATTGCTATGATGTTTCAAATATGATGGAGAATAGCTTGGCAATGACATCAGCCAATTCCCTCAGGACTCTGGCACACATCCCACCAGGTTCCATGGACTTATGTACAATCAGATTCCTCAAGTGGTCAGGAACCTATTCTTTTTTCTCTTACAGTGGGAAGCACTTTGCTCCTCCAATCCCCTTCTCACATTCCACTCACTTGAGAGGTGTGGAAAGAGAGGTTCCCCTTGAAAAGTGAGGCAAAAATGTTGTTGAGTACCTCATCCATTTCCTCATCCATTGTTTCCAGTTTGCCATCCTTTTTTATTGGGTGGGGGTGGGGGAGAGGGGCAATGGATGCCTTCTTTGACCTTCCTCTTCTGTCTGACATACCCGCCCTTCTTGGTTTTTTTTTGCATCCCTTGCCAAATTCAGCTTCATCTGCACCTTAGCCTTCCTCACCCCACCCCTATGCAACTGGACTGTGTCCCTATAGCCTTCTCAGGATACCTTGCTTCCATTGCCTGTGCATTTGCTTCTTGCCCTTTGATTTGACTAGCAGGTCCTGACTCAGCCATGCTGAACTCTTACCTTCCTTGCCTGATTTTTTGTGTTGGGGAAGATGAAGGGCATGAGTAGAAAAATAAGAAATCAAGAAGAAAGTGACAAAATATGCAGAAAAGTGATCAGAACCTGGGTCTAGGAAGACAAAAAGAAAGAATGGAGAGAAAAGGGAGAAACAAATAGAGAATCAAGGAAGAGAGCTGGAAATTATCCACAAGTCTAGAGGGAAAGAGTTAAGGAAATGAAGGGAAAATAAGGTAACAAAAGGGAAAAAAAAGTACAACACAGAATAAAAAAAATCCTATCAAAATTTGTCACTTTCTTAGACCTGGGGGAGGGATAAATAGTATTGTGGAGTAATATGGGGGAGAGATGAAACAGGAAGAGAAGAACATAATAAAAGAAGTGAGAGCTTAAGTAGAAACTGTGAAACTGTTCCTTTTGTAGAACAAAATTGCCAAGGGAGGCAAATAATTATATCTTTCAGTACCTTCAGTCATAGATTAAAAACACCTCACTTTTCTTTTAAAGATATGACACTTTTTTTTTTTTACATTCAAAAGTATCCCAAAGTGTTAAACAAATATTGTAATTTTTCCTGACATGATTTTAGTTCTTAAAAACCCCCATCAAATAGCAACTAGCACTCCTAATTTTTTTCTTTTTTTCTTCCTTTATTATTTTCTTTAGCTTGCAGTAATAACATGAACAATTGGTGTTCAAAAAAAGCCTCCTGACCAAGTTGTCTTGGCCCTGTCTTTGGAAATCTCCTTTTAGGTGCAGGATGTAGGATGTAGAATGTAGAATTAATTTTTTTAATTAGCGTCTCTCTTGGATTGTCAATGTGGATTCCACTAGAAAAAGATGTAGCAGCACCAAAACTCTCTTTCCTCTTTATTCCTATTTCAACTTCTTTTTATATATCATTCCTTGCAGTGTATAAAATTGACTTATTAATGAATCTGTGTTGAGTAAGGCTTCTTCCCTTACCCTACTCACAGAGAAGTACTTCATTCAGGGGATACAGCTGGGGACAGTCAGTGCTGTGGCATTGCTGGGACAGGAACCCATGGCCCCAGGGGTCCAAAATGGGATCCCAGCCCATGGACAGGGGGGATGGAAGCACAAGGGGGCTGAGCAGGGACAGCCAGGCCTGGGTGTGCTTGGGCCTGGGACTTGGCTGATGATTTGCTTGAGTTTTACTGAAATTTAGACAGATTTGCATGATGCAAATTAAGAAAAGTGGTGATCATATCCCCTTATTCAAATATCTCTGACACCCAGTTTAATTTAATTTCTGTGTCATGTGCTTGCTAGAAGTCCATCTACATTCTTAGATACAAAATATGCTATATAGAAGCCAGAAACACATCTTTTACTTTTTTTTTCTTCACATTGTTTATCAGGATTGTGGTTCATGCAAATTATATTTTTATTCATTTGAAGGCTTTATTTACTTTTTTCTTTGAAATTGCTTTATTGGTTTGGGGAGTTTCTTTGTGTCTATGGCCAAAAAAGCCATAATTCATTAACTGCAAAATGGATGGATATAAAGTGAATTAGTCTGATTTAAGTAACGTATGTTAAACGGCTTCAATGAAATTCCAGGAAATTCATAGTTTCACTTGAACACTTTGTACAAATTTTAGCCAATGTAGCAGCCTCTCATTACTGCTGCTATTGTTGCTAGAGCTGATTCTCGAAGCTGTAGCTTACTCCAAATTACAAGACTGGAAGCACCACCTAATACCAGCTGCTACATGTACCTACATCTTTCATTAAATTGTTTGCTCACTTTGACACTGATCTAAGAGATAATAGTCCCACCAAACAACATATCCATAGTAACATATAATAAATTAGTGCATTCTTGCCCATAGTATCCAAACCTGCCAATGTGGTTGGGTTATCATCTGCATTTGTTTTGTTTTTAACACATAAATTCAGTGGCTAGTCTCAACTATTTTCTTAATGTAGACACATCTAAGAAATTTAAGCCTAAATTTAAAGCATGATTCCTTCATTCATCCATCAGAAAGTCTGAGCTTATTAACTGATCTAAGTGACACTTATGATAAATATACTGGAATATTTAACTAAGCTTATAATCTGGAATGTGTTTCTCTTGGCAACTGAACTCATTACTTTTTCCAGAATTAGCTGTATATGGATCGTTACTAATCACCATATGTGGATACCGAAATGCTGCTAGCAGATGAATTTTCCAGCTTCTTGCATTAATTCTTTGAGAACCTTTCCTTTCTCACACAAGATATGAAAACAGTAAGATAGTTTATCCAGACGATATTCACATCTGGTGTTTTGCTAAGTTCTGTTTATGGTACACTGAGAAATGTTTTACCGTGGATGTGATAGAACCTGAACCAATCACCCTAGGAGGTGTGTGAACATTGTCCAATCGCTTTATGGAACTAGACTATATAAAAATGACTGTAAAATTAATAAATAATTCATTCTTTCACTGGATTTGATGTTGCTGCATCTCTCAGTTCCTGGATCTACAGCGACAACCATAATCTTAATTTTTAAACTTCTACTAATCTTTGAAATTGTGGCTTTCATTTTTAAAGAATGTTCTAGCTTTACATATCACTGATTAGTTTCAGGTATCTCATCAGGCATCTTTCCATGAAGATTAAGCAAAAAGGATCACCTTCCAATCAGATGATCTTCAAACACGTGGTGAAGCAATTTAGGCTAGGAGAATTCTGCTCCTATACACAAGTATTCAGCCTCTTTGGTCCTACTCCTCCACCAAAAAAGGAGGACGCACTGCCTGTGCAGGCACAGCTATCGTACTCAGAAGCTGAATTCTCATTCTGGAGACAGCTGTTATATCAGTGAATTTGAAGCATAGCCACCTCTTTGTGTTCACTTAAACACAGATGAAAAACTATTATTAATATTTTTTTTTTCCCCCTGGGTCCTTTCTTACAGGATGATCCTTTTTTCACCATTCTACTAGGAATTTTATAGACTTGAGTTCCTCTTCTAGCAGCTGGACAAAATGGGGACAACACGTGTTTGGGGGACATATTTTGCCAGACACCTATTTTGCTAAAGTCTTTAAATAGGTACAAAGTTCGCACCTTTCTTTTAAGTGGAAAACTGAAATATGGTGCCTCATATTTTGTAATGCATGGTCTCTACTCATAAAGTATGGACTCCTCTTCAGCTGGGGATTTCACCTCTCCTGCTTTCTTCATATGGCGGAGTCTATCACAAATTGTTGGCCTGAAAAAAACTAAGTAGGAAGGCAAAGCCCTTTAAACAGGTGTCTTCCTACAGAGGTAAATGGATGGATAAAGAGCATTAGAAAGTTATGATGCATAGTATGTATAATACTGGTCTCTAGTTCTCTGGATACTCATCCTAGACTTGCTTCTATCCTGGGCAAGACAAGCAGTAGGCTGCTATGTGACTTGTCCTGTGGGGATGGGAATCTAGGAATGGTTAATGGTGATATACTGAGACATATGAAAAAATTATTACAAGCTAATCAGCATCCTGAGATCAGCTCATTTGGTCAGAGCACAGTGATGATAATGCCAAGGTTGTGATTTTGATTCCTGTATGGGCCTTTCACTTAAGAGCTGGACATGACGATTCCTGTGAGTCCCTTCCAAATCAGGGTATCTGTGATCTGTGGTATCTGTTTCCCACAAGGACAAATTTTTTTTTTTTTTGAGAAAGAGGAGAATTCTACAGGTGAACCAACAGATCCACTTAGCAGAAAGATATGGGGTCTTGGACTCGTGCGCAAAAAACCAAACCCATAACAAGAGGCCAGCAATCTTCTGAATAATTTTGGGGAAATGGTCTGTCTTCCTTCTTCCACCTGATAGTCATGAAACTCTAGTTCTCTTTTCAAATGCCTGAGAAGGATAAAATTGACGCAGTCTTCAGTTTTCAAAGTTGGCTCATCAACATCTTATAAAAGAAAAAACAGTAAATGGGTCGCCTCTAAAGTTGCCTTCTGTGATGTTCATCTGCTCTCTTTGCAGCTGTTATATCTCCCTAAGACTGAAAAAATGATGTTGCAAATATGGCTTGACTGGGCTTCTAATGAGTTGCACCAAGGTGAGATAGAAAGAAGCAGTGACACAAGACCAGTCTCAGACTAGAAATAGTTTTATATCAGCCCTTTTCAGCATCTGATATGGCACAAATGCTGAAGTAAACTTAGTTGATGTTCTCCTGGACATTTTAAAATAATTGTTTGTGTAGCAGTGCCAAATTAGTATTTTTTTCATCTGTGCCCTCTCCATAAAAACTCACAGGAAAGAGGAACTATGTAAAAAGATCCCAAGCTGGAAAAGTTGCCTTCATAATATCTGGGTGAACAAAAGTTATACAAGACATGTTGCAAAATCTCACTTCTCTACCTAAAAGCTGCTGACAGATTAAAGGAGGAATGTTTCTAGCTGGAGATGTATTTCATAGTAAGCGGACACTGTTATTATTTTATCTGTTTTCTTAAGAAGTGAAAAGGGAGCAAGACATGGGAGAGAGTACTGGATTGTAGCAGATGTGAAACTAAAAAAGAGACAATGGCAGACTAAGGAAAAACATAACGGTTGTGAACTCATTCTTGTGAAATGTCCAGTGGAAAAATTTGATGCAGTATCACTGGGTCATAGGCACTCAGCATAGGAATCAAAATCAACTAAATTGAGCAAGTAACAAAGTCTGTTGCAGCATTTACCTTAGATTCATGTGCTTCAGTCCACTGAGCTTGAGCTCTATCCCAGTCTCCCAGTATTAGGGTCACATCATTTCACCTCATGGTACCAGTCCCTATAGCCTACACTTCTGCATGAAAAAGAAAATTAAATCATGACTCCGATGGCAAGAAAGAGTTAAATGGCTAATACTGTATCTAACATACTGTTCTGTGTTTCTAGTTGCCTAAACTTCATTTCAAGCATCTGCTCCCTGGCATTCACTCAGTTCCAAACATGATTATGCTGATAGCTGTTTGTCAAAGCACAAAGGGAGGAAGTACAAAACACAGTTAAAAATATAAAATAAGAAAACTTATGGATAAACAGATCATACATAAAACTGGAACATCAAGATATTCCCTGTCAGGGAGCAGGGGGAGGTTAGCGAAATGAAAGTAATTTTAATTTTCTCTAGAGCTGTAAATTAATTGTGCACATATATATTTATTAAGCAATATTTTTTTCCACTTTATTTTTGACTCTTTAGTCCTATTCTCTCAACAGTTTTAAAGATAAATATTCATTGATGAAGTGTAATGACACCATAAAAACGTGCGTTCTTCTTTACAAAAAAGATATTTTTGGGCCAGTTACTCATATATGTATAAAATAACTGTCCAATTATCAGTTTGGGTCCTCTTTCTCTGAAACAGTGGGGTATTTGAGATTAATTATAGATTAAAACCATTATTACCCCACAGTTCTTATTGTTGAGAAGGGGCTTTTCTGAAGTGACTGTGTGAAGTAAGTGGATGAATTAATGAAATGATCTTATCTGTCTTCCCAATACATTCTTTCAATTCAGTGTCACCCTTTCTTTTCTTTTTTTCTTTTCCCCAATAAATGGAGGCCGCAGAGAACAGAGAAGTACTGTGCTGCCTGTGGGATTGCTAAGGGATGAGACAAAGGAAACATGTTTTGCTGAATCAGTGCAGAAATGTTCTTAATATTTTTCTAAAAGCAAATGGAGGAACAATGCAGTGGCAAATTCCTAGGGCATCCAAATGTACTGTTCTGAGTCTTAAATCCCAAGGATGATCTTTTCACAGGCTATGAAGAAACAGATCATACTACTGTGTTTGAGCATCCCAACTGATGCTTACTATTGGGTAACAGATTTTGACAGGTGTTGATGAAACCGTTTGTGAATCGCTGGTATGAAGTTTTTCTGAAAACACATATTCTGTTTGTATTCTGTTGTTTAAACATTATTTTACTTGGACAGCCTCTTCTCACGTCTATTCTGAGTTCTAGATTAGACTCTCAACTTGTTTCCTAACCCCATAGCTGTAGACAATGGCATATCTCTGTCCTCTTTGGAATAATCTTTTGTATATCATCCCATTCCTAGTCTTTCCCTTTTTTTTTTTTTTTTTAACTTTCCCACACATATCTGGTTTTCTAAGAGACTTACTCTTGCATTTTACTATTTTCTCCAGTTATTCTAGATATGATCTTTCATTAGAAGCTTTATCAGTGTTGAATGAAAAGGTGTAATTCCTTGCCTTTTGTGGTGTACACAAAACTCATTCTAAAGAATGCCTCTTAAAATGTCATTTGTCTTATTTTCAGTAACATATATTTTCGTGATGTGTGCATTCCATTGTGTCAGATTTTTTTCTACACTGCAGTTTTCTTGATAGTTGTTTCCTAATATAAATTTTTATAAAAGTTTTTTCCTACTTAGATTAGTACTTTAGTCTTGTAATTATGTAACTTATTGTATTTATAATTTCTTCAATTTACATGTAATTTGAATTCTTATCCCACTTTCAAAGTCTTTGTTTTCTGGTTTGGTGTCATGCCCAGTTTTAAGATATGTACTTTCCTGTTCCATTGTTTATATCATTGTCATATATAGTAATTGGATAATAAATATCAAATAGAGGAGACCACTATGTAAGCTAAAATGCTCTCTTTACTTTGAGACTAAACTCAGTAACTAAACTCAGTTTTTCAAGTTGTTTTTGTTTTTGTTTTCTTTTTTACGCTTATAGGACTACTCGAACTTCTATCAAACTAGCATTAGTTTGATAAAAAGCTTAAGCATTACTAAAGTCAAAAGAGATTGCATCTACTTTTTCCTGTGTCTTCTAGGAAATTTGTCCTTTTAAGAGGAAACAAGACTATTTTGAATAAAACCTGGCAATGACTAACAAATGTTGGCAGTTCATTATTGTTTGATTATTCTTGAGGTTCTTGCAAATTGATTAATAAGAAGGCTTCCATTATTTTTACAGACGTCAATATCACATATTCTGTGGGGCTTATACCTCCTCTAAGCTTTCTTCTCCCTTCTCCCTCCCTTTTCCTCTAATGGATACTGGTTGTTTGCCTTTTTTCAGTCCACTGAGTCTTCACGAGCTATCCAAGAAAACTGCCTAAACCAGTTGCCTTAAGTGTTCTCATCAAGGAATAACTTGAAAAATCAAAGTTATCTAAATATAACTGATCTGTTCTTTTTCCTGTAATATTTTATCAGTATTAACCATGCTAAGTGACTGGTCTGAACTAACCTCTCTACATAGAATAAAGCAACCAAACTGAAGCAAGAATGCTCTGTCCTCTTCAATAGCTTGCCTTCTCCCTTTAACTAACAAGCCCTTCTTTCTCTCATCCTGTTATTACATCTAATACATTTCAGAGCATTTCCTGATTGCCTTTTATGTTTTCTTCCAGCTGTATATCATTTTGTGCTGTAGACTTTTGTGCCTATCCCTCCATCATATGCTATTCTTCTACACTGTTTTTTGGCAGTAAGTCCTTATTTCAATTGCGCACAACTTCTTTCCTTCTTCCTCCTTCCACTTCAATCACTGAAGAGCTTCCACTGGAGTTGGTGTCTTACCATGTCCATCAGCCATTTTCAGTAATAGGATAGGTTATCTTCAGAGTTTTCAGTCTTAGTATAATCAACTACTTATTGCACTAAAGAAAATCTATAATATCTATTATTAAAACAAATGATTACATGAACTAAAGTCAATAATTCTCAAGGCTGTATCAGAAAATTATTTTAAATGATTGTTCATGGTTGTATATAAAAACATCTCTTAAAACATGGTATGGTAGACACGTACCATCATAGATTCCGTGAATTAAAGTAGCGCCTCTACCATAAATAAACAGTGGGTGATATTAATTGTCATGAATGAAAGTAGTCTTGCTCATGGCTCAAGCCCTGCAGTGTGCGTACTTTGTGTAATGAAAAGGGTGAAAAAATAGTGAAAAAAATAAAGAGATCAACATTACAACCAGTCTCTGAAAATCATCTTTGACTAAGATTGTGAGGCAGGGCACTGACTCAGGTGGTCCTATGGGGCTATTTAATTTGTGTTTTCCCATGAGAGTCTTTGAAATCTCAAAGAGTTGTATATGATTAATCAGATCCATCACCCTCCACTGATGAGAAAATCCTCTTTTGAGTTTCATAGGGAAGCATTACAACCCAAGAGCAAATGGGTGTTACACAAAGAAGCAATTGAGATTTTTCAACACAAATTCAATGCTGAAATAATGTGGAAAGGTCTGTATTTGTGTGATTAAAATAAATAGACAAAATTAGAAATGCCTTAGATCTTGATGGAAAGAAACACTCATTATAAGTGAACAAACCCCAAGTATTTTCTACCATTTAAAGGAAGATAAAGCAGATTAAATCAGATTCCAGTTCCAGATCAGAAAAGAGACAATCATGTGTGTCTTAATTTATAAATGTAATGATGTCACACTTGATCAGAAAAATTGGTATTTTCATTACCTGACACTTGAGGATGTAAAGGGAAAGTGTGTGGAAAGCTTAGTTGGCTGATATTTGTACAGTGCAAAATAAAAACTTACAGGAAATTTGGCATGTTTAACTCTGTTAATATCTGTGTTTATATCCTGTGTGCATCAATTCTCAATTTTGAGTTGAGTAAGTAACTTCTAACTCCTGTCATTCAAATACAGATGGCCTCCTATAATGACATAAGTCCCTTATGGCACAGCAAAATGTCTTGTGTGGGATCAGCATTGCTGATACTAGCAGCTATGCAGGAAAAATGCTGAAATATGGCTATATGTATCAGATGGATAATTTTCTTCCAAAGCAGGATGCAGTCATTGAAGTGGCTAAAGGACTCAAGACATAAGCAAGCTTTAGTGGGTTTTGATTAATTGTTTTTGTTTCTTGGCTTATCAGTTGCCAGACAAAATTCAGATGAGAGCAATGAATTACAGAAAATCCTCTCTTATGTTTTAAACAGCTTTTTAAAAATCACAGGCTGTGTGTTGGTCTAAAAATGTGTTACCCTGCCTCAGTAGATCCACAGTGCAACCGCAGCTCCTGAATAAATACAGAAATTAGTGATCCTTATTCAAGTGCTGAACAAGCCAAGAAAAAGATGAATGAACAAGACTGTTAGACAAGAGGAACGTGTTGCAGTCTGACTATAATGCAAAGAGCTGGTGAAGAATTTGCAGTTGTCTTCTGGTGCTGCTGCTCTTGAGCAAACCTGGATGCCCTACCACATGGGGCCACCAGAGGTTTCATTTTCTATACTGGAAAATTCTCATGGTTTTGCTGATAACTCAGTTTGAATTGCTATGAACTCTCAGCTGTTTCAGAGGCCCAGGGGCACCACTCTGCTCTCTGTAGCTGGTCAGTGATTGCCTTCATCACCTGGCAATTCTCATTTTGTATTGCAGCAAATCACTTTTCATTTTCCTGGCTCAGTGGCCAGCCACTGCAATATTTGCTGTAATTCTGCCAAAGCAGAAGAAAGAAGACTTCTTTTTAGATCTGATAGAATTACACCAACACTGCAGAATCTGTGCTTGTAGACATTTCCAGCAGAGAGACTGGTAAACATGGAGGATCAGAGCATGAATGTTACGAGAGGGATTGTGGGAAACTAAAAGCTGCAGAAATGGAAATTTTCAGTAAAAGACGCTTCTGCTTGATCTATGAAAATGTGACTGGCAACTGTCACCCCACAATGCACTGTAGATACATTTCACAAAGAATCAGCTGTTAAACATTGATGTGGAGCAGTCTGGTACATATAGTGCATCTTTTGTGACAGAAGATAATATGCCTGTAGCGCACCAGCCAAAGGTGTCAGATGACATCTGTTTCTGATACTTCAGCCACTGAAAAAATCTCTGACAATAGACATGGCTTTTTCACCTACTCCCTCTTTTGACTGATGAACATTTTCAATTAGGAAGAAAAAAGACCCAGAAGGAGAAAGACAGGTAGGGGAATCCCAATAACCCAGCGAAGGACAGGAGTCCCTGACCCAACCCCCCAGGACATTCCAGGAGGATATCAGTCTCATGGGTGGAAATGACTCCTAGCACTGTAGATCTCTGGGAGATCTACTAGGTAGATTGTCTAAACCAACTATCAGAGGGATCTACATTGCATGTGCTTTTAATGGGAAATAAAATAGAGAATGTAGCAAAAGTGTGAGACATTTGCTAAATGCTTCAGCTTATAGGTAAGTAGATAAAACAGAAAATGTAAGCAGGAAAAATCTATTTGCACCAACAGGAAAAAAAGAAAAGTGTCTAAATACATTCATAAAATGCAAAAATAACCCTTGAAATTTACAATTTTGGTCAACCTGAGGCGAAAATGTGTTATTAATCTCAGAGATTTTTAATTCCTTTTTTATTAGTGTTGAAATGAAACTACAACATTTAAAAGGAAATTAAAAAAAAAATAGTTTATTTTCTTAGAAAAAAAATCTTAAATGAAAAGGCATAGATATACGTTATTTTAATTTTGAAATAATAAAAGAATATATCATTTTTTGTCTTCAGGCAACCAAAATGCTTGAAGTTCTTATTTTTGGACTCATTATTGTTCCCATTGAATTTTTTTTTTTTTTTTGGTTAGTTTGTTTGGTTTGATTTTGGTTTTGGATTTTCCTAGTAAATTTCAGCCATCTGAAAATTTACTTGTGCTCATGGATGCATACAAAATTGACAAATCCCAAAGATAATATTTTAAGTTACAGGGACCATTTTTTCATACAGAAGAAGACAGGAATAACTGGGCTTCCAATTCTTCCAAACACTTTTCACTGTGCAAGGGAAAGAGACAGAAGGTGGCAAAGAGAAGAGTGGGAAGAAGTTGTGCTCCACTGCCCTGGTATAATAAGTCAAACAAAGGATTTAATTTTTGTTTTTATTTCAGATAAATTCATAATTGTTTGCCAGCCTTTAATAGCTAAAAGCACTAGGGATTAATGTCTGGGTTGGATCCACAACCAAAGACATCCAGCCTAACATTTTCTGAGCAGTAGGAATAGTTACTATTACAATCCATTTTATTGCCCTGTGGTAAATTTATCATTCTTCTCGTTGCTCACACAGGGATTTCCTGATCCCTGTTTGAAGCAAAGGCTGGTGCTTGATGATGTGGGAGGAGTGCTATGCTCTTATATTTCTATCTGTTTTTTCCTCTTTTTATGAATTCTGTCCTCTTGAGAAACCAACTCGCACTGTGCCCTGAGGCTTGACTTATGATGGCATGTGTATCTAAGAAAATATCTTGAGCAGGAGTATTTTTTTGTTCCTAGAAAATGTTCAGCTTTACTGTGAAGTGATACAAAAGACAGCTCATCTTTGGAGAGGAAGGTAATGTCTGGTTGGGCATCTAGAAGTCTAGTAAAGGTTTCTCCTCTCCTGCTTCCCGGAGCTGCTGCACCCTTTAGTGACACTGAAAGGAGTTGAGAGAAAAGTCATGATCTTCTTATAATTTTTGACAAGTCACCAAATTACTGGTGATAAGACATTTGCCATAACAAACACTTCATTCTATATAAGTAAATTGCACCATTTAATTAGAGTTTCAGCAAATGACGGAACTTAAGCCAATGAAATCTGCTGAGGTGTACTCTTATTTCGTCATGATAGAAGGTGCTTGGTTTACTTGCAGATGATTTACTTTAAAAGTACAGTTTTTGAATCATGCCTTTCATTTATGTAGATCTTAAATAGCTAGAATATTTCCATTTCCCAAGGAGCTGGATATATGGGGTGAGGGAGCCTGTCTTTCAGCTGTTTAAGTGGTAGCCAGTTGTGTTTAGACTTGTCACTTTAAGAGCTTTTAAGTACTGCACCAAGTATAAATATATTTTGTTTGTCTAAAATGCCATTAGGGAAAATGCTGTTGGTCTCCTTTTCCTATGAGTCTAATAAATCCCAACCTTCGTTCACTATTTTCTTACTGTGAACAAGTTGAGGAACTGCTTTTGAACATCAGACAATTAGAACAGGTCAGCAGAGGGTTGAAATTTCAATACGATTTTGATTGGTTCAGAGGTGAGGGGCAAAGACCACACTTCACATACAGGAGCAGAACTCCAACAGCAGCACAGTAACCAGTGTTCTATCACAATGGAGGCGATGGTACACCATGGAGTCAGGTGTTAACAGGTGGAAAGGACTGGTTGTAGTTTCAAGAATTACATCAGCATGACTTGACCAAGGTTGGCCAGCAGCTTCCTGACTCTGCAGAGAGATCTTCCTCAGTCCTAATGTTATTTACTGGGTTGAATACCATAAAAATCTATAAGTTCAATTATTCAGATTAAAAATTCACATATTCTGCCTAATGTTTCTGGTGGCATCATGATATATAGGCATTTATGGCTTAACAGCTCTCCACAAAAATCTGTTGTTTTGCGGTTTGGAGGGTTCTGCACAGTTTTCTTAGTAAAGCAGAGGGCCCACGTGATAAAAAGAGAAGTAGTGGAGTGAATGATGCTCCTCTGTTCTTCCCAAACACTGAGTGAAGAAAATTAAACTTTTGAAATAACTAAAGGAATGTTACAAGTCAAACAAAAACCTAGAAACCTTCCCTGGTTACATTCAGATAATCTAAAAACTGTGTTAGAAGGAAGCACTTTCAGGGGAATTTCTTTCTCTTGAGGTCAGGGACAGAAGTTTTTAGCTGCCCATGCAATTCACAACTCACACCAAGCACTCTGTGGCTCTGCCTATTATCCTGAATAATGAATAAAAGCAGGAACTCAAGGTATTTTTGAATTACGTCATTCCCACTAAGGTGAGTGTTAGCTACACTGAAGTAACGTTTACAAAGTAAAAGGCAGCCTTGTCCTAGATCAGAGAAAAGCCTAGACAAAAAGTGACTTCTGAAGGTCTCTCATATAAAGGGATTGCAAACCAGTTTAGATAGGGTTTGATTTATTTAAAGGGCAAAACCTTCTCTGTCTTTGAATAGGACTGAACTAGCCACTCATCTTGGCAAGCTGCAAGGCAAAAAAACCTAGAAAAATAAAATAATTTCAGAGCTCATATTTTATAGATGATGTTTTGGAGTTAGATAACACAGAATTAAGACATTGGACTCTTCTTCCTGGCTCACTCTCTGATCAGCTGTTTAGTAAGGTGGATGCCTACACATCACTTATTCTAGGACCTGTAGCAGTTAAACATATTGACTGTGGATTTCCTAAAAAAATAATCTGTCCTAAACTCAAGTTTGTTTACAAATAAATATTGGCAGGATATCTATTGCACCTGAAATTTCTGTTTTCAGCCAGCATACCTGGTACTACTGCATTTATTTCAGCCAGGTTAGAGAAACTTGAACCAGTGTCAGGACCCAGATGAAACATGAAAAAATAGTCCCACTCATACTATTAGGAGCTGAGGACAAGCTGTGGCTTCCCTGGAATCAGAGCTCTTTTCATATTGAACCATAGCAAAAGTCACGGTTTAAAGTTATTTATGGAATTGGCCTCTTGAGATTTCCCTCCTGACTTTCCTTGGTATGTAATGTGAGCTCTAGTTAAGAGTAGTGATGCAGATTCTGCAGCACCTCTGGGTAGCACTACTGGTGTAATGTCCACTACAAGAATACAAAGTAGCTACAGTGTCAGCCCTGGCAGGAAATCCAAGGAAAATTGTGTCCCACAACAGCAGTCAGTGACAGACTGTCCCTTCCTCTTTCTACCAACTACTTCTATTGGAAACAAACTGTTCAGAAATTACTAAAACTGTTATAAGAGTAAGTGCTGCAATTTCAACAGTGATCTACTGCATCATTATTTATTGTTTTTATTTAGTGATAAAGAAGCCTATCCAAAAGTCAAAGAATGTGCGTGAAGTAAAACACAGTCAAAATCAGTGGCATTATATAAAAGCCTCATGAAAGTATTGAAAATAAGGTTTTGCTCACCACTCAACACAACCCACTCACCCCGGTTTCCCAGAAGAGCCTTGTAGAAAAAGGTGTCCTTTGTAGCATGACCTAGAGGTCAACTAATTCTAGCTTTGTGGAAGGATGGGAAAAGCAAGTTCTGGAGTTCAGAACCTTTTGGCAGAACACTCTGTCTCAGCCCCTCACAATTATATCAGGGCTCTGTTAATAGCTCAGGCAATTTTCACTGCCATGCTATTCACCTGAAAAAAAAAAAAATCTGTGATAAAGAGAGACTTCCAAGAAGCATGAAATAAGTGTTTATGGGTACAAGCAAAAGACATTATTTTTTCTATGGCTAATATTGGTTTAGCACCCTGCTATTGCTTGTTATGAAAAATGATGGTTACTAATTAAATATTACTAACACAAAACCTTTGTGCTTGGAAAATGTATGGTTATCCCAAACCAGAGATTTTGTTTATTCTTTATATTATGGTAGCACCTAGAGGCCAGAGCTCCACTGTGCAAGGCACTACACAAATATACACAAGGGGCTGGCTCTTGCTTTGAGGTATGCATTGTAAATGCAAGCAGCAAGTGAGTAATGCAGCAAAGTGCAGTACAAGAACAAGCAAGATGCTGGTGGTCAGTACGAAAAAAGTGATGACAGTGACTCATCTGTTGAACTGTAGTTGGGTTTTGTAAAGCCCTACATCAGAGAAGACTTCCCAGGATTTATTTGTAAGAAGCCTTTGGACCCTAGACAAGTTTTGTGAGGAATTACACTGAGCATGTGGTGTGTCCGATACATACACTAGCATCCCTCACTAGCTTCACTTTCTAAATATTTTGACAGGACTTTAATTATCTTTTCATCAGTGACTAATAGACTGTGAGTTAAGAATGGGCCTGAAGATGGGAGTCCCTTATATAAACAGTCAGCATGGGATTTATATATGTCCTGAGAATGAGAACTGTGGGTTTTCAGGTTTTTCTTTTGAGTGTTAGCAAACATGTCTGAAGAAAAGTTACTGACAATCTTGAATAGCCTTAGAGCTACACTGTCCCCCTCCTCTGCCTTTGCGTACTGAGCTGGTGACAGAAAAAGTCAAGAACTATCATGGTTTCAAAAGATGCCATGAACTCATGGAGAACATTACTACTGGTGTCTGTTTAAACTTCACAGCAAATGCCCTCCTACCCTCAGCTGGAGAATGTTATCAAACCTGATAGTGACTTAAGACATGGGGTCAAGTTTAGGGGCTGAGTGTTAGTATTGGATTTGGTTCAAGTAGTGAGCCAGTTGTAGAGGGAGTTTATTAGTGTCAGTGACTATCTTTTTCTATTTTTATAAAACAGCTGTGGGAGCCTCCCTTGAAATGGGTGACTTTTGGCTGGTGAGCTAGCTGTGAAAAAGTTGCAAGTTTTGTGATATTTATCACATGCCAACATTTTGCTCTGGCAGCAAGTCTTCTGTGGAGCATTATTCTTCTCATTATCAATGGCACTGGACAGCTTTCTAATGTCTTCCCTGAACAATTTCCAAAACTATCTGGTTGACTGGGAAATACTCAGTGATACACAAAGCTCACATATGCCAGCTGTTGACCCATCTGTGGTGCCTGGCACATGTTCTTACATGGACTGGCATGAGATGGAAACTGCAGCCTACAGTTTGGGAGGACAGTCAGATCCATGTCCAACAGCCCTGAAATAGGACTGGCTTGTCATGTATCACCTGTAAGTCCCACCTCACTTTACTTGTTGCAATGAAATGGTTAAAGAGCAGAAGGGTTAAGAATTCAACTTTATGATGTAAACACAGAGTCACACACACAAAATAGATGACAGAGAGTTTTGCAGTGTATGTTCAGCTCCTTTTTTGTCCAACAATGCTGTGTAATTTCATTCACCTCTTTTAACTCATCCCTCATCTCTTCTAGTTTACATTTTTCTATTTCTATACTGTTATGTTTCCACTACAGATAGTTGGAGAAACCTTCATCCTAAATCCTCAGAAACTGATTTCAATAGTGGAGTCACTATGAAACATGAAATCACAAATCTTGAGAAATCTTGAGCTGATCCTGGTAGCCACTGGCAGAGGTATCTTTCTAGACTCACTACTTCACACTTAGCCTTACTTCAGTAGCATGTTTTTCTGATTGTTTCTTTTTAAACACTTTTTCTATGTCTAAAGTCAGAAAAAACCATCAGATGAAGAGATGAGACAATGCAATTATGTTAACTTGACAAGAGAGAGAGTATGAATAATATAAGCTACATTTTTATCACAGATAATTGAGGGTTATTAACTGTACAAGTGTTTCTGGTATCAAATCTGATGAGGTCTGTAGAAGACCAATACAACAGTACATACTGCATTTCAGGCAGCAAAACAGTGATGCACTGTGAAGACAGCAGGAGATATGATTTTCTTCAATGGCATATTATTGCTAGTGGAAAGTTAAAATTTTCTTCTCCCATCAGCTTTCCTCTGAATACAAAAACAATGTCAGCAGGCATTTGACAACAAAGGCTCTATATCTGGATGCTGGTTTTCCCACTTCCCTGCTGTTTCATAGCCTTCATTCTTCTTCCAGCATTACCAGGCAGAGGCAGTGAGGAGGCTTTTCTGTACTCACTCCAGACATGAGTTCATAATGCTTGCAGATTAACACCCAAGCTAGCTCCAAGACTGAATGCTGTTCTTCAGGTAGATTTATGGATGCAAGTGAATGCCTTTTCATATTGTATTGCATGGTGCAAAGCCTTTATGTTTAGCCTGGCAAAATTGCATCACAGGTTCTGTAGACCTAATAGTGCAGCTTTTTGATTTCTTGTTCTGGGCCCCCTTCAATATCATGCACTGTCAAACAGGTTTCATTGTCCAAATCTCACTTTGTTTTCAAGCATTAGTTTATGTATCATGTTTTGTGTTCATTTAGGGCACAGAGGCACCTCCTTCAAAAGCTGTAAAATGGCTTTTACTATTGGGGGCCGGGAATAAAAATCTCTGCTTTGAAGACAATAGCTCTGCTTCCCTCTTCCTGTTGTGGCACCGGGGAAGCAGTGGGTAATCAGTCTCAGGAAATGTCATTTCATGGTGCTTTTTGTTCTCCCAGGCTTGAGAATCAAAGGACCAGGGAGAGAATAGAGTGACCTGGCTCTTTTGTGAATAAAGCAGCACAGTGTACCACCAAGCTATTACTGAACTAACTAAGAGAGGCAATTTAATCAAATGTGATTTGTTCAGAAGCTCACTTACCTAGTGCTGGCATCTTCCTAATATTCCTATGAGTACTGTTCAAATTCTGACTGCAAAGGGAAAAATGTATTATTTGCACTGGCTGATAACTTATGTATCAAAATATACTTTTATCATCCAAGCGAAACCATTTTCAGTGACTACAGATACCAAAGAGGTAAGTTTTCCTAAATGCTTATAACCATTTTTTTGATTAAGTATCTATTTCATAGTTCTTACTCTTCACTATCACTCTTACAACCTGAAAGCTTTTCTCAGTAAAAGATAATGTCGGCAGTCACCAGTCTTCAACCATTTAATTAATACTTTGCATAATTCTATCAATAATATCTGAAATTTTGCTTTGTTTTCTATTTAGCAAATGCCTGACAGAAGTAATTTCTTGGTACACAAAGATCCAAGCCAATACTCCTCCCAAACACAGCCATTCAATATTTAAAACACATTTTGCTGTTAAATCAAAACTGCTTTGCTTTGGACTTCTTAATAAATGTGGAGCATTGTGCAAATTTGACAGTCCTGGGAAAAACTCTTGAGTTATTCACTGGCAAAAGTGCAATAGTTTTCATCCCCATGGTGAATAAACCCAGGTGGTCAGGACATTGGTGAAACACATGGACTTCTCATTCCCCATAGAGAAAGGACATAGAGCCACAGCAAGTTCCTCTGTGCCAGGCCCTCTGAGGTTTTTAATGCTCAGTGAGACTTCAGGTTGTGGCTTAATATTTGTCATGACACAACAAGTAAATAAATACCTTGGCACAAAGCCTGGAGCCTGTCAGCACTGTCCCTGCTACAACCTCCTGTTCAAAACACAGAGCTCTATCATCTTTCACACAAAGCCTGTTCAGAGGAAATGGCCTAGGATATGTTTAATTTCCTTCTTTGGCTTCTCAATTATGTCATCTAGGTAAGCCCCAAGTCCAGAGACCTTCGCTGACAGCATTAGCACAAAGTAGCTGTGAGGGCTGTTACTTGTCAAAGTCATTTATTTTATAATGAAGTGCTTCATAGTTGGTCTGTGCAAAATCAACTTAAGCAAAAGGCTTCTATCTGTGTTATTTCCCCTAAATGCTCAAGTATGGAACTGTTACAGCAGCTGTTTAATGAAGCATTTCACAACCACGAGGATTTTCACTCTAGGTAGGAGCCCCAGTACTGAGTCTTTTTATCCCTTCAGTGCTGTGCATACTCCTAGGCACTCTTGCTGAGAAGTAAAATGCTATCAAAAATATACTAGGACTAGGAAAGTAGTTTTTATCATTAGTTTTTTCTCCAGCAATAATTATTGAGTTCAAGTATTACAGTGGTGGAATTGGGTATATTTCTGATGGCGTGGGGGGGTACATGGGAAAGAATGACAGACATGAAACCAAAAATATTGTGGATTATATACTGAAATTAAAGAGCAGAAAGAGAAGAGTGGTATCCAAGGAAAGATACTGATGAGAGTTATCAAATCAAGTGCGACCTATGGATGGAGAAAAAAAAAAAATAATAAACAATTGAATTTGGGTAGTCTGTAGTCATGTCCTGGAAGAGCAATACATACTGTTGGAAATCTATGATTCTGGAGGTCCTTCCTCCTTGACACCTTGGATTTAGCTACTTTATGAGGAGGCTTTCAGGACACAGAAATTTTGCACAGCCTCAACTTGCTGTAGATGATGAGGTCCCCAGGATGCACACCACCGACCATCTGCCTCTCAGTCTATACAGTGAATCTCTTTGGGGTGTGAAACGTATTAAGGGGTCTGACAAGGAAGACAAAAAGCAATAGTCCATGAATAGAAAGATGTCCTTGGACTATCCTTCTGGCCTTAAATCTCTGAGTCTGTAAATACCTCTCTTGGGAAAAAAAAAAGGGTTCTCTTGTACCCCATTTCTACCCTTTCTGGAAAGTATTTAATTTTTTTAAGAGATGGAATAGGGGTTTTTCTTCTTCCATTCAGAATGTTAACCTTTCAAAATCAACAGGAAACATAACATAACCCAGTATGTCAATTCTATTTCACCTCTGATGGCTGTTTATAATCTCTACTCAAATAGGAAATCTGCTTCTGACCTTTGATGTTGGAATATACTTGAAATTCACGCCTCACTGTGCTGCCAGCTCCTTTTCATGCATGCCTTTATATGTGGGCTAATAAATATGAGTTTGGGAGCAAAAGCTCTAGCAGTGAAATCCAGCTTGTGATTTTGCGGTGAGGCATGCTTGCAGAAAGCTTATATAGAAACTGAAGGAGAATGATTTATCACTTAGAGCAGCTTTGAATATGACATCACTGTTTATAACTGACATTAGTAAGAAATTTTAATGTCAGAGTCATGCATATGACAGTATCACTAAAGTTTAAGTAACCCAGAGATGCACATTTTAATTAGTGCTCTTTGTTGAAATTTATTTTGCCTGAATCTGTGATATAACAGTTTATTTTAATATTACCCAGGCTACACTTCTGTTGTTATAAGACATTGCATTTCAGTCTGTGTGCATCAAAACAAACCAGTGGCCTGTATATTCCAAACAGTACATTACTATGAAATGAACTCAGCTGTCTCAGGCTACATAGTTTTGCTCTACATCCCCAAAATAATATACCAATCAAAGAGAAATTATTTATACAGATGATGCTTGGCAGACACTGTGAGATAATGGAATGCATTGAGTCCTTTTTTCCTCACAGCTAAGGCTAGGGCTATTTCTTAGAGTCTTAGATGGTGAATAGCTAAGGATTCTAAAGTGGATAGGGACAGTAATTTCTGCTGAGGTGCACCCTAAGCAGTAGTTGCTAACAATATATCTCAACCGTATGTCTTCAGCATACCATAGATAAAAATCTTCTGTATCTCAATCACACTATAATACGCTAACTGAATGTTAAGGCTAAAATAAATTCAGAAAAGATGCCAATTAAAATAAGGCAATAAAATAACCATTGGTTTGTAATAGAGTGTTATACTCTTAGATTTTGAGAAACAGAGGAGAAGGTTATTTGATGATGAAAGTTGTGTGTGAATAGGCAAGGGTTTGAAAAGAGAGTCTCTTTCTCTTACCTGGAGTTGTCAGTGTAATCGCTGCAAGAATCTATCCATTATGACAGAGCAATATTTGGGCATTGACAACACCTCTACAGCTTTAGGCACATAAGGATAAAATTATCCACAGTTCTGGTCTGAATGTAAAACTGCAGGAATGTTTCTATTTTCGCTCTTCTGTGTCTTCTCCATGCCAGATTCAAATGAAAGCCAGTATTGTCTTTCAGGGCCAAATCATGTTTTAAAAACTAGGAAGACTGTTTGTCCCTTTCATAAACTTACATGCACTTGTGTAAAAATGCTTCAGTAGAACATAGCACCAAATACCTCAAAAATTACTGTTGTGATAAAGAACAAATTTTTAAACACATTTTCTTGTAACAGCTTGGAGCTGAAACAGCTGTAATGCAAATAACAGTAAAACCACTGCCTTTTAGAGAAGTATTTAAGAGTCCACATATAGTTTGATGTAAGGATGATGGTGACTAAACTGTTCCTGCAACTTTAACAGGCAAAGAACTCAGAGCATTGAAGTTAAGAGAAAAACTTGTCATTTGGAAATAGTTTCTGCTTGGTTTGGTTCAGAATAATGTCAAAACCACTATTTTTCACTCTGAAGTATTTGCATTTTACTTATTTGGCTTTGGAAAAGGAAACCTCAAAATCAAACATTTTTTTCCCCTAAACATTTTCTTATTTGGATCCAAATGACAGCTGTCTTTGCGTTGAATTCAGTAGGTTTTGGATTAAGTGCTGATTTCTCTAGGGCTATAGCAGCTGGCTGGGGCTGGTTGTGGCTTGTACTAAATGTTGCCAGGTTCTCAGTTCAGTTGCAATACACAAGGGTGCAGGCACACGAGCTGATACAGGTGGCAGGGCAGGCACTTGGGGAGCAGTGGTGTTGCCAAGAACTGAAAGCCTGAACTCTTACCTCTAGGGAAGGGTGTACAGGACAAAGACAAGGCAGAAATTATCTGGTAGTTTGAGAAATATAAGATCTTTTTGTTTTATCTTGAGAGCAAACCCAGAGTGTTTCTGGTTGTATCAGCCCAGACTCTTCTGTATGCCATCTATTTTACTTTCAGTTCCTCAGGGGAGTAATAGCCTGATTGAAGTGCCCTCACTGTCCCATTGATCTTATTCCCCTGCGCATAAAGCACTGGCATTCTTATGCAAAAGTGGCTGAAATTAATATCAATGACTTCACAAACTGGTAGCTAGGACATCTGTGAAAGAGACACTGTCTCAGATTTGCTCATGGCTGATTGTGAGCAGGTAATGTAAAAAGATCCCAAACCCCTAGGAAAGGTCCACAGTAATGTATTCCAAGGGTCATATGAGCAGATCTTCCTTGATCTCACTTATTGGAGCTATTTGATTTTGAATAAAATATTTTAAATATTAATCAGCTCAGAGAGTCCCTGGGAATGGTGCTTCATCCTGGCAGGTAGAGTACTTGTTTGAGAGGCGGAATATCTTTGTGCAATGAATTTTTAATAATTTTATGTGCGGTTGAAGAGACACAGTAAGGGAGTTTGAGAAGCCATCACCATTTTGCCCTAGAGTGCCAGCAGTCAGGTCATTGTGATAGCTTTTCCCAGGCAGGTGGCAACTATACTGACCCTTGTCCTGGCTGCTGTGCATGATCTGCTGGCTAATTAGGTAAAACAGGCTGACAAATTTCTTCCCTTGTTATCCTGAGAGAATCAGCGGAAAGCAATGTACATATGGTGAGTGAGAATCAACCATTTCAGCTATTTTTTCTAGTTTTTATTAAACTCTTTCATTTACAGAAGAAAAAAAGTACTGAAGCATGGAAAAAGACAGACAGATGAGCCTAAGCCCGCCTTGTGGATTAATAAACCTGTATTCAGAATATTTTTTACTTGATCCATTAGTTTTTACCAAAAGAGTAAAACACACATCCATTATAAGAGTGACAAAGCCATACGTTTTACATTTCAGTGCTTGTTTTGAGATCTTGACAGAAAATACTTGATGTTGAAGGTCAAGGAAGCGTGGCTAAAAGTGAAAAAAATAGATTAATTCTAAATTGGAATGTATTTTTGAGTAGGACTATTTTGATTCTTTTTTATGATCTCTTAGCCTTTATATCCTCTGGCTGAAAACCATTACACCTGATACAATTTTTCATTCCCTTCTTGTGGCTTGTTTAGTCAATTTTCTTGCAAGTTTAACTACCCTATTCTTATTTGCCTTTTCCCAGTTTTTTATCATCTGGAGCACATAATTTCTCCTCTTTCCTTAATTCTTCAGCTGCCTTCATCCAGATCCTGTGACCTGGATCCTGTATTCTAAATAAGGAGACACCATTGGTTTTGACCAGCATTCTACAATTTCATCATGGGTTTCTGTCATTTCTGTGTACATTCTACTGCTTTAGCTTTTGTGACAAGTGTATATTGAGCCAAGACTTTTACTGAGAAGCCTATAAGGGTGCTTCTTTGTTGATTCAAGCAGGTAATTTAGGTTCCTCTGTTGTTTCTTATTATCTGAATATGTTTGTGTAGTATGTACAAGAAAAAATATTTACAAAATCCAACGTCAGATGCTGTAGAAATGCCATTGTGTAAGGCCCTAATCATGCTTGAAAAGGTTTTTTGACTAATTTACAACTAACAAGCCTGTGATGACTGATGAGAAAATAGCATAAATAAAGAGGGAAAGGTAGGTTAAATGTCAGTGCACTTGTCTGTTTATAAATACCAAGACATTTGCATAAGATTTTTTTAATATTATATCTGTCCCTCTGTCTGCTTAGCACTTTGTATTTGCCAAGTTACTTGTCTGAGGAGACTGCAAACTGGCAAGGTAGAAACAATAGTTTATAAAGCATTTGTACTAAAAGCATGGTTCAAGGAGAATTCAGTCCTGATACGAGTTTCAAGACCGTAATAATGCAACCAAGAATAATGTGTCGGCCAAGGAGGAGCAGGATTTCTGTAATGTAGCCCATGACGTAATATTGAGTTGAAACTGGACAAAAGCTATTTAAGCCTGACTGCTGATGCACTTTCTAATGGTGACATCTATCAGAGTGATACAGTCTCTACAGGGAAGCAGTGGAAACTCCAGCAGTGAATCATTTAAAAATTAGTCTGCTAAACCCTTTGAAAATGTAGTAAATTGAAGAAGTCTTTTTTGGCACAGGACAGCTGAAAAAACCAAACCATGTTCTTTCCAGTTCTCAGTACTGTGAGTCTGGGACAGCTACAGCACTCTTGCCTTTCACTTATCCAACACATCTAACCAAACTGGCTTATTTTGAAACACTTGGGAGAGGGAGCAATGTACTGTATTAAATACTTCCACTTATGAGCTGCATATATGTAATGAAATTTATGGCAGCTCCTCTCTTTGCAGTAGAGGAATTTCTTCTTACAGTCTTTTCCATCAAAACAAATAATTCAGTCGAATCCAGGTGCCAAAATAAAATGTGGAAAGGTATAGTTCCTCAAAATGGTCAAAGCTAACTGTACAAGGTGATATACTTCAGTGTCTGTAAATTGTATTTTTCCAAAATCAGATTTGGAATACCTTGGATAGGGGAAACTAATCTCAACTTCGTTTTCTAGCAACAACATGTAAGCTCCAAAAAAAGAAAAAAAAAAAAAAAAAAAAAGAAAAAAATCCTCAAATTAATTTTCACGCCATGTTAAGTTTTCTATTCCTTTATAGTGGAGCAGTATTTTCATTTTATTCAAATTGGATTTTTCTCCTAATAAAATGGAAATTTAAATTATAGGCAATGGTTTAGTGATTTTGCAAATAGCTAATCACGTTTAATTATTGTAGAAAGAAGTAGAAACAAAAGTCAGATGGATATAATGTTTGTGCTGTTACCAATGCAGCATTATCAAAACACTCAACCATAAGTATGATCCATTCTGACACCAACTTAAGTATAAGCTTTTGCCATCTGTACAGTGAAAAGATGGTGGTAGTTTTTTAATTATGAGTCCACCTGTAGCACAAACCATGGAAGGTAAATAACAACACTCCTCAGCCTTGCTTAAAGACAGAACCATTGCAAACATTGATTCTATTATTTCTTTTATTTTTTCCTACTTCAGCTAAATACAACTAAAGCAAGTGTAACTACTGTAGGGTATTAACCCTAACAATCTCCAACCCTGCATACAGGTTGAAGAAGTTCCTGTTCATTGAATTCAGCTAGGACTTTTTTTCCAAGGGCCACAGAGAGTGATGCACTCCTGCCTCTGCAATGAGTATTTGTTATCCAGGATACCAGCTCCCAAAGATCTCACTGGTGTTGGATGAACTACAGACACAGACATTGCTCTAATCTCTTCTTTAAGAGCTTTTGCAGCCTACTTAAAAGTTGATATGCAGGTATAATGAAAAGGTGGACATGATCAAAGAGAAGTGATGGGGAAACTACAACAGCACTATGGCTTATCTCGCCTGTGCAGAACTGGATAGGTTTGATGCACTTTAACTTGTTAAGTGGGTTTAATGAAAGACTCCAAACCTGCTGCCTCTGTGCTTTAGCTCTTCACATCTTTACGTGCCCTCAAGCTTGCCTTTACCTCTATCATTCCCTTTGCCTTAAACAGCTTATTTTTACATTTTTCCCATGAGACAAATCTCTTGGCATCTCTCCAGGGCACAGGATACTGCAGAGAAGGCAGATGTTTTTAGGCGGAGCTGCAGAGGACAGTCGTCTTTTTATGGGGCTGATGAGGGTCAAGTATTCCCCCATGGAGGCTGCAAAAATGATGACTGAATCTTGACCAGTGCCTGGGCTGTCCAGTAGTTCGCAAAATCCGAGGTCTCAACTCACCTCAGAGCCAGTCGTTCTCCAATGTCAAAGCAGAGGGAAGAGGTGAAAAGATTTTTGTTCTTGAGGTTCATTGGTGAGGTCTGAACCAAATGTTGATGTGCTGTGCTGAAAAGCTGGACTTAGAGCAATATGTCTTGCTCAGAAAAGAGCCCAGTGGCTGGGTATCACGAGTGTTTTAAGATTGCTTAAGGAATCACTGGGAAAGATAAACAGATTTAATACAAAAGCACCAGCGTGACAGAGTTCATTGGCAAGGTTCACTCTACTACTTACTAGACGGTTAAAGCATACCGAGTAAAAGCAACAAATAAAAAGCCAGAGTCAATCAATTGAAACTGAAATAAGCTAAAAAATATCTGCGTGGAGGTGAGGGGGCAGGGGCAGTGTAGGGGGAGGAGAGGAGGGGGGGAGTGGTGGTGGATGAGTGGATGGGTGTGTGTATGAGACAAAAGGATAGAAAAGGTAAGGATAAGAAGGAACACAGCCTAAAGGCCCAACCCCCCTCATTTAACATCATTTAAACCTAATAGCACCTTAAACTTAACAGCATTTAACTTAACAACTTATAACTTTGGTTAAACAATTTAGCAAAGGATTCATATAGGATTTACTATATCCTTGCAGTATCTTACTTACAGACCTAACTTTCTTACAAATCTCAAGTATTCAAGAATCTAGGAAAACAGTATTTCTCCCACATTTGCTCTATCATATGCACACAGACATAAAGAGTCTGTACAAGATACTTGTGAAAAATTACCCTTGAAGGCAGTGAAATATTCACTTTGGAAGCCTTTGCATCTTCTTAACGGGTGCAGGGTTGAGTGCTGAGGAGTGGTGGTATCAGCCCAGGATCCATTGTCACTCAGCAATCCTCTGAGTACAGCAAACCTGAGAGTTTGCTGGCTCTGAGAGCTCCATTCAGAGGGAGGTTGCTGGTCACAGCCTGCTGTGGTCCAGGAGAGAACAAAGGGTCTCATTTTGGACCACTGCTTACAAGGCTGCAAATGAGTAGGCTTTAGCCGTAACAATGTTTCCTCCTGGCCGCACTTTGTGTTGGAAACTTTCTTTGAAGTGTGAGAACAAAAATGTTACGCCATTTGGACAAAAAAAAATTTTCCAAGGCTGTCCATTAAAAAAAAAAAGCAGAAGCTCGTTAGACAGCAAAATTTCCTGGAAGCAGACAGTGGTTTTGATAAGCTCAAGAAGAGCTGAGCTGAGCCCAAGTATTGTTGGCTAAGTCTGAGGCTTGACAAGCAGTTCTCAGATCATGGTGCAGCCTGGATGCCAGGGAGGATGCACCACCACACTGGGCTGCATGGAGAGACCTTACACCACTTTTAGTTACATTTTCTTGTTATACTCTTGAGCTATTACCTGTGTCCTGCAAAGGTCTTACAGTTTGCCGGGCTGGAATCACTGCAACACAGCGTCTTTGTGTGCAATCAACACACAAATGTCATTTATGTTTTCTTGTTTCCTAGAGCATATATTCCCCAAAACAAGGGGAAGACTGGTGTGTCACATTGCTTAACTAAAAAAGGTAAATGATGATCAACACCTAGTGGGCCTTATGGTATAGTTTTCAAAGGTTTCTCCACTTAACTTCTGAGGAGTCAACAATACTACAGGACAATCAGTTAGTGTGGTCTCTGGTATCATTTGTTCTTTGAAGGAAGAAATAGGGAAGAAAAACTTATAGATAGAAAAAGATGTGGAGCAAAATGTTTTAGAAAACATAGTGGGTTTGTTGGTAAGGCAGTTTTGCAGAAACCGGAAACTGAGTATGTTGGGTAATTGTGAGTACATACTTCATTCAGAGAGAAACAAGATTCCTGTAACAAATCTTCCCTTCGCCACAATAGCAAAGAAGGGAACCCTGGATCATTTTGAAATATTTCTGCAGAAAAGCACATTAGACCTAATGACTGCACGCTGGGTGATGGAAGACACTTCACTTATCTGGGAAAAAAATGCTTTTTAATGACTTCATTTTTTCATTTTTAAAAAACAGTAAAGGTGTCATGTTATAATCTCCCAGAGATACTCCCAGGTGAGCTGTTGAATGGTAATTTCAGCACACCTAGGGCTTCACGCTGTAATATAGCCTGTTGTGCCTTACAGTTTAATCACACTGTGGCATTTAGAAATCATTCATTGTGGCTGGCAAAAATGTCTTGCAATAACACCATTACCCCAACTTACATTTTCATAGCAATTTTTCCTTCTTAGGCAAACACACTGAAGTAGTCTACAAAACATTTAAAGTACATAACAGGCATTGAATCACTGAGTATTATGAGTCCCTTATGACCTAGCAGCATCCCTTATATAATAAAAGTATATCACTTTTTCATAAGAAGTTATTGTAGTTATAAAACATGCATATGTTTTTAATTTAGATAAAACTTCCTTTACCAAGAGATCATACTGAGTCATGAATTCAGATACCGAAGTTTAAAATACAAGGGAATTCCATATATCCACTTGGAGACTGGCAGTCTGATAGAAATCAAAGGTTTTAAAGAAATCCATAACACAAGCTGTGGTAAAAAGGGCTTCTAGCAGACTGCTAAGCTTAACTGGGACTTACTAAACTCAGGAGTGTACAACACACACAGTTCAGCATTTAATATTCTTCTTGCTCAAGGAGCAGGCTGTCAGCCACATTTGGGAAGAATTCAGCTATTGATATGTCACAGTGGAATATCAATATATCCCTTCACAGGTGTGAAATATTCAATTTGCTAAGATTTTTTTGTGTCATTTATAAAGATTTACACGTTCTGCGTATTGCAACCAAAGAAAGAGTTTACTATTGTTCAAGTTCCTCTGCAGCAACTGCATTAGACTTTTTCACTGTCAGATGGCCCCTTCTAAACTGGCTGATTTCTCGATGGATTCTTGGGTTTCGTTTCACCACATGGCTGAGAGAGCACCCAGGGCATACTGACATACAACAGGCTTGTTCCAGGGCTTTGAGGCACCACAAACTGCCCTCAATTAAACTGAAAAAATTACAGAATCAGTGACTGCAAACCTCAGAGATCACCCAATACAAAACATAACTTAAAGTTGCCGCCTTTATCACTGCAATATTGACTTGATAGGCTCTGAATCAAGTCAGTACTTAAATAAATTTTGCTCAGGGTATGTTTTAAACTTATAAGAAAAACCAAAATAACCTTCAAAATCAAAACTTTCCATGTGTACTCTGAGCGTGATAGAGAAAACCAGTGATGTGACAACTAAATGGCATTATATTATGGTAAATATGAGGAAGCTGCAGCAAGGACAGTGAGACAGATAAATATGACTGATCAGCTCACCCGAGCCAGAGGTGTATGTATTGCATTTTTATATGTGATAGCATATACCTGGAGTGGTCTGAAGTCAAACTGATTTTAAAATAAACACTGTTGCCTATTCACCTACAGCAAAACAAAATCTGCCCCAGACCTTGAGCTGATGTCATCCTTGCAGCCCTCAGCTAGTTTTTCCACTCTTGTGCCATTGCTTCCCTTTTAAGCATTTTTCTTTATTGGAAGAAAACAAGGAGAGATTTGTAAGCAGCAGAGGAATGAGGGGAAGAATGTTTGCCCTCATCTAGTTCAGGCAGAAGCCATGGGCTTTTACCAGTAGTGAGTGATCTAAGTTTGGGGTTGTTTTGTATCTTGAATGCTCAGATGGAGCCTCTGTACTTTACAAAGGAGGCTGGAGGCAGGCCAGGAAGGGAGTGTTAGCTTAATACTGATTTTAATTTCATGTCACCCAACTGCAATTAAAGTTGAACAGTTATTGCACATTACTCTCTGTATGAAAACCAACATCCTTCATTATTATGGATATTAACATCAGAGTTTTTAGAATTTTTGATATTTAAATATTTATCAACAGCTATCATGTATTTGGAGCATAAATTCTTCTTTTGGGCCTGAGAGTATGTCCAGAAGCTTCAGTTCTGAGCACAAGATTTCTGAAAACAGCACTGAAGTCCACATGACTCCTTAAAAATATTTGGGTCTAACTGCCGCCATTGTCTCATCACACCTATAAGCAGAAAGCTCAGTTACAGAGGGATTCTGACCAAGTTGTGCCCAAAACACAGATGTAGGACGGAGATTTGGGATGAACATGTACCTAAAAGTTAAGCCACTAGACATCAATTTTTCAGGAACTTAGAAGTTTTGAAAGAACAGGTGTTTGTCAATAAGGTGCTGAGCATTTTGACGCTTTTAAAATGTTTTAGCAGTCATCAGGAGCAAGTTCAATGAAAGAATGAGAAAGAGGAAAGAGTGGATGAAGTCTTTAATCATAATTTCAGTAATGCTATACTTTTAAAGAACAAAAGGGAAAACTTAAAAAAATACAAAGCTAGACTTTAATCTAAATTAAGATACAGAAGTGGGTTATGTTTCACAATAGAGTAACTTTGGCTAATTCTTACAAAGCTGTTTTGGCCAAAGGTTTTGTGAATACTTTTGCAGCTAGTGAAACCAGATGACTTTTTGAAGAAGAAAAGCCCTGGGGGAGAGCCAAAAGTTGCAGTGTTGTTGTAATATACTTTCTAAAATCCTTCTGGGCGTTCCCCACAAGAAATAGAAGAACAAGGCTGGATCCAAAGCCATGCTGTTGCCTTAAGGACCATTTAGGCATCTGTGAGCCAGAAACTCCTTGCATGTCCAATAGATATTTAAATACCAAAGTTGTCTTGGTTTTGGCTGGTTGGTTGGTTGGTTGGTTGGTGGGTTGGTTGGTTTACTGGGAGGCTGCCACTGTGTATATAAACATGTATTAGATTGGGTATCTTCAGCCTTTTGTATTCCTGTACACACTTTTATCTTTCTCTCCAAAGTGTCCAACTGAAGTAAGCACTGAGATCACTGCACCAGGATCTGTACCAGATATAACAGTACTGAGTATTTTCCTAGAGGCTGGCTAAAAGGGGGAGAGAAACAGGCCAATTGTGGGCTGCTTCTCTCCGCATCTCTCACCTTTCAGAAGAAAGCAGTGAGTAGGAGGGTTACAGGTATTTTGCATGCAGAGAATACCTGTAAAAGCTGTTTCACTTTCCATCAGCTGTCTGGGATTCATTGCATCAAAAGGAGAAACTGTGACCTTCTACTCTATACAAGACCCTGACGATTTGCCCAAACATGAAACACATAACACATGGGGCCTGAGCCATTCTGAGGGGCAATCATAGTCACAGTGGAATTTCACACACTATCAATGAAATCTAAATAGAGCTCTACACCACAAGCATTTACTCATGGAAACCCATGGGATTACTCATGTGATTAAGCATCTGTCAGAACTGAGCCTTAAATATGTCACACATCCAATCTGAATGTGGTTGTGAATATATAATGATGCAAAAATATAAACACACAAATACGCCATCCTCCATGCAGCTGTCAAAGACTGATAGAATCACCTGCTTATCCAAAATGAATTCTTAATTAAAATAGGAGAGGCTTCTTAATGCTTACCTTTTTTTTTTTTCTTTTTTCTGAATGGCTGGAAAATAATTAGAGCTCTAATTAAGCAATTTCACCTGATATAGTTATCTGAACATTAACTCATCAGCAGCGCAGTGAGGGATTTTATGTACTCAGGGAAATCTGCTCATATTCCTTCGAAGCCCTTGAGTTTTGTGCCTAGCAATTTTATGTGGCCTCCACCGGCTTTTGACCACGGATTGCACAGACTTTGTTCTGCTTTATTTTTCTGGTGTACATTAGTATAAGACCTCAATGGACTTTATTTTCTTGGTACTGCCGCTGCACATGAGCTTCTATGAACCAGGCCCTTCCACTGCATTGTATAACTGTGTGTGTTTTCTACATTAGCTGCACAATAAAGGCCTCACACAAATCTGCCTTCTAGCTATATTTGTTTCTTAGGATGTTGCTCAGGACAAACATTCAGCATTACTCTGGCAGGCAAAGTTATACCCAGATGTCTGTGCACTAGGGAGATAAAGCACAGACCTGCACCACAGTGTCCTTTTAACTTTAAACTGCACACATGAAAAATGCTCTGCCTTCTGCTATAAAAAGAAAAATGAATACCTGGGCACTTGGGAATTTTTCTATTTAAATGCAGATTATAGCTTTCCCAAAAATCATTTGGAACCATTAATCCTTTTAGGAGATTTCTCTTCCTAGGGCAGAGGGAGATGGACAAGATTGCCTTTTCAACATGTTTTTTTCATTCTGTGAAAACCTTTTAAGTTTTAAAAACTGGTGAATCTGGCACAGTATTATTGAAAGAAAAAGAAGAAAAGGACCTTAACACTATTACCTCTAGCACTGAAAAGATTCATTATTTCCAGGATGTGCCTCTGCACTGAACGAGATTTGGAACCCATATAAACTTAGCCTGCAAAACACTCAGGCTTCTCTAGTAACTCATAGTTGCCATAAGATCAGTAATTACTGAGTAGTTGACTGGTAAAGAGAGATTTAAGCAAATTCCCCATTTACTGTTCACAGGCTTAAGGCTACCTGCAGGCTGCTCTAAGCAAGCCATCCTAACAGATTAATTTGGGTTAAATAGAGCTGTGCCTGTTTCCAGTTACTCTCAAAGGAGTAATGAAACCAACATTTCAGCCTCCTGTCTGTTGATATCTATTTGGAGACAGTTTAAATGGGAGCAGGTCTTTCTGATAGTCCCCAATGAGTCTTGAACTTGAGCAGTGGGATATGAAGCAAAACACACTTTCTGCTGCCATGCCCTTGTGTTAATTAACTAAGTTATGATGCATCTGACAGTCAAGTTAGTTTAGGGTTTCCTCTAATCCAAAAGATTCATTTACAGTCTAGTCATTTAATACCAAAATAACTGCCGCTGAAGTCTTATCTTTTTTTTCAATGATCCAGTTCATAAAAATTTGTGATGTAGCTTCAGGATAGCAAATTTCTGACAGAATCCTGTTCTATTTCTGGATAAAAATGTCTCTTCTCAGGAAATTTTGATGGGTGGGGGCTCTGCACTTTATGCATTAAACCAAATATACAGGATGTTAAGAGCAGACTGAAAGTCAGCCCAGCCCAGAAACCTAGGAAGCTCACTGAAATCCATGTGATCTTGTTCCTTTCCCAAGGATCTTCACTGTCCTCAGATAAAGCTGATAATTTTTATGTTCCCTATGGAGGAAGCAGTTCAACTTGAGGTACTTTGATGAGGCAAGTGAAGCAATGGGATAGCTCAACAGAGGTACTAAACACTACCTTGAAGGCGTTTTAACTCATGTGCTCTGTCTTTCCTTCAGACTTGTGTGCTGCACAGTTGAGCATAACAGATGTATGTATTCTATTCTGCAATTTAACCAGTAGTAAATGCAACTGGAAAAGTATGTAGTGTGAGGAAGAATATAAAATACTGATGGCTTTTAATGATTCTTTTGCCCGTTTTTCCCACCATATCAAATTTAACTAATATATTTAGTTGAGTCAGGAGACTGAAATACTGGAATTGAAAAGTGATGCCTCACTGTGAGCAGATCAGAAAGCAGGGACATCTTTTGAAAGATTTTATTTAAAAAGACCAGAAAGTTATAAAGAGCTGTGGATCCTTTACCTTAGTTTATATAGGAGAGACAATTATCACTGAAGGAGTTCCTGCTCTTGTAAAACTATGAGGGCTGGCACATGACCTTAGCTGTGGCCAGCTTGGACCACAGTATTTATCTAACCTGACCTTTTGTATAAACCAAGCTGGAGTGTACTTTCATTTCTGAGATTCCTTGGACAAGTTCTCCAGCTGGAAATGTTATCTGGTCTTGAACAGCATTTCTGACCATCTGGTTTTTGTAACAGACCAGAAAACTTAGATATAGTTGCTGCACACCTACAGCTCTGGGGCTTGACCCCATGTGCCCGTAAGAGTGAACAGCAGCTTGCTCAGCAGCTGACAAAATGCGCTTGATCACACAAGAGGATAAGCAGTTGTGACTCATGGTGAATGTTCTACTGAAGAGACCTTCTGATGTGGTATTTATGCTTTATCGGCCTATGGAGAAGGACTTGGGGATTTTCATGGATAAAAAGCTGGACATGAGCCAACAGTGTGTGTTCACAGCCTAGGTGGACAACTGCACCTTGGACTACATCAAAAGGGGAGTGACCAGCAGATCAAGGGAGGTGATTCTGCCCCTCTGTTCCACTCCGGTGTCACCCTACCTGGAATGCTGCAGCCAGCTCTGGGGCCGTCAGGACAAGAAAGATGTGAACCTGTTGGAGTGTGTCCAGGGAAGAGTCACAGAGATGATCAGAGGGCTGGATCACCTCTGCTACAAACACAGCCTGAGAGAGCTGGGGTTGTTCAGCCTGGAGAAGATAAGGCTTTTAAGCAGCCTTCTAGGACTTAGCTGGGGCCTATATATAAAGAGGAAGAGTTACTTTTTTCCATGGACAGATAGTGACAGAACAAGGGTGGACAGTATCAAACCAAAAGAGGGGAGATTTAGATTAGATATTATGAAGAATTTTTTTTACTGGGAGGGTAGAGAGATACTGGAACAGGTTACCCAGAGAAGTTGTGGATGCCCCATCCCTGGAAGTGTTCAAAGCCAAGTTGCATGGGGCACTGAGCAAACTGGACTGATAGAAGGTGTCCCTACCCATGGAAGGGGGCTGGAACGAGATAATCTTTCAGGTCCCTTCCTACCCAGATCATTTCCTGATGCTATAATTTTAGACTTTTGGGTGGTTACATCAGTGGTAGGATAATAACAACCAAGACACGTTGTTAGTGAACATTTTTGCCTATCTTTTCCTCCACTTCAAAGAAGCAAAAAGGTGCAGCTGGGTACCAGCAATATTATGATATTCTTCCCAGCTGCCAAATGGTATGAAAAGCTGTTGATACTAGTTCTAGTTAACAGCTGTTGAAATGTAACACTTAGCAACATAAAGGAGAATGTAAAATGGTCTTCCAAAATGAAAGACCTGGCAAGTGAGTGGAATGCTTCATAAATAACAAGCACCAAACTCCTTCCTTTTATGAGATGGAGGTTTCTCATTTCCTGCTTCTTGTGATTTCTTACAATAGTACTTGTGCTTATTTTATGCTTTTGTTCTCTAACGCACTGTATAAACATTAACTAATTAATCCTACAAACACCCCATGAATTAGGTGAGAAATATTTCCATACGCGTTCTGCACTGTAGGGGAAATACTAGAACAGACTTTAAAAGGAGGCCTTTGCTCATTTATATGTGTTAACCTTTGTGTTACATATGTCCAAACAACAGGGTTTCTTTTAAGGGCACACAGCAGAGCAGTAACATTTATCAGCATTTATCTGATTTTTTTTTTTTAATAAGTGACCAAAAATTAAGTACATATTTCCCTTCGGTGACTTGAATTGATCTCTACCTCAGTGTTTTATGCCTCACTCATCTCTTGATGAAAAACTTAGCACATGAAGGTAATATGTTTAATATGATTTTGGACAGGGTCTTGTATCTCCTGCTTGTATGATTTGCTCCATGCTTTCCCATCCTTAGCTTTCCTGTGATATTTGCATTTGTGCTATTCTTGCTGCTCATTTTTCTCCTGTCTCAAAACACTGGTTGTGTTATAAAATTAGACCCTAAGCACTGCGATGCTTGGAATTGCATCGAGACTCTGGTACTAAGTTCATTTGTTCTGACATTATAATGTCTTGGGACCTACCTGTCTATCTGCATCATCTGTGTGCAATCCTAGTAGATAAATTTGAGCCCACTTTTCTTTTATCTTCTGCTTGCTGGTGAAAGTGCAGTTGTCGTTTCCTGCTCAGGATATGTCCATGGGGGACAACACCCTTACAAGGCTGTGAGCAAGATGTTGGGTAGCTGTTACTGCCTGCAACCACAGTGCTTGACAGAAATTCACATTTCATCGTTTACCTGAAGCCATCACTGCTTCCAGTACCCCATATTATGCTAACTCTTGTTGCCTTGTTTGACTTTTCCTTATATTTTTTCACACAATGGTTTCTTCTTTCCTGAGTTTCTGATGTCAAAGATCTCCTTGTTCCCCGTGTTGTGTTAGATGAGTGTCAGAAGGTGGCAATGAGAACTTCACTGTAGCTGCTGTGCACCCTATCCCTGAAAAATTATATATGTAATTGGGATTTTACCCTGTAACCTTTTTTACTCCTTAATTTACCCATCCATCACTTCAGAGTTTCAAGACTAATGAAAATTAGGAAAGTTTATTTTCAATAAAATAACTAAATAAATGTTGCTGAAGTCTATTTAAAATAATACTCACTAAAATTAAATATCCACTGTAACATTACTCTTACATCAGGTATACTGCACCTAACATTAAATTGTCTTTGACATGCATAGTCACTCTCTCTTCCAGAAGAAGCTATTTGACAGAAAACTGAATAATAATGATGCAAGAAAATGGTTTTCCACATACTAATGATGTGTAGGTTTATTTTTTTCCTTCATCTCCAACACACACTCTCCTGCTTGTCCTGGGCCTCTGTTTTAGCATATATGATGTGTCTTGATAACCTCCAGGTTATTCAGTAGAGGCAAGAGTAAAATATTATTTTGTTGTGGTTTGATTATTGGATTTTTTTTCCTTAATTTCACATTCTCAAGCCACTGTTACATACTCTGTTAAACACACTGCTCTCTGTTGTTTTTGATCAGAACTCCTTTTGGATTTGAGAGATTCCCCTTGGCTTGACAGCAAAGCGTCTGAGTTTGAGCTTCCACCTTCCTGTGTTAACTGACTAATTGTTTCCTCTTTTCTAAAATGTGGCTCCATCTACAGCTTATTCAACAATTTCTCTTTTTATCAGACTTTACTGTATTTTTATCATGGAGAATGCGCTTGCAGCTATTAATGTTCTCCTGAGCTTGTTTTCGACTTGTAAGCCGTAGATGCTTAACTAAAAGCATAAGATTGTGTTCTTAGGACACAGGAACAGTCAGTTCCTGTTTTAGTACTGGCAAGCCTTTTTTGTTGTGTTTCAGACAGCCACCTCCACTCAAAGGAGCCAATAGGGCAGTTTTTATACCAGACTGCTCACGTTTATTTGGTCCCTTCTGTTGCAAGTACGCAGGTTTACTTTTTTTTACTTATTATTATTTTTCAAATTTTAATGCTGAAAGAAGAATATACAACACACTGCTTAGAGGACATCTGTTGTCTACAGGATTTTCATAAGTCACATTAGTTTTCCAAACTCTTGCCTTCTCCATACCTGCCTTAAATTATCATTTGTACTAGACAAAATGATCAAGGCACTAGCATAATTTCAAAGTAAGAAAAATACCTTTTATGAAGATATAGCTAGAAATTCTATCAATTATAAGAGAAATTTTTAGATATTATCTTGTACTGTCCAGAACACAAATTTGAGAACAGCTAAAACTCCTGTGGCAACACAGTGATTTAAATGCCAACACCCAGCCAGAAGTGCTGCTTCACTTGCATCCATGTGGGCTGTCGACTCAGCTTCTGTGGAAGCACTGTTTATAGCTCTTTGAGGAGCTCCTATGTGCCATAATTCTTGCCTGTGTGCTAGCAGCACTCAGAAACTAAGAAATAATGTGGTTCCTTTTATTCTACTCCGTGTTCCTTATTTTCTAGGATTGCCTAAGCCAGTGCTCTGTCAGAGAAATACCACATTGCATACTATTCTGTTCATCTTGAACACTCCAGTTTTGTGGTCCTTCTGCCATGGGTTCTTGGGCTTTTTGATTTACTTTTAGAGATTCACTTATGGTTGCAAGGTCAGAGTCTGCCCAGAAAGGTTTAACGTGTGTTTTACAGCAAAAGGCAGATGTTGAGATCTTGTTTTTTATGTAGTCCTATTCTTAGCTATTTTATTCTAAAGTCAATTAGCAACTGTGTTTTTAGAAGTTGTAAGGTGGACTTTTCAGCTTCAGATCAGTAAAAAAAGGTCCTCTGTTTTTTCACTCTGCCTTAGCCTCATCTGATAAAAATCAGATGCACGTGAAATATATTTATAGAATGGGAAGTAATACTACCAAAGTTTCTTTCAAGCTATTGGGTAAATTAGAATCTGTGGAACCAGGCAACCATGAAAAATACCTGATGTTTTACATTTACTGCTCCTTATTACATACAAAGGAAAATGTCCTTTGAGTTTTTTTCCTTTTTTTTTTTTTTTTTTTACATTTCTAAAAGGATTTGGCTACTCTGATAGAGTTTTCAACATCTCCATACTTTCATTCAGAGTATTTTAGAACATTTTCTTTTACACTTTATCCATATGGGTAATCTCTCTGATCTGTTGTTTGTCTCAGACCTTTTTAATTTATTCTTTCAGTTCCTACTGCCTTTGAATTATGAAACAAAAGTTGCTTAAAAGTGCAATTTCCTTTCAGCATCAACAGCAGTCAAGAGACCAAATAGATTCAACAGACCCCCAAAGTACAGCAGCTTAAAACCACCTTAGTCTCTTGGCAAGGGATTGCTAAATTGTCAGAAGGTTTGAAGGCTGTGAGTTTTGGTTGAAATAGGGGACAAAAGGGAACAAGCCTAAAGGCAGAGGGAAATAAGGTCTGTTTTGTCTCTTCTGTCATCCATAAATCCAAACCTTCAGTTTGAGGACATGGCAGTTTTTCCTAATCTTCTGCTCCTTTTCAGTCAGTCCTTTCACAAATAAAAGCATTTTATGCAAACTCATTAACCACCCCCCTCAAACCTATCTATATATTATATATAATTCATGAAAGAAAGCATAAGGATTTATGAGAAACATATTATGCCAAAGAATTAACCACTCCAAGTAAAACAGATAAAAATGGATATAATATACAAATGTCAAGTGGCCCAAAAATATATGATTTGTCATTAACGTAATGGAATTTTGCAAATATAAACAAGGAAGCTGTTAAACTTCAAATATAAGCCCAAAACATTCAGAGGGGTATTAATCATATCTGGAGAACAAGTTTTATTCTTTAAGAAATAAATAATTGGGCTGCAATACAAGATTTCTGTGAAAACTATCCACTTGGAAATGTGTGCCTTTCCCTGCTGTTAGTGGAAGTGCTGTGACAGGTTTGTCAGTCACTCACGCTGTGGTGCTGCAAAAGCAGCAGAGCACTTCTATTAAAGTGAGTCTGTCGAAGTACTTCTGTAACAAACCAGCCTCCACTTCTCCTCCAGTACAAACAGCAATCTTCAGCATTTCAATCACATCAGACTCTTTGGTGAAGGGAAAAAATTCAGCGCTATTGTATGCAAAGCATACAAAAACTTTTCCAGTTTCTTTTCTTTTACAGTCCAGCAAACATACCAAAAACCCTGACAAGAAGAAAAAACTTCTTTAAAAAGTAATCTTTTCTGAGAATTTAAGAAATCATAGCTACAAGGCAAATGGTTGGAAAGTTTTCAAAGGCAATTAAAAAAATTATGGGCTGCAGAACTTCAGTGTAGGAGTAGCTGATCTGAAGTGCTGTATTTTTTAATGGACTTTTCTGGTAAGCTGTCAAGACACTTTCCCCCATGAATTTTCAATCATTTTGCTGACTCTCTCCATTTTACTTTCTGTTTATTCATTTATGGTGGTTACCAGAAACTGTTCCTATTTCACTTAGATCAGTAATTCCCACACTGCTCACCGAACACTGACAGCTACAAGGCTGTAATAAGCAAGATCCGTTCTCAATAAAACCGTGTGGGTTTTTGAGACCCTTTCACATGTGATATTTTGACCACAATTGGTAATGTTCCTGGTTTTTAAATGCAGCAAACTTATTACAAAGACTTTCTATTTTACCAAGAGATAGAAGGAGTGTTGATGTCGGACAGTAATGGCAATGCCAACATCAAGAAGTGAGAGAGCGAAATCACTATTATATTGACTACTAACAGATGTGAAACTGGTAAAATAGGTTCTCACAGACTGCATCTGGACTGAGCTGGTGCATTCTGCAATGCATCCTGGCTCCTGGTCACTTGAGTATCAAGCTGGGGCCGGGCCACATCAGGGCTCCTGCAGGCATGAAGGCCTGGTGAAAGAGAGTGGTTCTGCCAGCTGGGCCATGGGGGAAAAATCGTATCCATAACCTATGTCCTCAGCTTCTGAAGAGACATTGTGCTGTAGGGGCAAGTTGTGAATGTCAGAGTCAACTGAGAACTCCCTTGGTACTGTGATTTAGAGTGGTATTTTGATGGACATAGGATCTAGTGGCTGGAGCAGTTTTAGATGAGGGAAGAGCTGAGTCAAAAACAAGAAGCTGAGCAATAAAACAATTGATGTCTTACTTTTGCCTTTTCCAGCTTCATCTCTTCTGAACAGTATTAGCAGAGTTTAGCCAGCTGTGTTATACAGAGTTTCTTTACTAAAATAGAATTCCCTTTCTTATCTTGCATATTGTTTCCTTGTGTGACATATGGCTGTGGTAAATTTCATGTTGACTGTAATGAAACAATAATACCTCAGCAAAGGTAGAAGGAAGGAAATATTTCTGTAACTTTCCCATCCTCAGAAGCGCATTCAGAACTGACCAAATTACATAATTCTCCATTTTGGTCATGGAGCTAAAGCTTCTGGGTGCAAGATGCATATACAGTGACTGTTTTGGGGTATGGGGTGAAATTCTGGGGAGAATTTATTTGTCAGTGCTTCCTGTGCTACTGGACAGAATGGGTTCATAAACACTGGCATGGAATTGGGATCTGTGGCTTTACCCTGGAGCCCACTGCCTATTTCCCTAACCTTAAATTTCTGTCATCGGTCCCTGTTTAATCACTCTGTTTTCTCTCTTCTAAGTTCCTCTTCATACTCTAATTTTCTTTGTCTGCAGTGTCTCAACCTGACCTCTTCAGGTATGTCATACCAATCCCACTTACCCATCCATGTCCAATGGTCCTTTCTCAACACTTTGATGTCCACTTTCCTTGCTCTTCGATCCCAGTCCTAGTCTCTCTCCAACATTTTCATCGGTCTCAGATCAGCTCCATGCTCCCTTCTTGGCTCTTTCAGCAGTCTCACTTGCTCTCTGGTCCCATCTTTTTGCATCCTGGCATGTCTCACACAGTTCTTCTCCCTGTTTGTCCAGTTCATATTCATCTGTCCCAAATAGCTTCAGCTCTAGCAACGAGCTTCTCTAAGTTTTTTAACCACTTGTCCAAGCCAGCCGAATAACCCTCTGTGTCTTTTTATAGCTCCCAGTCCCCATCTCTTTCAAATTTTTTGCTTGTTCAGAAAAGTCCTGTTTGCCTTGATTCATCTCAGCTTTGGGTCACCATTCCCTTACAACATTTCAGCCTAAACAATTTTTAGAAATAGCAAAAGACTTAAGAATATGAAGCATTGGGAAATTTGAACAGGGGATGGCGTTAGCCTGCGTACAACATAGATTGCAATCTCACTAGAGTAACACCCTTGTCTTTGTTTTGCTGCGTATCCATAAAGTGCAGTGGAAGCCATTAGAACCATTTATTTTTATTTTACTATCTACCAATAGCGTAAGTAACTGCCCATTAGAACTTAGATCTCTTGTGCTTTGAAGAAAATTGAAAGCACACCATGTAATAGAAAATGGTAGTTGAAACAATAAGCCAGATGCTAAGATGGTGTAAATCAGTGTGAGTGTAAGGAAGACAATACAGCAATCCCAGTTTGTACTAGCTGCAGATCTCCTCTTTTGAATATAAACGCGCTAGTAAGAGAATTGCTAATAGAAAAATTGTTAAACTGAGACTAAAAATCTGTCTCATTATAATAGCAACTTGATCAATCTTGTTTCTCTCTTGAGCCTCATTTGTATGCAAAACCAGTAGGTTTTTTATTATCTAAGTAAACTTTCTAATTAAAAAAACAATCAAAGTTTTATAACACAAGCATAAAATGTAAAGAACTCAGTTCAACTATGCTGACTAGAAACTGAAGTTGTGTCTCCTAATAAAAAATATAGATTTACTAATTTTTCTATTGATATAAATTATATGACTTTTTAGGCGTTTTGTCTTTTTATTTCATTTTGATTTTAATTTTTCCTTTTTTGTTTGTTTGTTGGGCTTTTTTTCAGTATAGTCTGAATTGATGTAGTACTAAACCAAAGACATTTTCACTCCTTCAGAGCCTTTAACTTGCCCTATTTGGATGTTCTGATTTCATTTTTCCTTTCTCTCTCACAGGACTCTTCATTTCTATTTAATTTTCATAGTCTTCAGGATTATTGAATAATGGTAGGCAATTGACCTGTTTCCATTTATGGAGACTAGTTGATTTAAACTAATTTCTTTATCATTTTTTTTTTCCTTTTTAAGCCTCATCTGTGTAAAATTATTTTTATGGTGTTTATAACCACTTTAGTTTTTTATTTCCAACTCCTGATAGCAACTTTCTTAAGTATAACTCCTGGAAGTAAGTTTTGCTTTGGGATTCACTTCAAGTGGTTGATGTATGCTAAGGATGGCTGACTAACATCAGTGCATCAGTGCTTTTGCACAATTAACAGAGAGAGCCACACATCTTGGTGTAGCATAGGGTAGCCAACTATGTAGTTTTCATGTTTAACAACTATATATTTAGCTTACACAAACCAGAGCATGGATCAATGAGTAGCGTTTGGGGACCTCTCTGTTAACACTGAGTTCAGCTTGGGTCTACACAGGTAGAGCTGGCAAGAATGAATCTGAAGGATTCAGAAAAAATATTTTCTTTTGATTAAATGAAAATTTTCATAGAGGCGTTTCATTTCAGATTTTCCACAAGAAAAAGTCTCCTCTTACCCTTCATTGATCACAGATGTGAATATGAAGAAAAAAAAAGGAGTTACAGAACCTTGCTGGTTACTATCTTTACAGTTTTTATAGACAAGTTAAAACTTTTTCAAGTATCAATATTTTGCAAAATCTTTCAAAGTTAAACTTTGATGAAAATATCTGCAACAGATCAACTCCCACTTTTCAGCATCTCCCCCAATAATATCCAAACCCCAAACATTTTATCCGCGACACTGAGCCTGAGTCACAAATAAGAATGGTGCTGTAGAACTGCCGATTTCAATGGCAAATCATGTCCTCATTTACAAAGATGGGAGTTTTTTCTGGTTTTAGCCTCTCCCCAGTGATTTCAGAAAGGCCTTTTGCAGTCATCTAAACCTACCCAGCTGCTTCATCATGGGTTGGCAGTGGGACCCTACTTAAGACGTAATAAGCTACAGTGTAATTAAACAGCAAATGCCCATAACTAAAGTAATTTGCTCTATTCTATCTGTTGATATTTCCCAGCTTGAAAGTGCTTAAATTATTTATTTGTTTGCTTGTTTGCTTATTTCATTTCTAAAAGACCACAAAAAATTCAAACCCTCTATGCAAGTAGAATCTATAGAAAAAATGCATATACAAGAAAGACAGTCACAACTGTACAATTAGACAACAGGGGTGAGGAGGTATGTGATGTAAAAATGAGTAAATGAAGAATCTAAACTTGAGTGTACTGGAAGCTCTGACTTTTAGCTTTTCCAGTGTTATTTTAAAAACTATGACTTTTTTTTTATAACTATTTTCACATAGGTTTTCACAACATTTACTACATGTCATTCTCTTCCTCTACAAATGACTGGTTTGCCTTTGACTATTCTTAAATGTAGAGAAAGAGAAGCCTGGAAAACTTCCAGCAAATGCTGGAAAGTTAAAGGAAGTTATAGTATGACAAAATTGAGGCGTGATGATATGGTCCTCCTCCCTCTTTCCCCAAACTTACCTTTATTTTCCAGAACTATGCTCAAGTGATAACCACCAGTGGTGATTGTAATGGATCCATCTTTTTGTGATGACTGCATCCGTCTCAAAGTGGATTCAGGGGAGACAGATAGCAACACCATAGCCAAGGGTTAATTTGGGCAATGCATCCACCTAACCACAGTGGTTAAGGTCTGACTCAAGCCAAGATAGAAGAAATTATCTTTTATTAGATATCAAAAAAAGAATCTTTTGTTGATATGCAAATGTGAGTATCAGTCAATTTTCTTATTCCATGAAGAGCCCAGGATCCACTGATCTTTCCTGCATGCAGAAGCATCCTTGACAGGATATCTCCTTGAGTAGAGACATCTCTCAAGCTTATTCCTTGAGGCTCAGAGATCCCTTGCAACAATGGATTCTTGGTGATTAATGGCATGGTAAACTTTGAAATCATAGCTAAATGATGTAAACAAGTGATGTGCACATCTAATCCTTTAGACGTAAAATATTGACCAATTCTAGGACTAAATCTGGATCCAGCTGCACTTATACTTCCTCTGAGAAGTTTAGAACACAACGGGGTATTATGCTCATGACTGAACAAGGGGGTCTCCCTGACAATTCTGTCTGACCCTGTCCTCTATGCAGTAAATAATCAACTATACCTGGCCATTTAAATTTGCTAAACCACTGGTGCATTTACTGTTGAACTTTGTAATATCAATAAAGTTTATTGTTGTTTCTCTCTTATGAATGAAGTGCACAACGCCATCTGCAACAAAAGGTGGTACTGGAATGCAGACAAATATGAGACAACAGTGGTATTGCACAGCTGCTACCCACAAAATGGCTAATATAACACAAGCAGGGAAAAAACGTGGAATGCTTGTAGTTGTCTTGTTTCCCGGAATAATGAAACAATGCTGCTTCTAGATGTTATTCCTGTAAGTGTGTCTGTAAGTGACTTAAATATTTTTGCACCTCTCCTTTTTTCCTTGGTGGCCCCTGCTGTTCCTATGATATTCAGTATAAAGACACCAGAGGATAAATCTAGAGTTTAACTCTATTTATTTGGCATATTTTCCACATACTATGAGAGGCTGAATCCATGTTTACACAAGTAATAGCATCCCAAGAGAGAAGGAGCGCTCTGTTAACCGCTGCCTTGCAAGCACTCCTTGTTTCGCAATTTACGGTAGGTAATAAGTAAATGTTTGCACAAATTAGAGCTGATTTAAGTGCAACAAAATAAAAAAAAAAAAGAAAATTAAATGCAAACACAAGGGTTTGTAGTGTATCAGGCGATTGATGAAAAATTAAGCTGTATACAAAATTAACCTCAAGGCATTCCATTTTCTTATTTGACAGCATGGTATGGTTTTCTTTTAGGTATTTTTCTTCCTAACTTGTACTTGTTTTCTAATGTGTCCTTTGTCTGACACAAGAGTCTTAAAAAGAATTAATTCACTGAATGCAGTGTCCATATACAGTCACAGAAAGGCTTTATACCTTTTTTTCGCTGCCCACTCTGCTGCATAGGTCTGTTGGCCAGGCAGTGTTGTAAGATGGGGATGTTCTATGGCTGTTTGTACAGAAACTGTTCTGCATGTATGTCCGTGTTCATGTTTTGACATGACACTATGGGCACCTCATTATTTTTGCATTTTCTCTCCATTGTCTTTCTAACTCTTTTGAAACTAGTCTATGCTGAACTGCAACATCAGAGAGGCTGGTCTAGAGGTAATCCCATCCAAAAGAACTCAGGTAACTTTCAGTTTGATTAGCAGTTTCAGATGTTGGAGAAAACTGTTTTAAAAGATACATAAAGGACAGAGCAAATCAGTTTATTATCACTGCCTGTTCCTCTGCAGATCAAAGGTATCCAAAGTGTAGCACATGGACCTGGGCTCTTCCAGTGTCCAGAGGCTGTGTCCAGTCAGTCTTTTGATATTGTTTCTTGTGTCCCTGGTTCTTGTCCTTCCCTAGAAGAAGGGCTTTTTTGTTGCTTTCTTCTTTTGATTCTCCCCCTTGCCCTCCAAAAAAGAGAAAATATAAATTTTATGGTCATAGAGTGGTGTCTCTAATGTAGTATTTAAGATATGAAAGTATTGGTTTGAAGGGTTTGGCAAAAAACTAGACTTGTAAGCTCCTTGCACCAAATAGCAGTCTTTTGAGGAATATGTATCCTTCACAGCTATACTCAGGGGAGCTCATAAGTTCTGGACTGGAAACTTTCCTGTTAAACTTGCTGCTATTGAAGGATTGCAATTTCATATTAACCACTACAGGTTCCTCAATTACTCTTACAATGGATCCTATTGCTCCACTGAGGCAACAGATAGTTCACAGAAATTTCAAAATTTCTACAGAAAAACATTCTGGAGGACTCACATTATGTAGGAAAAATAACCTGATACTTCTGTCTGCTTCTTTTCTCCCTGAATCCTCCAGGAAATGATCCTCCAGTGATCTGTTCTGGATCACTGCCACTTCTGTGCACTTGTAATCCTACTGCTGCAATTTTAAAACACTTTAAAAAGTGCCTGTATTTTTTATTGGTAAATAAATAATGGCTACATATAATTTTTCTTCTTTAAAAATTGAATGGTCTTTGGGCTCTTGTTATTACCTCTTTGTAGTACTAAATGTCAGGTCAGTGAGCCTGTTTCCATCTCTACAAAATTACTTCCAGATCTGTTATTAAAGAGGTAGAGTTGGCAATAAATATTGTATTAATATTTTAGTAATAGTAATAATCTAGCAATTGTAGCAGCATTTCAGTTTTTACCTACATGTGTTGGGGGCCAGTAGGTGATTTCTGGAAAAATTATCATTAAATAGAACAGCACTTGGTTAAAGGTTAAAGTGCGTGGGATTGGTTGCTGGTTAAACTTGTGGAAGAGCACATGCAGTTTGTGCTATCCATATAGAATAGACTTGAGATACAACCTTAAAAACCTGAGTAAATCCTGACAACTAAGGATTTGCGACATTAGTCAATGAGCTTCCAGCAGCTGTCAAGAACTCCCTTTGCACAGTGCCAGAATGACCTGGGACAAGGGATGATTATCCCTTCACCAGCCCTCCTCAGGTACAACTGAGGTGCTGCGGACCAATGGGAATAATGTCCAGAAGTGACATCATCTCCTGCAGAAGTGTCCCCAGTCAGGGCTGGCCTTCAACCCTGTTTCCTATGTTCATGGAGCTGTGGTGTTGCCTAGGCATGCATTTACAAGGTGTGCATTTGCCAATGGTTATAGCCAGCAGACAGCATAGATCTCAAGTCTGCTTTTTCCCTTGGGAAAAAGTACAAAAAGGTGATACAGTGAATTTATAGGCATCTGAGTAAAAACTCTATGAACATATGCTTGAATTTTAATTTTGCACTGTAGACAAGAAGATGAGAAGTATAGAGTAGATGGGAGTACAGCAAACTCTTGTTTGCACAACTAGAATGTGTGATTCTGGGATCAATGGCTACCAATAACCGTGCAGCACATGCGGTAATCCCATAAGATCCTTTGGAAATACCAAGAAAAAGGTACAGCAAAAATCATATTTAAATAAATTAATTCCCTGTCTTCTCATGGCAGGTAACAGAGGAGGTGTTTCATCTGTGCCAAAGGTAAGATTGTGTTCCTGGCACAGTGTGGTGAGACAGACATAGGCAAACATATATAATATATATGAAGGATATGAATTAATTTTCTGGCATATCTTCCTAGGTATGGTTAAGGTTAACTACATGGCCATCTAGAAAACATGCATTTTCAGTGGGAGAGGCAGCACTAAGAATCAAGATTATGTTGAAAAAGCTGTTGTTTCAGTAATTTAGAAACAAGAAAGGCTTACAGAATACAAAGAGAAATACAGAAACAAAAAAGAAAACTGGAAATCTTCTAAAATCTAATTTCCTGACACAGAGATATTTATTGTTATGTTTGAGATTTTGGGCTGAGTCCTGCCATTTCCTATACACCCTGCCCCAGTCCTTAAGATTAAAGCTGTGAATACTTCTATTATGCACAAAACTAAAATATTTTTCACACCATGCCAGAGGGCTAACGTTGTAACTAAGGCACCCATCTCCATGTTCCCAGAAGAACTGAATGCATATCTGATTTGTTTTATTAGAAGATCATTGCCATTACAAAGCTTATTTTTCTTGTTCACATGGCTGATGGTATAATACCAATTTAATTATGAGCAAATATGCAGTGCAGTGTATCCTCTTTTTCCCCCGGTACGTGAATTACAACAGACTTCACAGGTGCTCTCCTCTGAACCTCTATGATTCATACATGGTGCTGTAACCATGACTCCCAACATCAAGTTCGAAAGTAGTAATTTAGAATTACTGACTCTCTGCAGCAGCCAGACCTGCAAGTATCTACATCCCAATTATCAGAGACTGATCTTTGACTTACTCATTTATTAAGAACTATAAAAGGGAAGCTGTGAAGAAAATGTGGGGTATCTTGGTATTCTGTCTTAACCACAAAACTGCAACCCTGAATTTCCCTCACCATCACTTCCATCTGACAATTTGTTAATATTCAGAGACCAGCTTGCATTCCCTCTTGCTGACTGGATAGAAATTGCTCCAGGGGTTGCTTTTCATTTGCATTTTCCTAATAATGCTACCATTAGCCTTGATAGCTTTGTTGAGAAGGTTGCAGAAAGTAATAAGTATATTCATCTGGGATCTTGTGCTTTCTTGTTTGGCTTATTTTGAATTAAGATTTTTTTGCTGTTGAGGAGATTTAATTGAAATACTGCCTCAGCCTTTACTTGGAGGGCAAAATGTGCTCTCCTACTGGAAATGCACAGTGCTCCTCCTGCCATCTTTACCCTGTCACTAATTATCTCATAACATCTATAAGTCATCCTCCCCCTGGTTTAGATTTGAAAATTACAGTGCTTGAAAAAGATACAACGCAAATGTTCTATTATATCAACTCATTAATTAGCTAATGATTAATTAGTTAATTAATAATAAGTTGACATGGTGGTGTTTGGTCATAGGTTGGACTTGATGATCCCAGGGGTCTTTTCCAACCTAATTGATTATGTGATTCTACGTGATTCCGTGATTTTGAATGTCTTTATCTGGTTTGGCTAAGCCAAAAATTTGGAATGGAGAGCTAGAAACAGTAAATACCAACTATTGGAAATGTATAAGGTGCAGGAAGATTAATGATCTCCCACTTTAGGATTATTGAAGCAATTATCAATATTATTTGTGAACAAAGAAAAGTTGCTCAAAGATGTGGAAACTGTGTTACAAGCACTAGGTACAGATTCCTGTAAGAAGCCACAAAACTGGAACTAAATAATTTAAGTAGTGATGCCTACAGAAAGATTAAAATAGATCTCTCAGTAGTATAGGTAGAGAAGCTGTTTAAACAACTAGAAGGCAGGAATAAGAAGTAGTAAATGGCAGTGAATTTTTTTCTGCTTTCTATGGCAATATTGGCATGGAGAGGATGAAAATGTGCATTGAAAAAGGAATGAAGAAATAATATATAGGAGAAAGTTGACAAAACAATTAAGGCATGGAGGTTTTTCTGTCCAAGGAGACTGCTTGTTGAGGGTGAGGAAACCTTGCCACTGGGGACTGTAAGACAGAAGAGGGAATTAGGCTGTGTCATTCAACTCATCTGGTGCTCCCCATGAGTCAGGTGCTGCCATGTTAGAAGGAGCAGAGTACATGAAATAAAGTAGATTTGCACATGTACAGAAAGGAAAAAAGAAAATGACCCATACAAAGTAAATATAACAAAGGTCTGTTTGAGAAACTCCAAAAAGGCTGAACTTCATTCCAACCTTAGGGCAGGTGCTGACAAGTCACTTCATTTTTTTATGCTTTGAGTCTTCTGTAAAATGATCCTGCTTCATCTGTTGCCTATCTTGCTCTTGAAAGCAAATCATAACTGTTTGAGAAAGGATTTTCCCTGGTGTGTAATGGTTTTTTGCACACAGAATTCCTGAACTGTGGCCTTAGTCCATCTGAGAGTAGGGTCTGTCTTTCACTGGAGCCCATATGCTCTCTCCCTAAATGCACGCAGTATGTAGCCTATCATAAAGTAGTCTGTTAGCTCTGAAGAGAGTGATGATAATAATAGAGATAAGGCTGATAATTATAGTAATAGTCAATGATTTACTGGTAGATCTCTAGGTTAGACATAATTGATTCTGAAAGTGAATGAGACCTATATTTACCCAGTAAACACATGGTTTTAATGCAGTTGCTGGAACAAGCCATTTGCACCAGAGGAATTATGAGCATTTTAGGATTTACATTACTGGTTTCTTCCCCAGCTCACAACACAGAGGGCATATTTAGCTGAGCAAGGCTGCCTTTGCTCTGCTGGTTTCAGGAATGAGCACATTGGACTTAATTTTCCAAACTTGTCAGCCCAACTCTCACAAGCATTACATTCAATTAGGAAGAACACCAAAACCAATTTAAAGCAAATGACAAAAGGAGGAATCTACAATGAATAAAGTTCCTTGCTTTGCTGTAATGGCCATCCCACTTTCTCAGCTGCTGGGATCATCTCAAGAGAATAATGGTAACTACTACCTTTTTCAGCTTGTCTCAAGTCTCCACAGTGAGTCTTAATTTTCTAAGCATGTGTGTGTATTTTAAAACAGCTTTCCTTGTAAATACAAATGATATAGGAATGGTCTCTTAATGGCTTATTTTTATGTCCAGTATTAACTTAAGTGTGACTCATTTACTCAACCTTCTGCTGCATGCAGCAGAGGAATCAAATAGTTATTATTATTGTAATTTTGGTCCATGCAAGTGCCAGGTTATTCAGTGTGTCTCAAGTTACATTGACTCCCCCAGCTTATACAAGATTTTTTATGCCCACTATGTGCCAGTTTTGTCAATTTAACCGAGGATTTTCAGTTGCCCCTGATTTCACACGTGCATCTCAACAAAAATATTATAATTTAGATTTGGTTTTATAACAGCTATACTCAGATGTATAAATGTGACTTCAGCATGCACGGTTTGAAAATTGCTTTGGAAAAGAACGCACCCTGGAAGGATATTTGGGGCAGATGTGTCCTACTAGCCAGTTGGGTCCCTTTTGAAGTTAGTTTAAAATAAATATCAAGCTTTTTCTTTTTAGTGTTAAATTATTTAGCGTCTGTCTCTGGACTTGTACCTTTATCTTCTGCTGTGCAGTTAAAGTACTCTGTTTATTATTTCCTGCCACGGCTGATCCCATATCCTCTCCATCTATGTGTTATCAGTGCTTCACATCTTCTAGCAGGTGCTGAAATTTGTTCTCTAAATGTTAATAGAAACAGCAGAAGAATTTTGAACATTCACTAGCAAGTGTCCTCGGAAAACCAGCAGTTGAAAGAACCCAACAAAAAGCTCCTGCCAGAAACTATTTGATCATAAACCTCTCAAGCAGAAAATTGGCAATCACTGCAGAAACAATTCCTCAGGAAAGTATTCAACTTTCAAATAACCCTGAAACACAACTCAATATCATTTGATTTCCAGTGAGCACATCTAGCAGGCCATCCCTCCACCAGAAACCAGTGCAAAGTAAAGACCTGACTGCTGTCCCCACAGTCCCTAGAAACTTCATCCTTTAGGAAGAGAGAATACAAAAAGTCCTTTTTATTATAATGTCTGTGATTCCCTACATGTGCTGACTCACATAGAGGTGATGAAACCCCAGAAATTCTTGGCTGCTTCCTATAAAAGCCCCAAGGTTTTTTGGAAATCCCTGGATGAGTATACAGTAAGTAAAATGTATATGTGAAATGTATAAATTCAATTTTTCCCTTACACACTCCCCATGAGTATGTATGGGGTGGGAAACACCGGAAGTGGCTGTATTTGTGTGAGTACATGGGATCTGAAGTGCAAAACAGGTGGCCATTAGCTGGCACATACATGCAGCAGAAGATGAAAGGGAGAAATGGTTTGGGAACAGCCTCTTCCATTTGCACTCCTGGCTGAAATCAGCTCAGAGTGAAGCAGGAAGCTTTGCAGAAGCCTGCAGGTTGTTAATTGTTCCAAATCTCCTAGGTGCCATGTACAAGGAAACAGAAATAGAGATGTTCTCGTGCACTCTGCTAAGTCTTCATCCACAAACACAAAAGGGCATGTTGCAATACGAAGCAATTAAAACTTCTTCCCACACAAACACCTCAGTGTCAATGGGAAGCTCTGCTAACAAGGAGACTGAACTGTGAGCATATCATTGACATGAGAAACACCTCCTGTTGCTTAGTTGAAAATATCTTTGCAAAGATGAAAATGCAACAATCAGAAGTTTTTGTTTTCTGAACATAAAGAAAGAATGTAGGGAGGTGGTATGCATACCCAATACGCTGAAGTTTTATAAAGGGAACATAAGGCAGCATTAAATATACTTAAATGTAAGATTAAGGTATGAATAAACAAAGCAGTGTATAACTTTTACAAAGTCCAGTGTATAGAGCTTTTGCTCTACCACCTCATCTCCTTTAATTTTACTTCTTTCTCTTCACCTCATTAATATCTGTTTTTCAAAAGATGGCTTTGGGGAATAAATTAAGTTGTAGACTGTGATCACTAATTATATACACACCTAAGCCATATTACTGACTTGCTATAAGGGAATGTTTTAAAAAGACTTAGTTCACATTCTGGAATGATAAAAACTAGCAAAGGCATGAATAAAAAAGATCATTTTTAGTCTACCACATTGTTTTTTTACAGCACTGACTCCTAATTTTGACCAAGAAGGGAAACTGGGAAGGCCTGAAATGTATTCAACCATGCTGAGTAAGATCAACTCCCAAATATGCAAGTATATCTCTTCTGTAGAACAAATGTAGTCAATCTGTGAATTGCCTCAAGACCTGTCCTCTGTGCAAATGAAACTCAGCAAGGCTGATTTTTCAGGATGTGTGTTGATATGTGCCTGTGCATTAGATGTCAGCGATTAAACCCTCAAAGATATGTGTGTGTACATATTTATATGGAAGAGGAATGAAGTGTGGCAACTGCTGGTGACAAGTCTTTCACATATATACGTCTCTGCCTCAGGTAATAACAGTAGCAGAAATGAAAAAAAGTCATTGAGGAGTGGGGTGAAGCATTTTATTTTCAGAATACATAATATACAGCCACGAGTAGTTATAAAGGAAATACCAAAGGGATTAAATACCTTTTGAATTTCTGAAAACCAGACCATAATATAAAAGTTCTAAGTATTTCACATCTAATGCACATCACAGTAGAGGATTCCAGTAAACTTTCAAGCTTCCAGCTTCCTAAAGCATAAAATTGACTTGTTGTATATAAGTAGGTTTATAATTGGATGTTATTGAAATGATGCACTGATTATAGCATACAGTTTATAGACTGAAAAAACAGTAGGCGCTTTCAAATTTTTAGTAATTTTTAAAATTACAGGGAAAGTAAATAATATTTGTGTCTACTCGGATATACGAAGGTAGGAGTTTATGATATATTCCTGCCTAACCCATGGTCTGAACTATTCATAAACCACTTGCCAGCAGAAATATATTTTTCATTCACTCTTGGTGGGAAAACACCAATTTACTATAGAGTTTATAGCATCTTTTATATTTGTCATATAAAGAACATTCTTAATTTTATCAGTATTTAATAAAAAAAAAAAATGTGGCTAGGGAAACCGAATCAGGAAGACTAAGAAAATTACTCTGAGGAAATATTTTATTTCTTTCTTCATCTTACTGTCAGCCTAACTTAATATTAATAAATACTGTACAGAACAGTTAAGCATATTTCCAACATCTGTCTTCCAAACTACTCATGCTTTTTGTGAGTTGCCTAGGGGCCACTATGGTATTATTTTAATTTTTTCAGAACTACTGTTATTATTATTATGTTACTGTCACAAAAAGTATTGTATGAGAGGGGGAGGCAGTCTGACAGATCATGGAGACAAGCTTTCCTTGATTCTTCCTTTTACATGAGCTTATAAACCCATAATTATCAAGTAAACATTCATTAAAAGAAAATGAAATTACATCAGATTATCACAAAATTGAGATTTTGCTTAGGCATTGATACATTAATTATAATGAAAAGTCCAGAATTTTCGTTCATGTAGCTGCACGATGCAAGGATCTCATTTTTTGAGTGACCTGAAACACTCATTCACGACAATGCCCGAGGCAGATATGTGAGACAGTTTAGATGAATTGTACCTGGACAGTGCTTGTATTTTTCCCCCACTGATTATAACACAAGCTGAAAGTACTTAGTTTAGATTCAGAAACCTAATTGCTTGACATCTCAAGCTATGAAAGATGAATCTTGGCATCTGCTGGTGTTACCAGTGGCGACTTTTTGTACCAGTCCTTTTAACTAACCCACATAAAATCACTTCACAGAAGACCTCCTTTTCTCTCATATTTTATCAGGTGGGTTGACAGTGTGTGAATATTAATTTCTACTACAATCAAGGAACTCTGCAGTGCTGAGAGCAGTAATTGCTGTGACTCCAAAGACAGTGTCTGAAAATCAGCAATGATTATTTTATTCAAAGTCTTATAATTCAGCTATTTTCTAATTTTTCATCACATAATAGAGGATTTAAAAAAAACCACTTAGGTCACTCCCTTCTGGCATAGTGCATTACTCATGCTGGCCCTGGATCATTTGGCATCACCTCTGTGATGCTCAGTCACATTTGCTGTTCACCATTCTTACAGGTGGTTTCACAGGTCTCAGGTCAGGTCTGTTTTCTGCTTACTTACTGCTCAGTGAACATGAACTTAACTGTCCATGAGAACATTTTCTTAAACTGTCAATGTATTCAGTGAATGGGCTGTCACTCTGATTTTCTTTCCTGAAGTATCAACCTTTTATAGCTACCCTGGCTTGGAGACAGCCATTGCCCAGATGTGCTCTTTCAATCCTACCAACTAAATTTTCTTTCCCTGTAAAGCCAAGAAGAACTCACTAAAATGTTGCTGCTGGTTCCTTTTGTATTCTTTCTTTAAGTTCTTGTGGGGTCCATGATATAGTATGTTTCACGCTCTGCTTCTGGCCTCAGATTGGAATTCTGATTGAGTAAGTCTACTAATGTGATATGGGCTCAAAACACTGAAAGCGCTGAGGCTCATTCTTGTTGTCCGCTTTTGACTGTGGCTCAAGATTTAGTTTACAGTGACATAAAGGAAGGTCAAGTACTATATTTGCCTAATCATTATTTCAGTAAATCCAAGAATAAAATAGATTTTGGATCCATTGAACCACCTTTTATCATACGCAAATCATGTTCTGTGAACAACTCTGCTATCAATGACAAAAGAAGAGAACAAAAAATTTATCCTAATTAAACTAAAGGTCACTCAGGGTTTCTGGCTCAAACTCTAATTAAATTTAACCTTTTTCATATTGTTTTTTATGCCCACACACATCATAAAATATTTTTTCCATATAAGCCTGCAAACAAAACTGTTGCAGGACGTAATGATGAACCTTGCTGAAAGAGGAGCTGCTAGCCTGTGCTTTGCATCTGGGAGCCTGAAGGGCAAAAGAAAGCAGCATAAAGTGACATTGGACTGCTCTGTGCCCTTTCAGTGGTGGTGGGTCTCATGGCTGCCCTACTTCTCTTACAAACATTTAGTTACAACACCTACAACACCTGGAATAGCTGAAACAGAGCTGTATATGCAGCTTATTTTTGCAGTCTAGCCCTGACATATACCTTTTTTAAAGCTCTAACGCTTTTTCAACATTATTTCCTTAATAGAAGAAGTAGAAAGAGGACTGTCCAGAGCAAGGATGTGGGAATTTGAGCAGAGATACTACTGCGATGCAGTTCTCAAAGATGCTCACTGTTTTATAGTTGCAGTTTCCAGAGCATTAATACAGCCAGTTTGCTGTCTAGTGCTCCTCACAGTTTACATGGAGTGTACAACACATTTGAATTATATATAATGCATTTTTTCCAAGTTCAGTAATTAAGTAATATTTTTGTTCTTGATTTTCCTTTATTGTTCAGCCTTAAGAAACGTAGTCATTACGTGGATTTCACTTGAAATGTGTCAATGGAAAGTGGACAAATCAAGAGGTCTGTTTGGAGAGATGGTTTACACACCTAAGGGGAAACTACAGTTATGTTTATTTTTTGCCCAGGTTCTTGCTTTTATACCTTTTTCTGCCTGTCCATATGAAATACACTAATACATAGCTACTTTTTAGAGTATTGTAAACCTTTCTCCGCTTGTCTTTGGTCTGTTCTGAAAACAAAGTGAACCTATTTTCAGCATGTTCTGATTTCATCAAAATCAGAGAATACTTTTGATGCTCTCAGAAAACATTTGTTATGGTTTCCTTCTAAGCATCTGTTTTGTGACAAACCTAGGTAAGAGTGCACTGGCTTGTTTTTTGAGAGAAATTTCTTGTGGGGTGGTGTTTTTTACTGGTGTTATCTTGCTGTGAGGGAGGAGGTAACTTGTTCAGGCAGGCAAACCATTGAGATCTGTCCTGAAATTATTAGCAAAGCAGAATATGCTGAAAAGTGTGAATAGAAGTAATTTAAAAGTGTTAGTTTACAGAAAGCTGCTGTTTAATTTGTGGAGTCTTTGAAGGTGGTGAGAATGAATGGCCTCATGATGCCTGTTATAGTAGGGCAGGCTGAGTACAAGGAGCCAGAAAGATGAGTGAAACGCATCCACTAGAGCCCCCTGCCAAAATGTTTAGGGAGAATAGGAAGTAGGTGTTATGTGGAATTTGAAGCAATGGGGCAGCAATGAAGTTGAAACACAAGGAAAATATTACCCTGTGCACAATACTTCAAGAAGAGGTGTATTTGCAGCACTAGAATTACTCAAAATACCCACAGGTTAATTGTGGATGACACCTGATACTTAAAAAAACGTTCTCTTTCTTTTACTGTTTTTGATAGTTCATGTTAGGAAACAAATTGCAAATATAGCTAGTTGCTCAGGTACATACTTTGCTGTACTATATTCTTGAAGAAAATCAGCTTTCTGACTGCTGCTACAAAGCAGATAAGCACTTATCTGTACTTCCTAATCTGGAGAACCAATCAGCAAAAGGTGCTGTGCACTGGAGTGAAGTTCTCTCATTTTCTTGCAGTCCCTTGGAGATAGGCTGATCCATTTGGGGAACGCAAAACTGCCTTTTTAAAAGACACAGGGAAATTAATTGAACACAAAGATGTGTGAAGACAATGGGAGTCCCATATTTAGTATACTTTCTCCAGATTCTGCATAAAGATAAGCTTTAACTGATTTCTAAATTCAACTAACTCTGTCTTGGAAGTTTCACATCTTTCTGATGTTCCTGTACAAACTCATATGGAAGATTAATACGGAAATACTATGTTTAATGCTGGAATACTTAGGAATGCAGTAACATCTTGCTCTTTTGGGGTATAGGAGGTTTTACATCAAGGTACCACTGTGTCCACATGAGAGTAGCGTTTCAAAGAGGCTAGAAAAAGTCTGTGGGCAAGCTACAGCTGTGCTGAAAGCCATTCTGTCTAGTTTGATACATATGGCTTCGCTTCCTGCTTGCAGGAACTCTAGCTTCTTGTGTTTCGTTTATCAGAGAGCTAGCTTGGTTCCTTCCTGCCTGCCTTCCTGCCTGCCTTCCTGCCTTCCTCCCTGCCTTCCTCCCTCCCTGCTGGCCTTCCTGCCTGCCTGCCTTCCTGCCTTCCTTCTGGCCTGCCTGCCTTCCAAGAGAGTAACAACAGACAGATCTGTTAAGACGGTCTCCTGGTTCCACCTCATGCTGATAATAAACTCTGAAATAAAAAAAAAAAACCTCAAAATTGAATTAATGTTCCCTTTCCCCCTGCTCTTACTGCTGTATTTTTTTTTTCTCAGTGCTCTTCATTCTTTGGAGTACTCAGGCAGCCACACTCAGAGTGGCTGAGGCCAAGAGGACATTTTTTTTCAGTTCATACTCTACAGAGATGAGTTTTTGGATTTGTGAGCATAAGGGAAGACAACCTTCATAATTTTCTCTGAGCTTTTATCCTCTTCTAAGAAATTATTAGCATGTGGGGGTGCTTGCAAAATGGTTACTTCCTGAAAATTTTCCAAGGCCGTGGACCAAAATTAAGTAATTTGCATATACTGAGCGACTCATCAACAAGGTGAAAGAAAAGTCCATGATATTCCTGAATATTTTAGTGATCTGGGTTTTTCAACAAGCGTTCACTAAATTTGAGTGGTTTCATTTGACACTTGAATACCAAATTAATTTTGCTTTTTGGATTAGGGTTGTTCATCTCACTCACATCTCCTTAAAAATTAACTACTCTTTTTTTCTTAATTTAGAGAGTGTGTAAAGTTGGGAACTTGGGTCACTAAAGTTTTCTGATACACTATCTACACTTTTGGGTCAGTTAAGAATTTGTACTATGTATAGCAAGAAGACACTATCTATGTTCAGCCCATTCATAAAGAGGGGTTTCACCTATTCTTCTGCTATTATGATTAAACAGTGTATAAATATTAAATTTTTACTGCTTGAAGCTTAATGAGGAATGCTCCCAGTGTACTGAGGTTTGTAGTAGTGGCTTTATGCTTCTCAGAAGCATATGTAATAATGCACTGAGAATACAAGATAAAGAAATGTAAAAGCCAAGAAGCTTCAAAAATAAAATTATATTGAAAATTAAGGTGTTGATAAATACATATATTTAATTCTATATTTAAACCTCCATTTAACTGGAGGGTGCATTTCAAAAGAAAAAATTTCCTGAGACAGAGGAACAGCTCCGTAGAAACGATGCACATTTTTCTTGCATGAAAACCTGTTACAGGTAAGAAGATCAATAATTAGATTGTTTTCATTTCCTGCTTCATTTCAAATCTTGTTTAAAAAAACAAACTATCAATGTTGGCTTGTTCTTTATCTAATGCAACTCATGAATTGCTACTACCATGCATATGTGATGGAATATCTTATTCAGAACAATGGTAAAACTCTACATATAAAATCAATAGACACTATAATATATACTCTTACGAAGGGAAATTTATAGAATCATAAAATTAGAGAATGGCTTGGGTTGGAAGGGACCTTAAAAATCATCTCCTTCCAAGCCCCCCTGCCATGGGACACCTTTCACTAGACGGGTTGCTCACAGCCCCATCCAACCTGGCCTTGAGTACTTCCAGGGGTGGGTCATCCACAACTTCTCTGGGCAACCTGCTCCCGTGCCTCACCACCCTCACAGTAAAGAATTTCTTCCTAATATCTAATCTAAAGCTACTCTCAGTTTGAAGCCCTTCCCCCTTGTCCTATCACTGTATTACCCTGGAAAAAGATTTTTCCCATCTTTCTTGTCGGTTGGCTTCAGATACCAGAAGGCCACAATTAGGCCACCCCAAAGCCGTCTCTTCTCCAGGCTGAACAATCCCAATTCCCTCAGCCTTTCCTCACAGGAGAGGTGCTCCATCCCTCTAATCATCTTCATGGCCCTCCTCTGGACTCCCTCCAGCAGGTCAATGTCCTTCCTAAATCTGAACTTTCTCTCCTACACTTTATTGAAAGTTTGATGCCAGAATTTGTTTATTCTGCTGGATAGAGAAGATCCGAGGCTTCGTTTGTTTGGTGTTATGGTGGCAATACTGACCCTGGAGAGTGTCTGTTGTGTGTGGTCAAAGCACATTTTTATTTGCACGTGTATCTTTGAAGAAGAGTGTGTGAATAGAATAAGATATAATAAGGTATTAATAATAGATTAGCCACAACTCCAAGTGATTAGGCAATTTTAATTGGTTCAAATAAATACCGGAAACTAAAAAACTGCCTGCTTTTAACTGAGACCAAAAAAAATAACAGTGTTAAAAATGAAGAATTTACTGGGTCAAGCAATACTTTAAAATTTTATCTAGCTTTTTTTTTTTTAACTGCAGAAAAAAAATGGGTCTTAAGGTCTTCATATTTGATCCGTTTTTGCAATTTATCTACATGCTTTTTTCCTGTCATTAATGGAGATTTGTTAATCTTATAAAATTGGATTGGCTTGCTTTGTTTTTCTGTGTATTTCTGACCTACCTCTAGGCATGGAAGATATTTATGATAGATTTGTTTAACTTTTTGATCTGTTAAAATTGTAATGCTCCTGGAGTTTATGAACAATGCAATAACAGTTTATATCCTCAAGAAAATACTACATCTATTGTAGTTTATTTCAAGGGTAATGACACTTTCTATCATCTCTGTCAAAGTGCTACTGTGAATTATCTGAATGAATGTAGCCCTTTTCTTTCCTGTTTATAAGCATATCCAGACTTTTATAGAAGCAATCATTACTTGCAAGCATTTGCCAAACAGCAAACCCATTTTATGTTATGGATTATTTACAATTCTTTCTGTCTGAATTCTCTGTGAAGTGGCTGGTCACCTCACTGTCACAACTTCTTTTCCTTTCTTGCATGGAAGTATCTTTTAAAAATCTGTGGCTTATCAATAATGAGGGAGTAAAAACCCCCATCCATGCCAAATCCTCTATTGCATATGCAGATATACTTGTTTCTGCATATGAAAAGAGACTGGGTGAACAGTAATAGAAACAAAACTCTATTAATAAAAACAACAACAAAAAATCCTGGGCTAAAAAGTTTTTCATATTCACATGGGTTTCTGCAGGACCATCATCTTCTTGGAATATCAATGTCTGGATGGATGAGGGGTTCAAGGCATACCTCCTTTTTACATTACTCCTTTGGCATAAGGTAACTTGTAGCATTGCATTAAGCTGGTCTTGCAAGTCTTTTTGTTGAGCTTATCACATAAACCACCTTGACCTCCTTACTCACCCTCCAAATATATGTTATACTTAAGAGTAAGGTTGTGACTTTTAACAGCTTTTGGAAAATCACAGATGTTTTGGATCTAAGTGTTTTCTTCTGAATAGGGTAACAGCTGTGCAAGCAGTGATGGAGAGCTGAGTGTAGGAGGCTGACATAGCAAGATTCCTGTCAGCCATAATGGTTGTGTTCATTCTGAGCATGTTGAAGTTTCAGTGGTGAGAACAATAAAATAGTGCCCTGCTAGAAACCCAGCAAAATCTAAAATAAAATATGCTTTAATTACTGCTGGTTTTGAACACTAGATGACAATGCCACGTGTCCAATTCAGACAACGAACCCCTCCCCGGATTTTCAGCTGCACTAAAAACAAGTAGAAAATAATGTTTAAGGGATTATAACCTCATTTCTTATGACCCAAAATGAATGTTCTAGTAGATTCTCTACATGCAAAATTATTTTTTCCTTTTTTTGGAGTAGTTGCATGTAAATTCTCTTGGGACTGGAAGAATCAGCAAACCTGCTTGGAAAAACTGTTGTCTTTTGAAATTTAAGTTCCATAGTCTCTTTCATTCCTCCTCATTCTTTGTCTGATACGTCTATCACTCCAACTGGAATCTGCATCAGCGTGACTCAAGGGGAAAAATTAAGGAGCATTTTGACATGAGTGTGTTTATGACTAAGTCTTGTAGAGCCTTACTGAGAGAGGACCAATGAGATTCCAGGGAAATTAAGAAAATAAACCATTTCTCAGAAATGAAAAGCCTTCCTATAACCTTTTTGGAACATTTTAAGGAGGAATATGTCAGGTATCCAATTCTTTATTAAGTAAGTCCACAAGATCTTCAGATAAGGGAATAGCCAAAAGGGAGCTGAATAGAGACTCTGTAAGTGGTACAGTAAAGGGAGGAAGGCAAAGTTGATTCAAATTTAGCACTGCCTGCATTAACTACATTGCAAGCTTGCCGAAAGACAGTTAGCAATGCACCTTTATTAAAAAAAGTTCTTATTTATTTTAGTTACTTGAAAAAATTCCTAAGTAGTGCATATTCCCTACAAGGACTGAATTTGATGAAATATGAGATTTTTAAATGAATAATTTAATGAAATTAGGAATAGATTAAACAATTTAGGAATAAAATGGATATTTGGACTACCATATCTATGTCAGAATAAATCAGTTTTAGTTTTTTTCTTACAGAGGTCTACAACCAAACTCTAAAATAGCTTCAGAGTAAACAAGTTTAGTCTTTGGTATAGCTCCTTAAAAAGTATGTTTCTTCTAAAATCTGAAGTTTTTCTGTCCTTATACGTGTTCCTTCTGCATTACTGATACCTGTGTGGATATTAAATCTCCTATAGTGTTTGATATCTAAGGAGATTATTTTCCTCAGATGAGAAAGGTTTGGGCTTTATGATAATCAGCACTGTTCTTTACCCAGGCAGGTGTGAATACATGTAGAACAGGGAAAAGACTATGATCTGCTATAAATATTTATCAAAACACTTCTTGCAGCTGGAAGAGCCAACTAAAGAAACAGTGCTGTACCATTACCCTGCCATATATACTTCTCATGTATTTGTCCCATGTTGAAAAAGCCATTTTAGAAATATCTGGAAAGACAAAAAGAGATAGCTTGTGCAATTTATTCTCTCTTCTAAAATCCATCAGCTGCCTAATCTTATCTATAATGGGCCAGGGTCTCCTTTGAAACAATCTGATTGCTTTAAAATCCCTTTGGAGCAATGCACTTACCCACCTGTTTTGAGTACGTAATGACATTGCTAATGAAAGTGTGGCAACACCTTGTCCACACACAAATGCACTGCTCCAGCCTCCCTGTGACAACCATCGTGGCCAGAATCACACTTGAAAGATGGAAAAATCCTGAGCATTGCAGCTGATCTTTTTGTTGACAAAGAAGCTAGAATATATTAGGAGCTATGACACAGTACATGTTATCGTGAGGGAACTTTGTAACTCTAAAGCCAGAGGTTGGCTGTGGCAATTTATATGGGGTTTTCTAAGCATCACCACAGGCCTCTCCTCTCTCAGGCTCTCAGTCCAAGACTGAACAGACATAGAGTTGAAGGTGACCTACAGTTACTTTAGTACCCCTTCCTAAGTATATTGTAAGCTGTTTTCTGACCATTGGTCTTACCCCTGCCATGAAGCCATGGAAAAGAATTTCAGTAAGTAGGAAAAAATTAAACAGAAAAAAAACCCCAAACATTTTTTAAAAAATATAACACACATTCATCTTATGTGTAGCTAATCACTTCAAGTTCCAGAAGTCACTCAAGAGATAGGAGTGTGGAATTTCCTGTGCTCAGCTATATAGAATGTTCTACTCTGACAGATGGAGAAAACAGTAGATTCTGAGCCTTTCTGTGTGGCAAGACTATTAGTGTATACTTCAGAAGAGAAACTCTGTTTCCTGGTTCCCAGGCTGACAAAATTCTGAGTTACTGGAAGCACTAAGTGCAGAGGGGACTCAATAGGACTAAATTTACATTTCAAATTCAGAAATTGAAATTTTATCTTTGGCAGGTCAGTCTTTTTAAGGCTCCTCAGATGAAGGTGCTCAGACCTGGAATATTCAAGAGAATACTCTGGAGTTGAGTCTTGTGGTAAGAAGGCAAATGACATGATCAGCAAAGCAATAGATAACAAATCAGATATTTTTCTGTGGTTACACATGCAGGACCAAAGAAAAGTGTGCCTGTTGTAAGCTATCAGTGTAATGATAGTGTATTCCTTGACTGTTGAAAACAGAACACCATGAAATACTTTCTCTAGTACATGGGGTTAATTGCATCAATTATTACTGTCAAGATGCATAAATAGGTACATACACATAGTTTTGACTCTTTTTGGGTTTTTTTTGCTGAGTAGAGAACAGAAGATATTACCTGTACCCAGAGGCTATAAAAGGCAGGTATTTTGTAAACAAGAAAGGCAGAATGACAGATTAAACTACCCTTCTAGATTTGTATGGCGGTCACACAAACAGAAGCTATTCTTAATTTGTGTGAGAACCCCAGGTAGGGTCAGCCTAGTTGATTCAGTCTGAAAAAAATATCTGAAGTTGTGTTAGCAGGCTCAGATTTTTTCTACTTACAGCTCACACTGGAGAAGTTTCATCACTGAGTGTGAGGCAGGGAACCTTATACTCTCCCTCTGTGCTCAATATCCATGCTCCTTAGTTTATGGTAATGCTGTATACTGAAATTCCTGTCATAAGCTGCCAAATAACAATTTATTCTCCACCCTCCCATAAGGGGATTGCTAAAAATAATCAGAATCACACAGCAGATAGTAGGTCAGGGGTGCCAGGATGCTCTCAGTCTATGCCACTTCTCCACGGAGGGTCCAGCAGCATTGCTGCTCCTACCACTTCGTGTGCAAATCCTCTCCTTTTCATTTGCATTGCTGAGAAGGCAAAACCAGTCTGTCTGAGAATTTTGTGTCATTCTGCAAAATCTGTCCTTAGAAGAAAGGATGCTTACACTCACTCCAGCAAGAGATTTGAATAATAAGGCACAATAAAGTTCTTCTCTAGCTTGTTTTCTACTTGTAAAACTTAAAGCCTTTACACCAACTATGCCAAGTGCCCTGCACAAAAGCTTAGAAGGGAACAAATCATGCTTTATAAGAAACAACTTATTTTAACAGTTTAACTAGACATGACTAGGCAGTGGGGAGGGTTACTGTTATGCTTGCCTATTCTGTGGTGCCAAGGAGTTTGTTTGATTAGTCAAGGCTGTGCCAGATATCTGTGCAAGAAGTGAGAACTCAGCTTAGCTCATTTGAGATCCGTACTGTAATTATAAGGTCATGCTTCCAGGAGGACTAATACCAAAAATTTCCTTTGGCACTTTTTGCTCTCCAGCTTTTTCTCCAAGAAATTTTCCCCATCTCTTCCCACTCAAAACTCTCTTATTACAAAGCTTATTGGGCTTTTGTTGGTCCTGGGTCCATTCTGCAGCTTTGGAATGTTTCTATTGATACACAGGATTGGTTATTTTTAGATTACAGGATTATTTAGAGTTCATTGTCATTTAGTATCACTGACTGAAGGATTTCCTAGCATATAGGTTAGGGAATACATCAGATAAATATAATAATCTAGTAGAATATTTTCTAGACAATGTGGAAACAATTTTTCCTACTTTCTCCAAGAGAAGGATGAAAGCTAAATAACTTGCCCTAATTTGTTCATAATTTACCGCATAGGTAATAACTAATTTACAGTTCCTGTGTTTCCAACCACCAGTAGTGGTATTTAATTGACCTTATTTGGAGGCCTGACTGGTCTTTTGAAGGATTCTCACACTTGTGGACATGTTTGGAATTTTCCAGTAATAGATCCCTTGGCTTTATACGTAGAAACACTTTGTCCATCAATGATGTTGACCATAGTGATATTCAGATGTGTCCAATCTGACAGCTTCTCTACTTCCTAGAATAACTCATCCCTTGGTGGGACAGTTCTAAGAAATTTCTAGTAGCTCCAGTGTGTTGAGTTTGTGTGGCCAGGTTTTGATAGTGGGGGTGTTAGAGGGGGGGCTTCTCTGAGAAACTGTGAGAAGCTTCTTCCATGTCCAGCAGAGCCAATGCCAGCTGGCTCCAGGATGGATGTGCTGCTGGCCAAGGCTGGGCCCATCAGAAATTGTGGTAACACCTCTGGGATAACAGATTTAGCAAGAGAAAAAAAAGTTACTGCTCAATTGTAACTGTGGCAAGGGAAGAGCAGGGTGAGAGTATGTGAGAGGAAAAGCCCTGCAGACACCAAGGTCTGTGGAGAAGGAAGGAGGTGCTCTGGGTGCTATAGCAGAGATTCCTCTGCAGCCTGTGGTGCAGACCATGGTGAGTGAGGCTGTGCTCCTGCAGCCCATGGAGGACCACAGGGATGCAGAGATCCACCCGCAGCCCCTGGAGGAGACCCGTGCCAGAGCAGGCGGATGCCTGAGAGGAGGCTGTGATTCCAAGGGAGGCCCGTGCTGGAGCAGGCTCCTGACAAGGACCTGCAGACCTGTGGAGAGAGAAGTCCATGCTGGAGCAGGTTTCCTGGTAGGACTTGTGACCCCATGGGCCATGGGGAACCCACACTGGAGCAGCCTGACCTTGAAGAGTCATGGCCTTTTCCTGACCTTTTCCAACATGGAAAAGGGCTCCATGTTGGACCAGTTTGTGGAGAACTGTTGCCCATGTGATGGACTCACATTGGAGAAGTTCATGCAGAACTGTCTCCTGTGGGAAGGACCCATGCTGGAGCAGGGGAAGGACTCTTCTCACGGAGCAGTAGCAGAAATGTGTGATGAACTGACAATAATCCCCATTCTCCGTCTCCCTGCACCACTGAGGGGGAGGAAGTAGAGCTGGGAAGGAGGGAGGGGTGGGGGGAAGAAGGTGTTTTTAAGGTCTTATTTTACTTCTCATTATCCTGCTCAGGTTTTTTTGTAATAAAATCAATTAATATCTCTTATTCAACTCTGTTTTGCCTGTGACAGTATTTGGTGAGTGATCTCTCCTGGTCCTTAACTCATGAACCTTTCATTATATTTTCTATTCCCTGTCCACTTGTGGAGGGAAGTGATAGAGAAGCTTCAGTGGGTGCCTGGCATCTAGCCAGGGTCAACCCACCACATCCAGTTAGCCTGTTCTTGCTTAAGAAACCCAACAGCTGTCTGCTCTGAAAGGAGAGCTGTGACAGTTAGAAAGACAATACTGAAAGGGAAGAGCCAATTTTCAAATGCCTTGTATATTTTCTCCTTCCACCTCTGAGAACACCCATCAAAAGCTCTCTTGGGGTTTCTCAGAAAGGACAGCCGCCAGGGTGGATTGTGAGGGAATCAACTTAACTTACCATGCTGCTGCTGAAATCCTGTCTGAGGCTGTTAATTTATTCAAAGATAAACAAAATGCTCTTATTGCCTCACATGCAGTTTTGACAGATGGCTCTTAACATTCAGCCCAGGTGTAAAGAGACAGAGATGAATGGATCTGTTCTTTTTAATTCACACACATGCTTGTGACTTTCATCTCTACCTGAAAAGCTCCTCAGGCTGTCTGTCTATTTCTTATTCCATGTAATAGACAGATCTTCTTCTATCCCAATACTTACTTGATTGTGCCTTTTAACAGAAGTCCCTCCCCCTGGAATATTCAATTTGCAGAGCATGAATCATATATATCATTAATGTCTGATTTAAAAGTAAAATAATATTTAATTATGAATGTACATGAGTTCTTGGCTCAGTGGAAAGCTTTAAGAAAAGGAAAAAATACCTATCCTCCACACCACATATGTAAAAAGAGCTTGCCTCATTTCCCATTCCAAAAATTAATGATTAGATAAGTTACATGAATTCAAACAGTGCAAGTAGAGAGCAGGATTGAAATAACAGTATCCCTTTTAATACAGGACTTCCCCTATCCTAATAAGCATCTTGTCTGACTTCCTTGCTTAAGTCTGCAGAAAATGTGCAGTACAGAATATGGGAGAAGTTTCATGTCATGCTCATATTCTGCAAATATTTTTAAGCCATAGGGAATGCTGTATTCCTCAGCACCTTAGTCTGTGTCACGTTGTTGGAAATGGCAGAGGATGAAAAGCAAAGGTGGCAGAAGTAGCAGAGATGTCTGTTACTTTGCTCTTAAATTGTGTCCTAGAGTGTACAGAATCTGAAAGTTCAAAGTACCTGTTGTCATTAAGGAGGGCTGCAGAAACAGAAGAACGCATAGGGCACACAGGATCTTTGAAATTAAGGTAATAATGTGCATGAGGCACCTAAAAACATGAAAAAATCAACTCAGCTCTGCTGAGATCAAGGTCTTGTGGTGAATACACCAGTACTCCATAACTTTAAAAACTTATTTAACTTTGTGTTATAAGGCAAACCATATTAAGTTAATGTCAAGATACCCTTGATCATTATCAGCATCAGAGAACATTTTAGTCAGGGGTTCTGGACCTCAAATTCCCCAGGTTTCAAACCAGAAAAGATATTGCCTGAATAGAAGCTATTTTGTTGCCTGTCTGGTTTGAGCTATTTTCTATTATGTAACTGCTATATTTGCTGAAGGGTTTAAAGTATTTCTTTGTCTTCCTCAGCTTCTAAACTCATGGTTTGGCCAGTGGAAGCTGAAAACCTGTCTGTGTCTCAGACCTGGAGATCGTAGTGTATTTGAGACCAGTCCCCTTGTCCCCCTTTACTAATTTAGTTTAAACGTGAATGAAAGCAATCACCATCACAAGAGTGATGTGTGATACAGTATAATTTCTCTCCTGCGCTTTTAGGAAGCTTGGTAATTCAACACAAATTGGAGGGTTTCATTCAGGGTTTTGTAGCACTGCCAAATGCACTGGCAGGGATTTGCTGGACTCTTGTGCCTGCACAAGCTGCTGCCACTGTAACAAGGTGTAGGACAACACAGCCCTTGTCTCAATAAACCACAGTAAGTTTGTTGAGATTATTTAAGGTCAGTTAACCCATGGAATACTGGATGGAGATGCAGGCTGTGCTGCTTGAGATATTTCCTCCTCTCCCTATTTGCCCATCATATCTGGCAGAAACCAATATTAATCCTGCTTCCAGTGATGGTAATAAACAAGAGAGTTCACTAGCTCTATCTGCTGCCTTTGGCTAAGGTCTAAGGCAAGAAAGAGGGTGAATTGATTGTGTGTGAATGAAATCAGTCCATCAAGTAAGAAATCTCTGCATGCTCTTTAATCTCTCTGTCCCCAAATGGTGTTTGAACTGCATTTACAAGGATTTCTGATGACATTTTAAAATCACGCATTATCACTAGAATTTGGAATAAGATGGATGTTTTTTTCTTTCAGGATAAAGTATTTGGTGAATATTTCTACTTGTTCTGCCAGAATGACATCATTTGTTAATAAAAAGCACAGATAACAATTTAAAGTCTTCACACCTAGAGTGGAGTTTGCTTTTTTAGTTTAAACTTGTCCAGACTGAGTGAGAAGTTCAAAGGAAACAGCTCCCACAGGTGAAAATAAAACCTTTGAAATAACCACTGATTCTGTTATCTGGGATGGAGAAAAGATCTTACAGCCTCTGCTCCAGCTACCTTCATGTGCACTGCATTTCTCCCTGCAGGAAGATGGGAAGAGTCAGAGGCAAACAGAATCTGACAGAGGAGGATGAAAAAGCCAATCTCAAAAGTTGATGCTTGGTGTGAGGCTGCTTTAATGCTGCAGTTGGCTTAAGAAATGCCAGGTTCTTTGAGAGATAGAAGGCTTGGTGTCAAAGACAAAATGCAGTAAGAGGCAACGTTCTGTTTAAAATTCCATCTATGGGATATTGATTCTCTGTCTTGTGTGTTCTTTGTCTTCTAATCAACCTATGTATAAGACTAGCAAGTTCATCTCTACTCAGGTATAAATATAAAGCTCAGAAGTAAGTGATCATTTTTACTTTCATAAAACCTGTGAAAAGCACTGAAATCTTGCATACTGTAAGCAGAGAGAACACTTGAATGTGCTTTCTCGAATTAATGTTTGGAAAAAGGCAACATTATCCTTGCAAATATCCTGGCTGGAATTGTTCTTTTCTGGAAATGTTGCAAACCTTTTCCTCACAGGTTTTCTCTCCATTCCCCGTACTTGCCTATTGTGTGGAGTCAGAGTTCAAGTGTATATTCCCTGCTTTGAAATATTCTCCTGTGCTGAGATGCAAAGACAAACAGAATAAATTTTGATGTTCTGTGAACTGGTCCAGTTATGGCTAGAGTTATCGGATGCCTTACTGAAGAGTCTGTATTATTAATGAAGTAGCTGGAAACCTTTCTGTGAAGGGGAGGAGGGTGGCAGAAGAGATTCTGATTATGTTTCCACCCTCCCTTTTTCAAGGCATTTCCTGGGGATAACATTTCATAAGGTTGCACTGCCTGAGAATAATATTTCAGCTCGATGGAGAGTGCAACGAAACATTTCACTTCTGTGTGTTGCACCTGTGCCTCAGAGGGACATGTTAGTTCAAACACAGGGCCATCCTGCTATGCAAATCTGTCCATGCAATTTCCAGGTGAGAGCTGGCTCCTGTCCCACCACCTCAGAGTGTGGGCAGAATAAATTTTTTTCTGATTCCAAACCACATCGTAGGCATACTGATTCTGGATTTGTGCTTACTGTCTTGGGCATGGAAAGGTGGTTTCAAACCCGCATGCAAGCTGTGAAAGGCAGGAGCTGAATGTACTCTAAGTGGCCTTTTCAAAGCTCTTCCACAACTCAATTGACTTCTTAACACTTGTGGTTTCAGCTTCTGGGCTGTGAGGTAGGGGCAGGATGCCAGCTAGCAAAAATTATAGGATGGATATTGAAAAAGTTAAATCAGTCCTGTGTCTTCCTAACTACATTTAATAAATGTTGATAGGCAAAATAATTTTGATTTCTTGTACTGCTGCTGCAGACAGCTGAAAAAAGAAGAATCTTTTAATGAAAATGCATGATTGTAATAAGAACAGAAAATGTTACATACACTTAAACTTTTTTCCTAATTTGAAGACTGTATTCTTGTGGACCTCCTGACGTTATATACCTGAGCTGCAAAGCAGAATTTGCATAGCTTTTGATCTTACAAAAGGCTTCTACTTTTATGAGTCTGGTATAATTTGATGCTTCAGTGGTTTTGACTTATAAATGGTATTTGCAAATCTTTTTCATTCTTTTGGAGCTGAATTTTATGGAGAAATAATAAGTAGATGACATTTTTGTAAGTGGAAAGAATTGGCCTATCTCTGCTGGCTAGAGAGCACTTTCCTCTGGAGTGGAAGGTAGTCCCTGTTATGTTCTTCCTCTGAACTAAGCTGGCTTGTTTTTTCAAACAGAAAAGTAAATACACCTTTCAGCTGAAGAATAACATGTTGTGGCCTATCTAAGCCAAAGTAGTTTCCCCCAGTAGGATTGGGATTTTTTCTATCATGTCTTAGTGAGTCATCACAGATTTAACTGCTCTTGGCAAATATTTGAGGTGATTTAGTTACCTCTAAAGTTTTGATCATCTGTAGAGAGAATGGTTTGATACAAGCTAGATTAAATACATAACGGCAAACTCTTCTCTAAGAAAACAACTTTCAGCATCAAAGCTATGCATAATATCATAGAGTAGTACTAGAGATGACAAACTCCTTCCAACACACTGACATTTAAAAAGCAGATATAATGTTCAGTATGATTTTCAATTTCTAGGCTGCAACAAACTGCAGTCTGGGAGGATTTATTTGCAAAATGCTCTTAAGCAATTTGTAAGGAGATCTTCACAAGATTTAGTGAAGGTCTGTAGCAGCATAAGGCACTCTTGCACTGGTTACCTAAAGTGAGGAACAGCAGCTACAGTAACAAACATAGACAGGCAAGGAGCAGTGTGCAAACCAAGACAGCTGAACCAGGAGAGAGATCGAACCAATCACTAGAAATTACTGTTTTACTGTGAGTTAGTTTTGATAGTTTTGATAAAGATACATTTAATACTTCTGATAAAAGAACAAAAGAGGAACTAAAAGGTGACTTTAGTTAATTTTACTGTTTAAGAGTGGACCTAGACGGTGTGAAGCTAATAAGAGCTTTATGAGACCCTAAATACAGATCTGGGACAAACATCAGATATGAAGTTTTAAAAGCTGGCCTGTGTATTACAGAAAGGCTAGTCTTGGGTATAATAGAGCATTCGTTAGAACCCAGGTGAAGACAATGATGAAATTGGCAGATGAACTTATACACGCACCCAAGAATTGAAATATAAACCTGGTTAACCAACATCTGCCAAAACTGGGGATTTCTGTATTAGAGCTCAATTCTAGCTTGAGAGTGTGTTGTGGTTTCTCCACAGCCAGCAACCAAACCCCACACAACTGCTCACTCACTCCCTCACCAGTGGGACTGGGGAGAGAATCAGAAGGGTGAAAAATGGACGACTCATTGGTTGAGGTACAGACAGCTTAACAGGGAAAGCAAAAGCCATGCACACAAGTAAAGCAAAACAAGGAATTAATTCACTGCTTCTTATGGGCAAGCAGGTATTCAGCCATCCCTAGGAAAGCAGGGCCCCATCATCTCTAATGGTTACGTGGGAGAACAAACACCATCACTCCAAACGTTCCCCCCTTCCTACTTCTTGCCCCCACTTTATATACTAAGCATGATGTCATATGGTCTGGAATGTCCCTGTGGTTATTTTGGGTCTTCTGGCTGTGTTTCCTCCCAACCTCCAATACACCACTTCCCTTGCCAGTGTGGCAGTACAAAAAGCAGAAAAGGCCTTGGCTTTGTGCAAGCCCTGCTCAGCAATAACAAAAACACCTCTACATTATCAACTGTGTTCAGCACAGATCTAAACACAGCCCCATACCAGACACTAGAAAAATAATTAACTCTACATTGGCCAAAACCAGCACTGCGTGGTTTCAGCAACAAAACAATGTTGACAGTAGAATGCTTGAGAGCTTACAGTGGTGAGACCACTTTGCTTCTTCCTGTAACTGCAGCATCACTGCTAACAGGAAGATGGATTTCTAGACACACCTGTCTTCTGTACAAGTCAGTGACTGGGCAGCTGTAATTCAGCTTCAACTCCATGGAGGTTTCTTCTTGCAATCCCATGTTACTGAAAGGGAAATAGTTTGTGTCAGAATTTTGTAAGAATGTCAAAAAGGGTGTCGTTAGAGGAGAGGTGCAGAAATTATGCAAAGGTGATGGTTCTGCATAAGGAGAACTCTATCATGCTTAACTTTATTATTCTGAATGTAGAGATACTTGGTATATAGAGCCTATTAACAGTGACCCATTTTGGCTGAAAAGCCTGTGGTACTGAAGTCTGGACTTTGGTGCATGGCCTAAGGCATTGAGAAACTCAGCATCTTATAAGCTTGAAGTCTAAATGAAAATAAATGCTGTTTATGACAAAGAAATCAAGAAAAGTCTTTTCTTGCTTTCTAAAGAGGCTGCACCTGGGTGAGGGATGCTAAGTCCCTGAGGCTGGCTGCAGCTGTGTTCGACCGACTGCTGAAGACAGAGGACCTGCAGCTGAGGGAATTTTACTGCAGAGAAAAGTTGTGAGAAGCAGGCCTGGAAGAGCAGAAAGTCCTTTTTTCACCTCTGCCCCTGTTCTAACCTAGAGTGCTTAGGAGCATCTGACAGACTCTGTAGTGTGACTCAGGAATCCTGGCTAAGTTGCTGTTTGCAGCAGAAAGACGCAAAGAGCCAGCTAGCTGGAAATGCTAGACACAGAGACTCTGGTGGGTTTAAAATTGCTGTTATTGAACATGGCCTAATAGGCAGCTTTCAAGTCATTCAGATATCCGTAAGGGAGGAGCAGTACATTTAATTGTACTAAAGGGAGTGAGGGAAATGGGACAAAACCTGCTTCAGTTAAATGTTTTGAACTCTGCAGATACGAACAAAGCTTAAATGATATTTCAAAAAGCTTTTCTGTGGTGTTCATTGTGTCAGATTCTCAGAGCAGCAATGAGTACTGTAACCAGGCCAATTCAAGTTGAGGATTGTTTTTTTCATTTACTAAAAATAAGAAAACAGCCCTGGCTCAATAATACATCTCATTTTTTCCCATTTGAAGCTCTGTAACTGAACTGAGATTCACATAATATGGACACAAAAACGAGACAACAAGGAATAGAATATCCTTAGCCATGTTTATTTTTCCTCATACCATATCTTGTGTATTTCTCCAATGGATACAGTTTAAACTGCTTATCTTCATGCAATGAGGATAAGTTGTAAATAACCACTACAGAAACAATTTCTAAGAGAACCTAGCGAGCCTATATGATGTTTATTTTACTTCCTGTTACAAAGAAAATCCTTCTGTAATGACTGTACTAATACTCATAACATTCAAAAGCCTGTAAATTCCTTTCACTCATCAAGGTGGGACACATATGTATATCTAGAAATGGCACTGTTCTGGCTTCTAATTATCAGGAAGCATAAAATGGGTGTCAAGGTGTCACACACCTCTGCTTAGAGCAGCCATCAGTGCAGCCAGAGCTGTAGAATAGTTAATGTAAAGAACAAATACATTAAATCACAAGCATTTCTTTCCCTAGATGGAATGAAAATGTTTCATGTAACCCACAGGAGTGTTTATAAATTAATAGGAATTGAATATATGTGTGGTGTTGAAGAGATCTCTGAGGTTAACAGGGATGAGGGCAGGAATCTTAATCATTTAATGACTCTCCTTTGTTGATAGTGGTGGTTGCCTCCTTTACTTTAAATAAATAATTTAAAATAATGGTAGTCTGATGCTAAAGCAAGTACTCATGTTTAATTGCAATGTTGCTTTTAACAGAGATACAGATTATTCTGTGCCTAAAGTCATAATACAGTTTTTGCTGAAGAAATTCTTGCTTGCACCTGCAACGGCTGCTTTCAGATATACAAAAATTCCACCTCCAAGCCTTACTTGACATCAAAAGTTATGTATCTTCTTTAATATTCTATTTGTGTTCAAAAGCACCAAAATAATATGCAAATAAAAGCCATGCTGTATCAAATCCCTAATGGATCCAAAAAATGTCTCAATACTCTAAAAAGATACTTCAAAAGAAGTAAACCAAGAATTGTATAAAAATTCACTTAGATTTAGAAGCAATCTACAGCAGACCAAGAGAAACTCTTGAGACAGTCACAGAATCTCAGATGGCAAAGGCAATCAAGGATAAAGGGAGAAATCAGATAAGCAAACTAAGAATAAAAGATAAATAAGCTGTATGTTCCTTGAACCCTCAGGTAGAAGAGTTGGTGCCCAGGATGTTACATGTGCAGCTGTGGGGAAGAACAATGGAAGAGTATTGCCTTCTACTTTTCCCCTAAATGCCATTCAGCTTTCAAAGGAAGAGTATTTGTTATGCTGTGCTTTGTTTTACATCGGTGGTGGGCAAATCTGTACTGAAGTGTAGTGATGTTCAAGGCTCATCACTCCAACATCCAACCTTTCCCACACTGCTTTGTCTTTTATCACACTTTCCGGCCAGCTCTGTTGGACCTACATCTCTTTGTCACATGTGACTGCAAAGGTATCATGGTAGTAGTGACCACCAAAATTAACATGAGTTTAGACTTGCCCACTTGTCCTGGTCTGCTGATGACAGGATCTGCTCGTTCATCTCTTGTGGGATGTAAACTGTCTGCTTGAAGGCATGGTTTATGAGTAAAAGCTCTCATAACTCACTGAGGAGGTGGGAAATGAAGCTGAATTAAAACTTTTTATTGTTCCCCTCCTGCCTTTCTGTTCACTACAAACACTATGTCCTCTTAAGAGTTAGGCACAGCTCTTTGGCTTTGGGACAGGCAGCCACTAAGGCCATCTTTCCAACTCCTTCCTCCCAAAGGAAGGGGTAAGAAAGCTACCGGAATGCCTGGTACAGTGGAAACCACAGCAGCACTTTACATAATCAATGCTGAAAAATTCCTTAACATCCTTGCGGGCTCAGTGTTCCTTGTGCAGATAAGCCAGTTGTATTGAGATGTCTGAGTGGACTTGGGTATGCCAATAAAGACCACAGCCTCAATTAGGAAAAAAAAACTGAGACATTTACTGTCAGCAAGAAGCTCATCCTGGCAACGTGACAGGGTATTAACACCAAACCACACCCCAAGATCCAATAAATAGCTGTGCAGTTTCCAAATTTTGTTTCATTTGTTGATCAAAACAAGACACAGAGATCAAACCAGATTGGATATTGCCTTCCACCCTCACACTGAAAGTTGCAAACAAGATCCATCCTGTTTGTATGCTCATGTTATAACCGTGCAGCATCTGACCATCCTCTGCTTAACAACCTTATCTCCCTTGCTCACCTTTGGACTGCACTCTGAATATTTCACTCTTCTCCTTTTACATTTGAGCTTATTGAAGTTGATGGATATTTCATAGCAAATAGCCCCTTTCAGGCTCATGTTGTTCAGCACTTCAGCAAAATCTTTATACTAGCTGAGAAATGCTTCAGAAAGACTCACGATGAATACCAAAGATGATTTATTTTCATCCATGGCTTCAACGGCACAGTAAATTTTCCTTTGTAATACATGCTTCAGTTACCCGTTCCCCTAAGAGGCAGTCCAGATGAAATCACTTAATTTACAATAAGAAACAAAAAGGTTATGTTTGGTCCTTTAGCTGGAGTTTCTGTTGTTTGAGTAATGTGTATGTAGTGTTTAACTTATCTGTTGTGTCTGTTTCAGGTCCTTTTTGATGCCTGGGCAACTTTTAGTTCTTCCTTGTCTTTCTGACCCAGCCTAATCTCTTTTTGGATACACAGCTAGAAATTCAGAGTGTAGTCATAGAAGATTTTAATACCTATTATGCTAATGGCACATTTACAAGAGGTGGGTGCTTTCAGCCTTTTAGCAGATGAAACCTCTACAAGCATACAGGAAATTATAGGCCATGTTTGCATGGTGAGTGCATGCTTGCTTTTGAAAAACACTCTTAGCTTTCCTTTTTTACAAGCTGGCATTTGCCACGTATACAAAAGCCTTGACTACTCCAGTCAGGAAAATCAAAACATTCTGTGGGACTGTTTCTTGGCAACAGGATGAAATGTCCTACACACATGGCATACTGCTGTGAGGCATTGTACACTGCTGTGGCCAGTGTACTTTGGAGTGGTTGTGAAAAGGCCTCCACAGTCAGAGTGGTGATATCTCTCCTGCACGTAGTTTAGAAATTGGCCCCAGAGATAGAATCTACCTGAATTAACATGCCTGGACTGTGTGGAAGCAAGGCCTAAGCCTTCGCTTTTCAGTCAGAGGGTGAAACGTTTGAGCTGTAATCTCATACTCCCCAAGAGTTTTATTATGTGGGGTTCTTTGAATTTTCTATTCAACTTTAGGGCACCAAGGATATTTTGAAATTTTCTTTTTTTTTAAATCATGGTATGTAACTGTTTGTCAGACAGTCTTTCTGAGGGGAAAAAAAAGAAAGGTTGTTTTCTCTTTCTTTTTCCCAGAGGCCATTAGTATTGTATGTTTTTGTTCTGGACTTGCCTTCTAGTTCTCTGCAAATATTTCTCCCCATCTTTTCTCTGCTTCCTGGCGAGATGGAACATGAAAGGTGGATCTCACAAGATAGTCAAGCTGAGCCCAAATGAAGTATTTTTCTTTATTTTTGTACCAGTTTTGTTAGTGGGTTTATTACTTTTTTCTTTCTCTTTCCTCTCTTCCCACATGGCCCTGATACATTCATAAATTGGTCCATACTCCTTCAGCAGTGCTGTTTTCTGGCTCTGTGGATTCCTTTTTCATGCCAATGACACTTGATGGAGCCTGGCTGCCAGACTAGGTGGTTTGTAGCTGCCCTGCTGCCAGTGCTGCCAGCATTGCTGCCTGTGGGCGTGCACTCCCAGCACAGCCTCTCCATGCCCTGCTGTGCAGGCAAATGTGTAGCTCTGCCTTTTGAGCAGCAGAATTAGAAACTGAGTGGACTGAAGTAGGAAATGTTTGCATACAGCTCTGGCAGTCAATGATCCTATTCAGTCAAGTTTATTGCACTGACACTAAATACAGGCAGAGTTTCCATTCTTCTCTTTCTTCTCTGTTAGCAGGCAACAGTTTGAGAGGGCTAGAGCTGTGTTTATAACATCAACTCAGCAGTATTTTCTAGTATATCGGCAGAAATAGCAAAAAATTGGGGTTAATATACTGAGCATACAGATAAATGGATTGCTCTGGTGCTCCTGGAACAGCAATCTAAGTTTTCCTCTAAGGTGATGAATGGCTGTAAAAGAGTGTTGTGACTGGCTGCTTCTGTTGCCACTGCTTGGAGCACAGTGCAAGGGGAGCAAGGAGCAAACTGATATAAATCTATTGGTCTTGTGTCCAAATATCCTTGCCTTGTTCCTGTCCCCAAGAGTCTACAGGGAATATATGATTCTAAAAATGTATTAATATGGCAAGTGGTGAATACCAATCCTAATGATTAATTTGTCAGCCTTCTCCATTTGCTTAACCATTCCCTTGATGACAGCATTGGGTGTTCAGGACAAGCAGGCATATAAAGAGTGTATTAGGTTAGAAAAGTCAGACTCCTGAAACAGAAAAGGATGTGGGATAACTGCTGTTTCTACTCTACAGAGGTGTTGGAACAACTGTTTCTCTGTGTACCTACATGTAAGATTTGTTTTTCTGCATTGCAGCACTGTTCTTGGTAGTATTCTGACATGTGAACTTCCACACAGATCAGGTTATTCAGCACTGATATACTTGGGTATATACACAACTTTAAATGAGACAAAGATAGCAGAAGCAAGTGCCACTCCTAGTGTCCAGTTTTGAGTTCCTTTTCCGTCTTCTTACCTTTATCTCTTTTAAAAGCTTTTGAAAATGTAAGAGACAGCCAGGTCCTTCTCGCAGCAGGTAACCTCTCAGACTTGGAACAGAATTCTTAACCCAGTTCTTGTTTTTCTAAATGTGGCCTGTTTCAGGCCTCATCTCACAGCAAGGCTGTGCTGAAAACAGAGCTCTTCCTTTTTCATTCATTGATGACTGCACTTGTTTTCATGTTTCTTCAGACCCTTTTGTGCCACCCCGATTTCACAGTTTTCCTCTCAAGAGTTCTCCTATATTTTTCCCCTTTCTAGTTCCGGATGCTTTGATAAGATTGAATCAGAGCTGCTCAAGTGAATCATGGGGCAAATATTCCAGAAAGAAGTGCTGCTCAGCGTGGGATTTGACCTTGTGTCCTCTGATCTGTCACACGCGCCTCACCCTGCCTGTACCATTTGTAACCCGCTGAAACTGAGTGTTTGGAAGAAAAATCTTTGTTCTGTATTTGCCAAGCACTTCTGGGTGTTGTAAGGTCCAGCAGTGCTAAAAAGTGGGTGCTGGTTCTGGGGGCAGAACTCATGAGTTTGATTTGGGAGTGAAATATGACATGCTCTTATGGGAAAAGTAAATCCCAGTATTAGGCACTGCAACATGCTGAATTCAGCGACACCTGCACTGAAACACTGAGGGAAGAAGCATGTTTGCAACTTTTTCCTTCTTTGCAGCTTCACAAAAATGGAAGAATAAGTAAATAAAACAACTTCTTACCCTTAGAATGTCCTATATAGCCCAGGGTTTAATGCACTGACAGAAACAGTAGGAAACTGGGATTTCTATGCTTTCAATGGAAAAAACCCTATGTCGAGAAAGTCTCCACAGCTAAACTTAATTTGTAAAACAGCTCTAATGTCATCTAGCTTCAGGGAAGTTTCTAAAACCATGAGTAGCACCAAGTGCTTGGGCCAGACAGCAGGCTCAGAGCAAAAGATCTCTGATTCTGCTCACACTCATGCTGCAGCTCCTGGTGTAGGGAGTTCCCAAACCAAGGGTAGTAATTTCCATTTAATGATACTTAACTTTTCTTCTCTAGATCTAACTACATGTTGATCCTATTTAGCATTCTGGTCTTCACAACCTCCTGCAACATATGGTTCTATAGCTTAAGTAAGCTCAGTTTTACACCTGAAGTTATAGAATCACAGAATGGTTTGAGTTGAAAGGGACCTTAAAGATCACCTTGTTCCAACCTCCTGCCATGGGCAGTTTGATAATTTAATTTGAGATCCCTTTGTTCCGACATTATGATGATCTGACAATATTCTTCATCTACTCATTATTTAATAATACCCCTACCATATTCCCACCTGTGGTTCTTTTACCGCCTTTAAAACCCTAGTTAATTTAATCTCTCTTCATGCCATACCTTTGATCAAATTTTTCACATTTTTTCTCTAGTTATGTAGCATCACTTTTGAAACAGGAGACCAGAACTCCATAAAGGAATCAAGATGCAGAGATGTCCTTAATAAACACAGTAACATTTAATATTTACTTTGCCATCTCTTTCTGTCTAGTAATTTCAATAGTTCCATTTATGCTTTGCCACCACAGATAAAAAAAGGATATTTTCAGAGAACTGTCTTCAATGGCTCCAAAATCTCTTCCTTGGTAATGACAAGTGATTTCAAGCCTACTGTCCTTTTTGGGTAGTTAGGTCTGCTTATTCCTCATTCAGGTTCCTTTGTCTTTCCAGACACTCAATGTGATTTTATCTATACTGTTTTGAATGGAATTTCATCAGTGTTGTTAAATACCATGAGATCCTCTGAAATCTGCCATCTCCACAAGTTTGCTTTTCCTTGAACTATATTCATATGTTTTCTAACTCACTGAATTGCCAAAAGTTCAGATCCTTTTAAGAGCTTACTTGCCTTTTAAGTTATTAACCTACAAGAGGCAATTGAGGGGTGGTGAAAAGCCAGTTTTGTGAACAGTGAGTTGTTGCTCAAAAGCAGGTAAAACACCATCATACATTTAAACCCGTTCTTTTCAAATTCTGTTTTTTCAAAATATTAGATGTCATCTGAGCACATGCAAGGATAAAATATGTTACTGTATAAATTCAATTGTGGTGCTGCTTTCTTAATTTTAAATACCATTGGGAATGAAACTGGTGCCCAGCTTGGCAAACAGTATATGTCTAATGGTACATCCTTGGGTATCCAGCAAAGTTTTGTCCTGAAACCTGAAGCATTTGGGTCTTCACGAGTGTAAGCAGCCTTGCTTGAACAGCTAAACTACTGAATTTCTCAGAGTAGATATTTTTGTTTTGAAAATGACAGTGGAGAAAGATTGACGTGGCCAATGAGTAACATGCTCTCATAGCATCCTGTTTCACTTTTCCTACCAGATACAATATTGGATTAAGCCCTAATTTTGACTTCAGCAGTTACTCTTTTTTTTTTTTTCCACTAAAACCCAACACATGCCACATCCAAAGATAAATTTTAGAAGAATTTACTTTAATGTAAGTGATGCATTTGGCTTTCTTCTGGGTTTTGCTTTTTTTTTTGTTGTTTTTGGTTTTTTTTTGTTTTTGTTTTTTTTTTTTTTTTTTATTTTATTTTTTTAGAACATTAGTGTGATTCAGATTCAGTCACCAAATAACTGAGGTTGAAAGGAACCTTCATATGAATGAAGATTGCTCTGTCCATTCTCTATTTTCAATGATCAGGAAAAAAAATCGTTCATTGGAGGGTAATGCTCCTTGAAGTTTTGAACATATCCAAACGCAGAAAGACTGAGATAAAAACCAGTCTGTGTTCCTTAGAGGGCATGTTACACTGTGAATGCATTTCTCCTGGCTACAACAAGAGAAGACTAAATTTACTTTGTCTTTCTTGCCACATCCAGTAAAGAAATTTTCTTAAGTATCTAAAGCCATATTATCCTAGAGAGTTCAGATGGAAAAAAAAGTATCAATTTCTTATATGCTACGTATCTGTTCCTTTACTTCTACTCAAGAAACTGAAAATTCAAACTTCTTCCTATCCTTTTCCTCCCTCCTTTTTGTTTAAGAGAAAGGAAACACAAAGCAGTTGATCAGCCACGTTCCACTAACACAACATGAACTGCAAATATCATGTATTGATTGCTAACTAAGGAATTTGCTGACAGTATAAAGAGCATTAATGTTCAAAAAAAAAAAAAAAGTCAGATCAACATCTTCATAAAAACTATCCCTAATTGTTTACTCAAGGATTTTAGTTTCCTCACAATGTAAACAGGACTGAAAAGAGGATTCTAAAAATGTAACATGATTTTAGCATAAAGCAGAACCAGCCTATTTGCAAGCAGGATAGTTAAAGACTGAAATGTTTCTTCTGTTTTCAAATATATGAAAAATGTAGTGAGAAGTGTCTTTGGAACATTTTGGCTGCTTCAGGAAAATCTCCTTTCTGCATAAAGTTGCAGAGATTTTCTTGAGTATGAATAAAATATTTTTCTACTTTTTTTGCTGTTATGCATCAGCTCTAATTACTGCTGCCACATCGTATACTAAAGCTTTTATTCAAAATGTATTCAATGTGTGACATCTCACTAAACTTTGAAACTAAACTATTGAGGCAACTCCTGAAAAACATTATGCTTAGTGTAACAATATTTCAAAGAAAATTCTTTTAAGAACAATACTTGCAAATATACTCCTTCCTCTTACAAATTGCTTTAGAATAAAAAAACCTAACATCTTTATAAATGTGTTATCAAATTAAAGTTTAAACCTTCAGTTTCATCTGCAAGGGAATATTAATTAAGGGGAAAATAAAACAAATTTAGAGGAAACCCATATAATTTCCTGATTTTTACACTGTCTCTCTTTCTTCATTACTCTGCTCAGCCTGAGATTTTTGAAGAAAATGAGGCTTTGTGCACATCTTCCATTTACAAGTATGACATTAAGTGAGGATTAAATTCTAACCTTCTGGCAGCCCACTGAAATGACCAGCTTTAGATGAAAAAACACACAGAAATTCTTATCAAACATAGACAATCTGATGCCAGATACTGTTCTCATGAGGAAAAAAAGCAGCTGTGTTCCAAGTGGACAAACATCATTTTACTACCAGTGGCAACTGAGAAGTGATGGTCAGGATGTGCACAGCACAGGGACCTGGCTCTGCTGGCTGCTGCCCAGGGATCTCATTCATGAGTGCCACAGCAGCTGGATTGAGCAACAGGAGACACAGCACATGGTCACATTTTGAAGGGAATGTCACAGCCGTCAAACTCTGCCTTCTGCTGCAAACAATACAGCCGCATTCATGCCCCAATACATCTTTATTTCATTGCAAAAATGATGTCTGGCTGCAGAGCTTGGCTTTGAAAAGAAAGAAACGGGACAGTTTTCAATTTTACTTCCTTCCTGCATGAAGGGTGCACTCCAGCTCATCAGATTTTGTTATCTGCTGTGTAGAAATTTACCTCTGAGTTGGTGACCCCAGGCTCCCTTTGGATACAATGAAGGGCTATAGACAGTTTCAAGCCATCATTCATCCAGTCTATTTGAGCCATCACCTTCAGTGACAGATGAATTATGGCCCTAATCTACCTATTTTTCTCAATTGGCAGTAAAGGGAGCCTGGAATAATAAGCTCAGATGTAGATTTCTTATGCATGTATCTCGCTCTCTGCAATGTCCTAATTGAACTCCCTAAGGCTTTTTTCTACAAAGAGAATGGCTAAAATCTTTTGTGACAGTGGTGTCCATCTAATTTCACAAACTAGTTCCTGTTAAAGGAAGTAACATTTTTGTTTTGAGATTGAAAGTAAGCTTCTTGAGGTATTCTTATACACTTACTTGCAGTCTAAAGGATGTGGTTGTATATGTAAACAGAGAAGCTTTCTCAAGAAAAACTTCAAAGTGAGCACTCTTGTGGTTTTGGTTTTTTTGTTTGTTTGTTTTTGTTTTTGTTTTAATTAAGGGAGAGTTTAAACACAGTCATTCAATCAAAATGCAGAATTGTCCCCAAAGTCTTCATGTTTAGCATTTGTATTCTGACTAACTCTGAGAATATATTTTAGGACTTAGTGAAATGTGGAAGCTTTCTTTTGGCTAGATTTTCTTGTTTTCAATTTAAAGGTTAGCTAGAAGACTTGGAAGAACAATTTAGTCATCCCACAAAAGGAAAAAAAAAAGTGGCTGTGATTGGAATGGGTCCAGGCTGTTTAAGAGATGCTTTGATTAGAAGAGACATCTCTCCTGAGTGGTAATTGAGGTTTATAAGTTTCATGGACAAAGCAATAATCAAATATACGTCCAGAAACAACAACTAGCCCCTCTGCATCTGTCAGCATGAGCTCTGTACAGTTTTGGGTTTTTTCCCATTAGATAAGCTCTAGGGGGAGCTTTGAGAACTTCGCTGTCAAGAGTATGAAGCCTGGAAACTCACAAAGTACCAAGTTTGACTGACTCAAGCTCTCAGTGGAGCCTCATGAGCCTATGCAGCCTGAGAATCTGAGCAAACCTTTATACATCTAATAAGAATTAAAATGGAAAACTATGCTAGGCATTATCCATTCAATACTTATCAGAGAAAATTGATGTCTTCCCAATTTTGTGAATGTACTTCAGTACATTACATTTACAGTAATGTAAATTCGTAATTTACATTAAAAATTTTGTTTGTAATACAACAAAAAATATTTTAAGCCCTCAGTTTTAACTAAAGATCCTTGAAGGTGCTTTCCTCTGGCATGTAGGGCATGAACTACTTCCTACAACTGCATGGGAGTTTCCCTCAACAGATCACCACTATTGGGACTCAGTGTCACTGATTTCCATATTTATATTCACCTCTTCCAGCACAATAAAATTGAGGATTCTGTTTGTAAATTTCTGCTAGGCTGGTGGAAAGCACGTGTGAGCGTCAGTTCATTTGGGCTGTGAGATGAAAATATTCTACAGGCCTTTCTGTTTCCCTGTGACTGCAGGACGTGCAATTTGACAATCCTGTTGGCTTCTCCGTAAGCTGCATCATTAAATTTGTCTGACTGGGGAGAGCTGGGAGGAGATGAGCTTGTTCCATCAGGAGTCACAACAGGATGAAGAGATTAATGGTATTTTTTTTATATCCCTTCTCTGGTAACAGCAGAAAACGCTGATCTGGTTTTCTTCAACTTCACCAAATGCTTCCTCTCTGTGTCCCTCTGCACTTCTTTGCCCCTCTGCTCTTCTTTGCCTGTACATACTTTGCCTAAATTGAGGAGTTATCCATAGCTTAGTGGTAATGACTTTGTAAGAGGTCACAATGATAACAGCTCACCAACAGCTGTCACAGCACCCACCACCCATGAGCGCTTGGTCACCTCAAAGTCCATGGTGTTGAGGATAGGCTGAGATTGGGCTCTTCAGACTGACTCTGCTCAACTATTTGCTCCAGAGGCAAGCGAAGACTTTTACTGTCTCCATCAGTCTTTGGGAGAAAAATTCTTCTTGACCCCAAATCTGGTATGTAATATAACAATTAGTGCAGGCAAGCCATATGACTTCTTTAATCATCTGCCTCCCCTTATCTTTGTGGATGAACTCTCCATGCTGACAAATTTTATAGCATATGATTGGGTAGATGGAAAAGACTGTCATTTGTCTGTTAACTTTTTCTTTTTTTTTAATTGAATGGCATTTGAGCAGGTTGATGAGCCTGAAAGAAAAGACCATGCAGGTATTTTATAACATTTATCTATCATCTTCATGACAGGCAGATGTTAATTTATACTCCTTTTTTTGCATATGATATATCAAAATTTTTCATGAATGTCATCATCAATATCCAGTATTTCATTTTCTGCAACAGCTTTTTGCCTGATATCCTTCAGTAAGAGTCATTTAGACACAAGATGTATGGGATCCCCTCCTTCAGAAGCCAAGTCAGCATTGCATCATTTTTTTTCCAGAAGATTGAAATAAAATAGGAAATGTCAAGATAGAAAGGGAAATAAATAGAGGAAAAATTAACACATTAGAAGTGTCTTGTAAGAGTCCAGTGAATTTCAGTAGTATGGTTAACTAAAACTGAGTATTAGCTGTGTTTTGTTCTTTGGTAGGCATAAATGAAATAATTACAAGAATTGTTAAGGTAAGTCACTAAATTTGTTGCTTTTGGGTTTTTTTTGGTAAAGAAGAGCCCAGTTTCTCACAGAAGAAAGCTGAGTTGCTCAGTGTTCCTGTAATACTGTGCATATATTTCAGATATCTGAATCCAGAAAACAGGGAGAGAGATGATGTTCTGGCCAACAGCTGAAGCTGTATTTCAAAACCTCTGAAACTATCAGTTACAAAAATATAGTCTTTTAAAGGAGGATGAAATGAAATTTTGTATTTTAAGGGACTTTTGAAGATCCCAAGAGGAATTTTTGATATTTGGATTTGGATATACTTTGGGTATACATTGGGTTTGGACATACTTTAAATCTTCTTTGAGTGGCTGATGCCTTTCACTCTACTGATACAACGTGCCAGCATCAAACTTTTAGTTTGAGAGTGGATTTATTTGTTAATGTCTTGAAGAGGTACATAATTCGTGACTTCCACTGCTGGAAATCTCCAGGTTAATACTGAAATGAGCCAAGTCCCTTTCACTGTAAGAAATGGAGGTAGTAGCTCCATCTCTTATGGTCCGGGGGTTTACAGAGGGGACTTGGAGATGTAGGTGAGCCTCTGAAAGGGCTGTGAGCGATTCCTGTCCACATAGTTCATGTTGTGCATGTAAAGGAAAGAAGTAACAATTGGAGATCCACTACAGTTGAAGACAAAAGATCCAAGGCTGAGTCCCAACAAGCTGTCATTTTACTACTGATAGCTATCTTGAAGGGCAAGTTATGAAGAAAGGCAAGGGGATAAAAAAATAAGATTAAAAAAAAAGACAGGAAATTGAAGAAGATTATTGAGGTGCTCCTGTGAGGCTAGAAATGCAAAGGGCCAAGTGCAATCTAAAACATCTGGCAGAGGGGAAAGAGTTGGTCTTCCATATGGTAGTTGAAGAGTCGTATGCAGTAGCTTAAAGTAAAAATAGCAGATGTCAGTGGGAAAGCCTAGATTGCTGTTAAGAGGTTTTTTAATTAATTAATAGGCTCCTTTTTATTAACAAGAGGGGAGACCTGGAATGTACCCTTAATGTGGAATCTGTTCCTTTGACAGGTAGCTGTCCTATGGCTCCTCAGGATACTGAACTCCCCTCCAGAAGCTTTTTGATGTGCTAATTCTATAACTGCATGAATTGGAACTAGGGCCAGTGAGGAGCTAGTGTGATATATCTTTCATCAAGCTTTTCTGAATTGAGGTGGCTGGAAAGCAATCACAGAAGGTGTAGGGCATTATTTTCTAAAACAACACTGACTTAACAGCTAATGGAGATCTTCCCTCGATGGCTATTTGGAGTTCGTGCAGCTGAAAGAAAAATTAACAGTAAAAGGGATTAAATTTATTTTGTCATTAAGTTTTATGTTGTCAGATGATTTCCGAATGCTGAGGTAGACTTTGTGATTATAAAATGTGAAATATGTATCTTTGAGTCATAAACTAATCAGTAAGGGCTTTTTTTGTAATCTCTGTCCCAGAACTTTTCCTCATGGTTACATCTACATTTGCCAGAATACATACAAGCATAATCTATTGTTCTTCAAGTGTTGAAAAATGCTGAGGTTTTCAGTTAAAATGCAGATTTGAATTTGTATATCTTTATTAACCTGACATTCAAATCACTGTTTAATGCAATATCCAAGAGACTAAGAAACCTACTTTTAGATGGTGCTTGTTTTGAATGGTTTTTCCTATTGCATTTGCTGCTTTTCTTGGACACGTGAGCAACATTTTTATTGGCTCAAGCAGAGAACAGCTGGCTGATCCACAGAAAGTAAAGCCATGAATGAATTATTCTGCTTGTCCTAAGCATATAAAATAAACTCATCTACTGCAGCAAACAACCCAGGATTTTTGTTTATTTTGCACATTTTAGAGAAGCCATTTTACAGAGTAAAAATAAAAGACTGTCAGGAAAGTTTTATTGGTATTGCCTCTATCTGCTCCTTTCACCTGGCAGAGTCTTTGCTTGCTAAGAGCTATAGTCACTTAGGTGAAGCATATGCATCTATTAGTCTCTTTCACCTGGCTGAGCTTTGGCTCACTAAAAGCCACAGTAATTTAGATAAAGCAAATTCTGACACATTTGAAAAGGGAGTACAACTTTACATCATACTTCCTGCTGTGGATCATGGTCCTGGATGACATGCTGTCTCTAGTCACTGAAAAGCAGGACCTTGAGACTTACCTCTACAACCCCTTCATATTGTAGAGTGGTTACACCAAAAGTCATCTAATTTTTTATTTTGTTTTTATGGGTCAGGCATAGGTAACTGCAAACTAACTCTCAACATTTTGTACTCTATTGCTGTGATAAAATGAGAAATCTGCTTTGTGGATGATTTTTACCTCCTGACGGTATTCTCCTGGGCAATTTTCTTTCCAGCAATACCAAGAGATTTCCATCTCCTCTATAAGGCCCTCGTAGTCTAACTGTAATTAGGCTAACTTATTCCTTCGTTATTCCTTTCCTCCTTCCTGTTAACACTGAGCTGGGGTTTTTTTGCATTCCATCTGCTTGAGAAACTGCTGGCAGAAGGGAATGTGGCCAAATATTTGCTGTTTTTTCTCCTGTTCCTGTCAGAACAGCTGCTGGTGATGACACACCTGTCATGGGGCATTTGTTCATGGGAGATTTACTCCTGGGGAGTTCAGGTCTGTCTGGACATAGGGCAGGTGTGAGTTCTGCATGCACATGAGTAATCTCCCTATTACATGGCAAATATTGCGCATGCAAGGTAGTCTTTGGAAGAGCTGATGTTGTGCTTCTTAATTCTCAGGGGATTTATGAAGTGTTTCCTAGACTTTTATGGAAAAAAATTTACGGAAATTCTACAGAGGTAACAGTAAGGGGTCCCTAATGCAAAGCTGGGAACCCAGCATGGCACAGCCTTGCAGGTTTTCTTGGACTCCCAATGAGAATTGGATGGAGGACACTGGGTAGGGATTGAGACCCTTGTTTTGTGAGGAAGGGTTTCTTTAAAATTGGAAATCTTGATACCTCAGGCATACTTTGTATGCTTAATATCCTTGAGGCACTAGCTTAGACAGGAGTTCACATCTTGGGGCTGGCGTGCATTTGGCTTGTTTTCTGCCTCTGTGCAGAAGCCAAAAGCCATCTCGTTTAATTGTCCCAGACTTTGTCTTTCTACATTCTGCCAAAACACAATTTAAGATCCCGCGTGGCGAATCAGATGGCAATTGCCTCAGCATACAAGGTAATGCGTGAAGTAATGTGTAAAAATTCCTCAACGTGAGCATTCAGTTTCTGTGAGCCACACCAAATTCGGTGCTGCTAAAAAATGGCCTTTTTAAAACTTTTCTATTAGAATCAGGGCAAGGCCCAAGAACTGGTTGAACAGTTAATTGTGCTTCCACGACATGACTACTCCATGCTGCTTGCTTTCTCTCTGATAAGGTATAAAGGTGTCTGCTCAGTGGGTCTGCTGTTCCCAAAGAGCTCTGTATCTCAGTGAGATAAGGAGACCAATTCCTCATAGCTGTTAGGAAAATCTCTAAGACAGGTCTACTTACCCTGTTCTTCAAACTGCCATAGCACATTGAAGAGACCAGCTGAGACTGTGGAACTCACCCCTGCTTGCTCCCCTGTTTTCTCTGTCCCAGTGTTACTGATCTCTTCTGTTGTGTTTTCCAGCTGCAGTGTGTTTACCCTAGAGGAGCCAGTAAAAAAAAAGATAATAAAATTCTTTTGGATTTAGTGTGTTAATTGCCGAAGACAATAAATAAGCAAGAATTTTGTGTTACGCCAGACTAATGAGAGCTTTGATAGATTTTTTTTTCCACATTACTTGTTCTCAAAATGTCTGAACTGTCAGCCCTTCCCACAAAGGTGAAGCAGTATAAGCTTTACTTCTGATTTTGCTTAAGTGCATAAGCTGTGGCTGTTGGTATAGGAACTGCTAATCTTTATTCATTTCCTAAAAGTAAATTCCAGTTGCCCTCTTGTTAGCCTGTAAATTGTTTGGAGTTAAAATTGGTTTTGTTCAGAAACTGCTGGTGTGTAAGTTTTAACTGTTTCACCTTTACACAGTCTTTGAAAAGTTTGTGTATTATCATTAGAAGCAATGAGATATAATAAATTGTAGTAACAAGAAACTGGAGGAGAACATGATAAGTCAGATTTTTTTTGCAAGTATCGCTATACTTTCTGAAGGAGAGCCAAGCTACAGCCATGGTATGTTTAGTCAATATGTTCTTGCAAGAATCTGAGGTCAAAGTACATTCTCTCCCATAGACAGTCGTATCCTACAGATCATTTTGCCCTTTGGTAGAAAGAAAAAGAACTATATTATTTTAAACATTAGCTAAGTATCTCAGGAAAACTCTGACTACTCTGTAAATTTTCCTGATTTAAGATGACAGAGCAATTTGCTCATCTATAGTTCAGTTTGATTAGTTTGATTACCTGCTTTGAATATCCATTGTTTGATGACTTGGACATATTCATCATGTCTCTAATTTATGACCATGTTTTCTGCTATGAAAAAAAAAAAAAAAAGACTGCTTCTAGAACTTATGTAGTGGCTTGATTTATGCCATTTTTGTATTTGGTCATCTTTTTAATAAAATCCTAATTTATTCTAATCTGTTTGATATTTACTTGGCAAATTAAAAAAGGTGCCAGCCATCTCCTACAAACCATTTGCATGATGTTTGTCTCTACTTCCTAAAATAGAATCACACTTTTCATAGGTTGTCTGAATGACACAGAAGCATCCTTCTAGCTCAATATTTCAATAGTGTAGCAATCCTTTAGCAAATTACAAAGAAACGTGTTTCCTGATTCCCCTTATTTCCTGGGAAGTCTTCTGGATAAGATTTAGAGCTCCAGTTCTTCAGTATATTTTGCCATTCCAGGTTGGACTACTACTGCAGTCCTCTACAGAAGGAGATTCTAGGAATATGGTGGACGTTGCCTTAATCTTTCTGCCTGCTCTGTTCTGCAGTTCAGCTTTAGCCACTTTCCTGTCTGAGTCTTCGTTATTTTTTCCATTCAGAGTCAAAGGAGCATTTACCCTTACCTGGGATTTCCTCTCCAAAATCACACTTCCTAATCCCAACATAAGCTTTTTTTCCAAACAAAAAAATCAACTGTAAGAAATAAAATAAGCATTTTCTTTGTAAAATAGTGGCATATGGATAGCTGTGGCAACCCATCTTTTGTTTGCAAAAACACTGTTGTAGGGTAATAAATTATAGCAAAAGTACAACAAAACCTTGTAATGACCTCCACTCTATTGTTTATTTTATTGTCAAAATTTGCAAGTTAATAAACATACAGCATACATTTTATCAGTGGAGAGAGGCATATTAGGCTTTCAGCTCTCTCTCTCTCTCCTCCCCTCTCAGAGGACTGTGAAAAGCTTAAAGCTGTCACAGTGAAGTAGACTCTTGTAAAGAAGGATTTAGCTCAGTGGTACTTAAAGGTTAATGAATTTTACCCAGTGACTGAGTAATCTATTGGAGTAGGACTGGCTAGTGTACTGGGCTCAGTAACTTGTGGCATGGTTAGACTATCAGGATGCCTACATTACAGCTACCTAAATATTCTCTTTATTCCTCCCAGCTTTTTCTCTCTTAAATTTCCATCAAAACAACCTAATTATGTGCAGAAAATATGTATTAAAATGACCTTTGCATTTTATATTTTGTAACTAAAGCACACTGAAGATAATGTAAATCTTTCCATTTACTTCAGGGGACTTTACCTCTAGCACTAGAGATGTTTTTTTCCAATTGTCTTGTACCTTGTCATTTGTTCTGCTGAAATGATAGCCTGACTGTGAAATTGTAAGTCAGAAAGATTCACAAAAGAAAAAAAGCAAATATATCCAAATCCTATCATGGATCACACTGGAACTTTGTCATAATGGGATACATCAAAACAGTATTTCTCAGATGCTACATAGCCTATTTTTGGGACCATGATATTTCATGCAAAGTCTTGATTCCTCTTGTAAGTCTCACACTGTTATTGAGCTTCCAGAAAACAGAAAATCTGTTCCATAAAAAATATCTTATCAAAAGTGTCTTAAAATTTTCCTGGTATTTATTCTGCAATTAGCTGGTGCAGCAGTCTTTCCTTTTCATGGTTATTTCCAGCTGATAAACTTATTTATTCTAGCAGAAGTTCTTATCTTAGGTCCTGAAAGACAGACTTGCTTTTGGGCTATTGTATTTTGGTATTTGAAATGCCACAGCCTGGACTCATCCTTTTTTCCTGTCCAACACACAAATCTTTTCCATCAATTGGACCTACTAACTTTCAATCACCAGCAACACCTTCCTACTTTCTGTCCCAACACATGAAAATAGAAAATTAAATCAGTTTCATCAGTGATACCCAAGGAACTCTATGAATTACCTCTCTCTTTCATTTCTAAGACCTTAATGAGTAAGAAGAGCTTCCTCCCATCCCTCAATTTGCTACTCACTTTACAACCCTTGTGCAAATCCCACTGCACTTAATAATTTCCAAATAAACCCACAGCTAAACAGCTTAATAAAATGCAATTAATGCACTCTTTCCAAATATCATCTACCCCCCCAAAAGTTAGTCATTACAGATATATCAGGCTGATCTGGCATGCCCTAGCTTATGTGGACATATATTGCATTATACACTGAGAAAACCCCAGAGAATGGGGAAGGTTGGAAAAAGGAGAAATCTCCATCAAACACACCTTTAAAGAAAAGTATTTGTGTATACACTGATGAAAAAACCAAATTATTTATAAAAGCATACAGAGATAAAATTTATCAGTGTTGTTTTCAAAAAGGGAATATAAAGTTTGTTAAATATTTTGGATGATGAATAGTCAAATAAATCTCCTTTCAAAAGTAAATCTCCTTTCCTTTTTACCTTGTGGGAAGTTACGTGCTCTCAACATCCCAGCAAAAGAAATTATATTCACTTTTTGGTTCAAAATATGTGTACATCTGAGTCACTCCCAGATGCCCCTCTCTGTTGTGCATGTCAGTTAAGTCTTGACTCCTCTATTTTCTCAGAAAAAAAATCGTCAGATTCAGGGTTGTCCTCTGTTTCCAACTTTACAGCTCACATAGGCATTTTTTATGGCATGGACACATTTTTTGCTTTACATTGACAAAGGCTTGCTGAGCAAGGTTGATAAACACAGGAGCACTACACTAAAAAAATGGCCTTAAGCAGCGATGTCTTTGTGCATGTTGCTTTACTCTTGAGCTTCTACCCGTCACAACAACAATACCTCTCTGTCAAGGGCAGGTAAGAACAGACAATAAACAAATGAATTGAAATCCCTGATGTTTGTCCATTGCCATCTGCTTATTGTTACAGGATGAACAAGAAAAAATATAATTTAAAATGAAATTTTAATAGAACTTTCATACTTTTAAAAATTAAGCTCTATATTTTTTCCTTATCTTTTCATGCTTCCTTTACATAATTTCTGTTATTTTAGATCCCCTTTCCACATGTCTCTCTCCAGCCTTTTTCATCCTCTTTAGCCACCTCCACTTCCTTTTAAGTGACAATGCTAAAGAGGTTCAACCTTTAGCAGTTCAAGGAAGACATCATCTCTGGCATCTTCCTTGCTTTATGCTGTCAAAATATTCCCCTGAAGTCTCCATCCAGTTTTAAAGGAATGGTGCAATCTGACACACATCTTTTACTCTAATTTGTCATTTCTTCTAGTTTCCATCCACAGCTCATGGTGTCACTACTTTAGCTCTCTGTGTACTTTACTGGCCTCTCCATGAGAAATTATATATATGCATTATTTTCCTGCATTCAGGCTAGATATGTCTCTCTCCCAGTCACGTCACATGACCCAATGTAAGGTTTATCCTTGGAATACAGCTAGGGGGAAGTGGCTTGACTCTGCCTGTCTTCTTATCTAATACAATTAGTTTTACTGGACAGGCCCACATCAATCACAGGGTGGGATATCAAGGAAGGGATGAATACATTAATTTAGCAGGCCAAGTTCTCCCTGCGTGGCGCTGTTCAAGACAAATCAGCTTTAACATGTGGAAGGGAACACATGTAATCATTGAAACAGTGTGGAGGAGCTAAAGACATCGACTTGATCTTGGCACGTTCATCGTAACAGCAACCGAATCTAGTAAGGACTATCAGGAATCGATGTTTGTGTTTCTACTGTAAAACAAAGGGTAAGGGGAGATGGAAAAGAAAGGCAGTGTGAGGTATATAAAATGAGGGGAAAATTCAGCCAGATTAGAAGAGTTGAAAGGCAAGAGTTGTTCAAGTCTGCATGGGTGGCAAAGGATAATGAACTAAAAGGTGAGGGACTAAAGGCAAGGGGAACAAGGATTGGAGTGAGATTATATAAGAGTTTTGATTGTCTTTTTTTTGTTATCCTTCATGAAAGAGCCAGCGAGATCCTGTGAAAAGGTGAGAAAAGTTTGATTTGAAAGTCAAATTCTGTCATTTATTTTTCCAGTCATGTAAGAACCAATTTCAAATTGAATGACTAAAAAGTATTTTTTAAAACAATGGAGGCCATGATTTGTGCTGTGAGTGATTGGATAACTAAAAAGTATTTGGAGGACTCATGGTTAGTTCTTATGCGGTTAAATAAAATTTTCTGCTTTTCCATGGTTTTCTTAGCTGATGCTGAATATGATTTACAGAAAACTGGAACCTGGATTTCCCAAAGGCCACCATGCAGTGAGGTATTAGGTAACAACTATTTAAATAAGAGCTTATACTAGAAGTGGCCTCTTTCACTTAATGATCTTAATAGAGGATATACCAATTTTGTAGATGTCATAATTTCTTAGAATATTTCTTCTTCATTAAACTCAGTTCACTTTCTCATTTTCTTAAGTGAAAGATGAATTTAATATTTCACTTTAATTAGGCTCTAGAATGATGTCATGTTTAATTAGTTCAGCCTCCTGCAGAGTCATGATTGCACACAGTTTTTAAGCACTTACTAATATTCTATGATGTGTTTGAATTTTTTTGTGAAAATTGAGGTGCAAAACTCACATTTGATTGTAATATTTTAAGAAATGGGAGATTTATCCAAGAGCTTTGGTTGCTGCACATTTTCCTATTAAGAAAGATAAAATTTCTTTGTAAACAAGGCAAAAACTCCATCCAGTTCAACCATTCCTTTAATTAGGAATATTTTAGGCTGTTCTATTACTTCCATGATACCCATTCCTTGAAATCAAGTAGAGTATCCGAGGCCTATTTCTGACTTCTTTCTATTCTTTATCTAAAACATATAAGCTGCTATTTTCAGGTGGGTGGTAACTGGTGGAAAAGCAGGCAATCAGAACATGAAGTTCCTCATAGGATGAGGAATATGAGAGTGTAATCTGGACAATGCAAGAGTTCTTGCTTTGTCTCTTGCCTTGCTAGTGCCAGAAGGACATGCTTTAGGAAGTCGGGGCACTCATATGATATAAGCTGGACTGCTTAAGAAAATAAGGTGACAATTTTCTGAATTTTTTCATATTGTTATTACTTTGCACAGGGCTGCATAGGAGGGAGTGTGCTCATTTGAATCTGTTTGCTCATTGTTTTCTTTTTCATGTAAAACTCACGTTTTGGTTTCAGCTGGGGTAGAACTAATTTTCTTCCGAGCAGCTGGTACAGTGTGCTGGTTTTGATTTAGGATGAGAATAATGCTGATAACACACAACATTTTAGTTGTTGCTAAGTGGCGCTTACCTTACGTCAAGGATTTTTCAGCTTCCCAAGCTCTGCCAGTGAGCAGGTGCACGAGATGCTGTGAGGGAACACAGCCAGGACAGCTGACCTGAACTGAGCAAAAGAATATTCCATACCACAGAACATCATGCTCAGTATGTTCAGGAGAAGCCTGTTGCTGCTCAGGGGTGGTCTGGCCATCAGTGACTGGTGAGCAGCTTGAATATGCATCGTTTCTCTTAGGTTTTATTCCTCTCTCTTTTTTTCTTTCATGGCTATACTACTACTACTACTACTACTACTACTATTGTTATTATATTATTGCATTTTTCTAATCTCAACCCACAGGTTTTGCATTTTTCGTACTCCATTCCCCGTGTCACTGGCTGGGGCTGGGAGGACTGTGTAAGCAAGTGGCTGTGTGAAACTTTGTTGCCAGCTGGGGTTAAACCATGACAATTTTGTATTCAGGCATTAACTTTTATGACCAGAAATCCCATAAAACCAGCTGTCTCTTATAATCTAAACTTGTACTTAAAAGTGAAAAATGCTTGGCTCCTTTCACCTTGTTTATCCTCTACATCTGTAGATGTTTTGGATCAAGCACACTTCTGAAAAATAAATAATACTTGCTTAGCTCAAGCTGTTGGAGTTCTCTCTCCAACCATACCAGCCCTCTTTTTGAAAAAAATAAGCAGTGACAAGAGAGCACTGCCAAGCTGAAAGGGGTTATGGAGGACTAGTGTCAGGTCTGCTGTTCACCTCCAGAAAGTGTCTGGAGTCGTACTGGTTTTTATATTGGAAAAGTTCTAGAAAAGAGTTGTTTCCAGGCCTTCATGTTCCTGTTCATAACTAGTTGTTCAATACCTGGGGAAAATGGTGAACTTTCACATGCCTTTCTCCAAGAGATCCTTTTGTAGGGCTCCATTATCATTATGTCTGAGGGGCTGCAAATAAAAGTGTCCTTCCTTGTTTTACTTACAAACAGAATCCACTGTGAAGTTACAACTTTGGAAATTTAACTGGGCACATGATCTAGTTGCTGCGGAAACCCCTCTGAAATAAAATGGAAAGCAAGAAGAGGGAGCACTGATGAGTGCTAATTTACAGAAGAATATAAAGTATAATTGATCTGTGGCAATTTAGACCACCTGCCTCTTTTATTTATTGGCAAGATGTTTGAAAATTGGTATCTCTTATTTTGCCCCCTGGAAAAAAATACATACACAATTACCACTTTACAGTTACAGTCCATTATTTATATTAGCCTGGCTAATACAAGAAGGGTTATTATGGTACTGAGCCCTATCTGCAACAGACATAAGCAGAAAAAACTGCTCCAGCATGAGTGCCTTAGGGGCCACAATTCCTGCCAGGAGCCTAATCCAGCATGGGCTTTCCATGGTCTGCAACTTCTCTCAGGGCATATCCACCTATTCTATGCAGGGTCCTCCATGCACTGCACTGTAGATATCTCCTTCAACATGGTGCTCTATGGGATGGGTGCAGGCAAACAAGGCAAGCCGTCATGGTCTTGTGCAAGAGCTGTGGGGGAATCTGCTCTGGCACTTCCTCTCTCCTTCTTCACTGACCTTGATGTCCATAGAACTTTTCGTCTCACATATTCTCACAGGTGTGACACAGTCTCAGTGCAGTGTTCTTTTGCCTTTTCTTAAACACATTATCACAGAGGTGCCACCAGCCTCCCTCATGGGCTCATATTTGGCCAGTGGTAGGTCCAATTTGAAGCCACCTGGAACTGTCTCTGTCTATGGTGTGGGCAGCTCCTGACGTCTTCTCACAGAGGCCACTCCTGCAGCAACGCCCTCCCCAGTCAGCACCTTGGCATGTACACCATATCCGAAATGTTGAGTTGTTAGCATCTTTCTGCAACATGAATTATCTCGCTTGGATGCTTTTTCTAAGGATGACCTTATAATATAAGGCATAGAATCCAACATTCAACTCCTTTATTACTGGCTGGTTCTGCTGAACCCCTAACAGGCTGAAACAGAGAATAAGTGGAATGCTTACCTGTTATGATCTGGTTTAAACCCAGAAGAGCAAAGAAAACTGAGTCTCTGTGCATAAACTGGAAAGAACTTAGAAAGTTCAAAATATTCCCAAAAACGAGATTAAAACCGAACAAGGTTAGATGTTGGTGCCAAAAAATTGATGTATTTTATTTAATAGGAAAAGAGGCAAAGAGAAAGAAAGAGAAAAGAAAGAAAGAAGGAGATAGAGAAAGAAGTGTGCATGGGGGGTGGGGGGACAGGGAGACGTGACAGGGATTAGGTGGAAGCCTATCACCCTTCTGAGGGTCCCAATGATGTCTTGTTGTTCCCCTCCATCTGCTCTTCTCCTGGTGACGGTCCCCCGCTGCTGCGGCCACACACGGCCACACAGCAAAGAGTAGAGAATCCCATGGATTAATACACGCTTTGGGCAGGTGGGAACGCCCACGTGCCTCCCTTGCAGGGGCCAGCTTGGCACTGTCCCGTGCAACACTGAGGCTCTGTTGCGTCATCTCTGGTGCTC
>VZTE01000949.1:91388-151030 GCA_013397775.1 Eulacestoma nigropectus | reverse complement strand
CGAGTGAAGGGACCCCTCAGCTGGGCTCCTCTGCACAGCGGAGGATGGGCGGTCACTGCATCCCTCACCAGAGGCTTTTCCAGCACACACCCCAAGTCTCTCTCTTCCCCCACCCTTTGCTGTGAGGGTCTGTGTGAGCCTTGGTAGCTGATAGCCCTGGGGCTGTGGTCCCCACCCTGGAGGTGTTAAGCTTATGCTTTGTGAATGTCCCCAGCCCTTTATCTTATCTTCATCAGCAAGTGAGTCCAGGGTCTCTCAGAGCCCCATTCAGGGTGAGGTAGTCTTCTCTGCAGCTTTTGTAATACAGTTTTAAAAGTCCTTCATGAAAATATTTAGGGCATAAACTGTAATATTTCAGTCTCTGACATTACCCCACACCCTGGCTTCAGATCAGCATTTGTGACTATGAAGATGATGTGTATGGTCAGCGTACGTACGATGGGTACAGTTGCCCAAATAAAACGAAGTCTGTAAAATCTTTCTAACAAAAGTTCTGCAGCAAGCTAAATCCTGGGAGCTGAAAGCCTCTTCTCTCACAGAATAAGGCACTTAAGCCCAACAAAATGATCTTTTTCTCTGATCTACTTTGTCATTATCACCAGTTTTTATAAAGACATGATTTTTCCTCTTGTGTGGTGACTCTTTCTGCTTTGTATCTACCATAGGTCATCCACCTCTTGTCTGCTGTGGTTTCCATCAGACAGTAACATGGTGAAACATGAAAGCAGGCAGGGTGAGGATCAAAATGCTTCATCAACTGAAAAAGACCAGAGCAGAATAATGGTACTGAGTACACGTATGCTCTGTATTTTGATAAATCGAAAATGATGATCTATCTTCCCCTGACATAACAGTTACCTCTTTAAACCAGATTTAATGATACATCTTCACAGACCCAGATCTGTGTTTTTTTCCTTAAGAGTAACAATATTTTGTAATCTGTCATCATGAACGTGAGGGAGGCCAGAATACAGAATCACAGAATCATTAAAGTTGGAAAAGACCTCTGAGATCATCAGGTCCAACCTATGACCAAACACCACCATATCAACTAGACCATGGCACTAAGTGCCACATCCAGTCTTTCCTTAAACACCTCCAGGGATGGTGACTCCACCACCTCCCTGGGCAGACCATTCCAGTATCTAATCTGCCTTCTGTGAAGAAATTCCTCCTGATGTCCAACCTAAACTTTCCCTGGTGCAGCTTGAGACTGTGTCCTCTTATCCTGTCACTGGTTACCTGGGAGAAGAGACCAACCCCCACCTGGCTACACCTTCCTTTCAGGCAGTTGGAGAGAGCATTAGGGCCCCCCAAGCTTCCTTTTCTCCAGGGTAGACAACCTCAGCTTCCTCAGCTGCTCCTCATAAGATTTGTGCTCCAGACCCTTCACCAGCTCCATTGCCCTTCTCTGTACACACTCCAGCACCTCAATGTCATTCCTGATTTGAGGGACCCAGAACTGGACACAGAACTCGAGGTGTGGCCTCACCAATGCTGAGCACAGGGGAAGAATCCCTTCCCTAGTTCCTCCTGGCCACACTATTGCTGATACAAACCAGGATGTCATTGGCCTTCTTGGTCACCCGAGCACACTGCACACATCTGGCACATATCGTCATTGCTTTAAACACTTGCTTAAAACCATATAGGTCCAATACCAGGTAATAGCTCTCCGAACAACCTGGTCTAATGAAAGGTATGCCTGTCCTTGGCAGGGGAGATTGGAACTAGATGGTCTTTAAGGTCCCTTCCAACCCAACCATTCTTGTGATTCTGTGGTTCTATGGTTAGTGCAGTCTTTTACTGCACATGACATACATACGTGCAGAGTAGACTATATCCCACTGGTTATATCCAGTGGGTTTAGTTCATCACAGTTTAATGTACCACTATGTCATAGCATGTCCTTCTACCTAGGCACTGTCTAAAAAGATAACTTGAGCTACTGTTGACCTTAAAAGTCGCAAGATGCTTTTTTTGTTGTTGTTGTTGCAATTTACCCTGTTTTGTTCTTGTATGGATGGGAAAAAAAATATAAAGACTGTTTCTAAATCAGAAAGAGAAGAAAATTACTGTGAAGCCCAGTGTAGTTGTTACATCTGAAGCTGTTCAGTGAAGTGTTAAGTTTTGCTGTCTAACTCCTACTTGCAGAAACAATATGCTCAGTAGGTCATGGAAACCTGGTGATGTCTGTTTTCTCGAGCTGACTTTGCCATTTGTTAGGAACAGTAAGTGGGTCAGGTGTTAGGGACTTTAGAAGGAGAAATCTTGTTATTGATGCTTGCCTCTTTGCTCTCTGTGCTTAGAAATATCTTGACATTGTATAATTCCTATCAGCTGGTGGGGCCTGTTTTCCCTAAATGTGCATTACACAGTATGTGACATTCTTCATGCGTACAATAGCTCTCATCTTCTGGAGACAGAAGGCCTGCATAGTTGGGGGATTTTTTGACACACATGCCAGAATGCAGTTTTTGTTACTTAAGAACCTCTAGAAAATACAGCTAATTGACAATTGACAACTTCTTTCCATATTAATTATTAAGCTTCGGGAAATTATTAATAAGAACATGGAGACTCGTTTCTCTGTAAGTAATAGAGTGTGTGCACAACACCAAAAATCACAGCAAAATATTTCCCTAATAATGTCAAGAACTAGTCATGGGCATTCTGCCTTCAGGAAGCAATTAAGCATTTTTTTTCCAGGGGGGATATCTGCTAAAACTGTTTTGCAAAACAAGTTAATCAGAGTGGGCAGGAGTTAATTTTTTACCTCACCTTCAGATACCTAGGGACATTTTTCACCTAGTGTGAAAAAGGAAATGTGCAGAGGCTTCTCTACAAAAAGCTAACGTGAAATTAGAAAAATGTCATTTCCATTTGAAGGATATAAAGATGTTTAAGAATCTGCTTGCATGTGAGGGAAGGAATGACCTTCCCCAAAATTGTGTCCTGATATAAAACAAACAATTTTTTTTTTTTTATAGAGACCTTAGCAAAGAGAAGATGTTTGAAAATATGTGTGGGGAGGAGGAAGGTCAGAGCCAGTGTCTGTCTGGTGTCACCAGGGAAAAAGGGTATCAGCAGGTCATATGTAAAATAATAGCTAAATAATGCTACATGATATGTGTTAACTGTATTAACTTGGGACTGGAGTTCAGAAAATATTAAACTTCTATCAGACCACAGTATTTGCTGTTTGGTGCATTCTCCTCTCCTTTCCCCTCTTGCTATGAGGTGTTGGTAGGTCCAAGGTTGCCACTTCCTAGTCATGGAGTTGTATGTATGCACACTAGTTTGGGATGTGAAAGGTAAACAGAAAAGGATTTGTTTATCTGGTAAGCTGAGTGCACTTTTAGTCATTCATGGAGAAAATGATTATTTTCTCATGCCTGAACTGTATGTATAAAAGGAGGTGAAATCATAGGAAAAGCAAAGAATAACTTCATCTTCCAGAGAGGCACTGGAAGTGCTCTGTAGTTTTGTGATTAAATATCTGATGGAGAGATTAGCATTAGATCAGTAGCTATTTCACATGACTGAGCATGTGGAGTAAGGCCACATCTGTGTTTCATACATTTTAAGACATTTATTTGTCTCTTGCCTACATGTAAAGACAGGGAAAAAAAAAAAAAGTTTGATCCTCCCCTGTCCATCAATAACATAAAAATTGGTAAGGTTTTAGAATATCTCTATACAGTTGCAAATGAACCTAAAAGGAATCCTGTTATTAAAGGACTAAACTTCTGACTGATACTGCCTGGCTGCTACTGCCCACTTAGAGATACCAAAGAATGTGTGAGTCCAATCCAGATAAATAAGTAATCTTATGATAAATGTTTATTTGCAGTTGGAAATGAACTTTCATTAAAAAAAAAAAAAAAAATCACAGTTTTCTTCAGCCAGCCTCTGCTCTGCTTTTTACTGGACAGTGTATACACCTGCCTCTTCTCCATTACTCTTAACCCTTTTAAAGGACAACTTGCTTAGATGAGCAGGCTCTAGAAAGCTGCTATGCAGTGCATGGTCTGAGGGTTGTAGCAAAATATGTTAAAGTAGAACTGTGGACTAAATCAGCTAACTATATCATCTACACAGTCTGCCTAAGAGACCCCAGAGCAGGCCATGATCTGAGCTTTGGAAGTAATTGAAGATGAAAGCAAGAATATATTTTATGCAGGAATTTATTAGTGCTATGTAGGCAGGTGGTAGGTAGGACAGGTCCTGAAAATTTGATCCTGTAGAGACCAGTAGAGAGCTTCAAGGGAGAAGGGGAATCACCTTTTGTCTGAGGGGCAGCCTTCCTAAGCTCCTGGCCTACTGATTGCCTGTCACAGAATTTGTACCCAGAATTACGCCATCTACACAGTAAAAATTCAAGCTCTTTAAGGGGGGATCTATGGAGTCCAGCTGACATACACTGCATAGTCTTTCATAAGGTTTTACATTAACTCTAGTCAGGTCCTTGGTTAGTTGTGGCAGTCCTGACGTGCATTTCAATTTAATTTCACCCAGAAGATATCTATTGCATGCAGTAAGGACTGCTCTGAGATGTGAGCCAAGTGTGTAAAATGGGGATGATTGGGAGTGTCACTTTAAAAGCACACTTCTGATTCAAAATAAACTGCTAATGTACATGCACACAATAGAGATATAAAGTGCATGGATCATGGTCTTGCTGTACTAAAAGCTTCTTCTGAACCTGTCTTTCCTTTTCAATGCAGACATACCAGAAAAGCTGGCCTCACAACTGATACCATCAGTCAGAATACAAAAGTCCTTGCTCTTTCTTTTGGGGAACATTTAAATGTCAGTTATCACAAAGGTGAGTTTTTCAACAGAAAGTCAAGAAATCCTTTTCCTGGAGAACTGGTAATCAGGTTAAAACTCAATGACTGAAAAGAGGGTCTCCAGTGTGACTTTCTGGAGTTTTGTACATTTTAAGGCCAGAAAGAGCCAACTTTACTTCCTCTGTAAGATGGGCCTTAGATTTCACAGATGGATTCTTGCACAAATCCACTTAAATACTGTTCATGCTGCAAATGTTCTTTTCTTATTTTCAGAACTCCCAGAGAAGATATTACTCTCAAAGTCACTCTACACCTGCCATTGGTTACTCTTGCTACCAAATGTATGTAAAGTCCAAAGTTTCTGTTCACAACAAGAACACGGAGATCAGTAAAATTCAAGTATTCTCAGGGTAAATTCTGATGTAATAAATGCAGGTGATTTAATGAAAATTATTTTTCCCACACTTTTATATTCATTGCACATACTAGTATGGATACAAGCAACTGTTTGTTTTATTAAATGCTATGTTGAGTTTCCTTGGGTTTTGAAATGAGATTCCAGGACAGAGGAGCATTATGTATTTTTCTCAATATACATGAAAGAAAGGTAGCAGGAAAGTTACTTCAGGGACTATCTCTCCACCTGATGGATGGTGGAGATGCCAAGCTGTTGATATTGAATACACTGCTAAAGAGTACAGAAGCAGAAATGCTTGGAAAATTTATTTTCTTTTATGGTGAAAGCCTAATGGCAATGTTAAGTTAGCTTCAGCTCAAGGGTCTGATTCATCATTCTATGGGTTGCACAAGGACCTTTCTGGGTAGTTTTAAAAGTCACTGGAGTGGGTCTTGGAAAAACAGCCTTGCAGAGAAGTGTAGGGACAATCTATGACCATTGTATCTGCCAGCAATTGCTGCAAAATAGAATTAAATATACATACCCTGCTGACAGAGGCAGAATACAGTCAGTATTTCTCCTGAAATATCCATTTCAGGAAACCTACATAGCCTTCAGATAATGATTTGATATCAAATAACATTGAATTCACCCTTTCAGCTATAGATCACATTGACTGTTCCTGGATAAGCATGAATAAGCTTCCTGAGCAAAGGAGTCTTTTTGATTATTGTCCAGAGATCTCAAGGATATGAATTTCTTTTTTGACCTACAGCTCTTCCATGCCTAAACACCTCGTACAGTCAGATTGATTTGAATGCTGAAATTCCAGCAGTATGGGTACACAAATGGCCACATTATTGAAAGTGTTTGACCAGAATCTCTATTTTAGGAAAATCTCCACAATGTCTAATTGCTGTTTTTATCTGCCTTCCCTCTCATCTTCTAGTTGCAAATGCTTTGTTCAGTGGTTCTTTGCATATTTTATTTCACGCTTGCAGTATCTCATATTTATGTTAATATATGTCTGCACAAACAATTTAATAGTTCAGGAAAAATAGTCAGATATATAGCATAAAGATTGCTTCTACCTAAGCTTCCTAAAATATTTTGGTACAATATGTTCTGCATTGGTATCTGGACATAGGAAAAGGTTTATTTGAAATGTTGTTTGGTTGTCACTCAACTAACCATCCTTTCAGCTTGAACTTATTGAGAGTGTGCTTTCCCACACCACCATTGCTGAGAACAGAAGAAGTTTTTGCCTCAGACTTTTTATCATGGGTCTAAACTGGTTATCTTTAGGTCTGTAAAATTTCCTCCTGAAAAGAGACAGATTGGGGTCCTGCTAAGTGAGTTTCATGGCAGGCATGCCATAAAAAATAGAAATTAATAAAGCAGAACATACTATAAATTTAGCGATTTATTTTTGCTATCTTTTAAATTTTGTTTTCCCAGTTGGATTATTTTTTCCTTTATTTTGACTGTTGTCTTTATGACTGTGGTCTTATCAGACAGATAGATAGACTTTATGTGACTGCCAGGAATGGCAATTATATAGGCATTTGCATTGGAGACTTCCCCTGTGGACCTGCTTTTATAGCAGCAGCTGATCTGAGCAGATGGAAATTAGAAGCCAGAGGGATACACTGAAAATCACACCGTGAGAAAATGCTGAAAAAGATGTAACCTGTCTGTTGGACTGTAAAATTGACCGGGGATGGCATGTGGCAGTCTGTCCTCAGCTGCCTAATTCATCCAGTCTGATTGACAATGCCATTAAATTGAGTAGATGTCCTTCATAAGTGCGTATTATTATAACAATATTGGAGATGGGAAGTAGCATAGAAGAAGGAAGCATTCTGGCAACAGCAAAAGCTTCTGTGCTTCTCCAAGGTCCAAGGTGCTGAGATCATATGGCAGCATATCCATGTATTTCTATCATTCAAAGTGTTTGTATGTGCTTACACTGCTTTTGGGTGTGTGTATCATTATATGTCCTAAAAGTCAAAGAGGTAACTTTTTTAGTTAATGCTTTTTTAATATTATTTCTGATGTGGTTGCTGCTGTCCTTCAGTCCTGTGTATAAATAGAAGAAAACCCACCTGGTGCTTAGATGGAGAATGTGCTGTCACTGTGCTTAATCTTCCAAAACATTGGAGAATTCACGAAGTACTGCAAGTTCCATTTTTATGGTGCATGCGGCTTATATCATGCAAATGAAGCTGCAGTTTTCAAATACATTAATCGTAAAGTTTATTCAGATGTGCTCAGTGTAAAAAAAAAAAATAGCTAATCTCTTTCTTTGATGAACACCCCAAGATGCTCTTCAAAAGTAATTTGTAGGTGAAAGAGAAAGAAACTGGTGCTCACATAAACAGGAGCAACAGGGAGTTTTTTTCTTTCTTATTGTGAAAGATGAGAATAGTCAGTCATTGCCAGTGATGCTTCAGCTTTGTAGCTGTTTGTAGGAGCTGGGAAGAAGTACCAAGTCAGTATGCAATATCTGCATACTGAAAAGTGCACTGTATACTTACTCATACATTTTTGTCTCTTAGAATTTTTGATAACCTTAGAAAGATGTGAGATTAAATAATCCAGTGTAAATAAACCAGACTTCAAAAAGAAGTATCTTGCACTTCTATTGTGCTTTTATTTGATAAGAATATTTTGATTTGTCAGCAATTTGTCCTATTATGTGATCTAAACCCACTCTCTTTCAATTTGAACCTATTCCCTTGTCTTGTCACTACATGCTCTTGTAAGTAGTCTTGGCTCATCATTCCTGTTCCTTTCCTGTTCCTTTTCTACATTGTGTATGATTTAGCTATTTTTGTATTTCCTTTTTCTTTTCCATTTCCTTTATTTCAAATTTCAGATACCAGAGAAATTATGTCACCAATGAAATGATGTGATCTCTCCCCCTCATATATGTGTGAAGGATCCTTCTGAATGATTAGGAGAGAATTTATAAGTGAATTTAATTTTAAGGCTTCTCTACTTCTATGATCTGTCACATTTCCACATCTACAGTCAGGTTGTTCATTCACCTCTCAAAAAGTCTCTGGCTCAAATATGTATTTACTACCCATGTTTTTTGACTGCTGGAGTCAAAATACTGCAGTCACACTTACTTTTGAGATTAATAGCTCCATTTTCTTTTTATACGAGAAATTGTGGTGTTTATTTAGATTTGTAATATGACAAGTGCCCATCTAAATGAGCAAGATGTTTCTAATAAATACTTAAACAAAATCAATATATATATACAAAAACAACTGCAAAACCATGTCACTTCAGGCCTGTTTGCTTCAAAAGGCGTTTTGATTTTAACTTATGTAATGTCTCCCATAAGGCTGAGGATGAAGTGGGTGTCTCAGAACATGTCAATGAGATAAATGAATGAATGAATCTAGACTTCACCTACTTCAGTATTACAGATAACGGTTGTGTCACTTTTACTTAATGGTTACCTTTTGCTAATGGGTTAAACTAGCTTTGTAAATCAGATATTGATATCTATAAACATCTGTTCAAAACAGTTTTCTTCTTCAGTCCTGACAGTGATGCTCATGCTGTCTCAGAGAAGTTGGAGTGAACATGTGGAAGCACAGTCAGGATGTTTTAGTTCAGTAATTGTGTATATCAAGAGCACTGAAGACATACGACAGCTACTTTTGTGATGAAGACCATACAGAGCTGTGCAACACCTGCAAGGACTTACCGACAGAGAAACCTTACCACAGCAACTGATGGAAAAATTGGTACTAACCAAAATTCCATGATCTGAAATTATACGCCTAACTTTAGTCTGAACAGAGCTGTAACATCAGTGCTATTAGTATTCGCCATGCCTATGTAATGGAGAAATGAATTACTTTTTTATTCTTAACGCAAAATAATGTCAGCTCATTTACTGGCAGAGCTGTATAATTGTCTCTATGGGAGCTTTCCCAATGCTGAAAGTGTTTCAGGTAGCTGCTGAATACTAGTGAGATGTTCCAGTTTTCTGGAAATTCTGGAAACTTCTTAATTTCTGGAAATTTCTGTTGTTCTTCGTTCAGATTGTCTCACAATCTGTTTAAATACAAATGAAAGTCTTCCAGCTAAGTAAAAATATTGAAATATTTAAGACAAAAAGAATTATGTTCAAGTGTGAAAATTTTCTCTTTCCTCTTTTTTTTTTAAGGAATGTTATTAATGAGGAATATGAGCCTTTGTCACAAAAGGTCATAAAAAAATCCTCCAGGAAACTATCAATAAGTTCTGCAGTTTTCAGGAAGGTGCTGTGTACTTGAACAGGCTGGAAGTTGAACTTGGTGTATGACTACTTTTTGCTCTGGGAAGCTTTTATTGGACTGCCACTTGCACTGCCAGGCAATTGCTCTTTTACTCCACTGATGGTAATCATGGCTAGTAAAAGATTAAAAGGCTGCCTAATCTTCACACTGCTGCCAGCGGCAATCAACAGAAAAAGTCTCGAGAGGTGATGCACGGTGTATGAGCTGAATAGGGAATGGTGTGCACTTTTCAGTGCTAATAGTGGCAAGCAGAGGAAAAAGGCACTCCACTTAGAGTGATATTAAACCGTGAGCTGCTGAAGAGTGCCGTGGATTTGGGGTGCTGCTCCCTGTGACTGCTGGTGGAACTGCTGAGGATGCTCAAGCGGGAGCTGTGTTTGCCTTCAGGCAGCTGCGAATCTGCCAGGGGCTGTGGAGGGGCAGCCAGGAGCACGGAGAGGGCAGAGGCAGCTGCAGCAGCAACACAGAGGCAGTTTCTACCTGACGTGATTTGAAACCGCACTGGACTCAGGGGGTTTATTGCACCCTTTGCATTTGACTGAACATGCTGCTGTCTTCCCACCAAGCTCCTGAACCCTGTGCTGTGATGCTCCGCCTGCAGAGGTGGCACATCTCCCTGTGTCAACCCTCACGTGTGCACTTCTGTGGTGACTGTGGCGCACTGACAGCTCTCCTACCTCACTTCCCAGCTGTGGCTGTGTCCTTTGGCAGAGCTACCTCATCCCTGGGCACATTCCCAGCTGTTTTTACTGCTGAAAGGGACAATGGTGTACCCAGAGTAGGAGCACAAGATGGCTTTGTATAAGTGCAGTCAAGACTCTAGACTAACTCTACAGGAGCTAACAAAAAGTAAATGTTTCCATCTGATTTACTACCATATGATGGTAGTAAAACATTTGCTTGCAACCCCTGGCTCTATAAACTTTTATCAACCCTGAAGGCATGTAGACCTTGCAATGTATTTGTCCACTTAGCAGCAGCAGTTGATATAGATGTTTGCTTCCAGCATGGGAGGAAAGGTTGTTGATGATCTTTCTGTGACATTCTCATATTAATCCCTGCAGAAGACATGGCGAAAGTTAGCTTTAAAACACCAGTATAATTCAAAGTATATTTCCAGGGCAAAAGAAGTGCCAGTGCTGCCAAGCAAATGGTGGGGTGTACGCAGCAGAATATACCTTCTGTACAAGGTAGTGAAAAAGAGAAGGCTGAAATTAAATTATCAAATGGCCATTACCCGTTAAACTTGCCTTGTTAGACAGAGTTTCTACTATTTCATTGTTTTTCCTGAAAGTGTTTTATCTTGTATTCTTTATTGCACAGAGTGCCTTTTGAAGTAAACGAGTTCAGGCACTCTCTGTCTGCCTGCCCCAGGAGAAACAGTATTTAACTGATGTGTGTGACCTTGTCAGGATTTATGGTGCAGGCAGAGGGAGCTGGGCTGGAACCATAATTCTCTCCAGAGAAGGCAGAGGAGTTCAAGTGCTTGGGGTGACATACAGGGCCATGGTGACTTTTCCTTCAGGAATAAGGACTGGCAGCATTCTCTCCTTTACTCATTGCAAACACTTTTGGTTTAGGTTAAAGATGATGTCATTTAGAGCTTCATACTGCCGATGTTTTGTTCCCTGAATTATTGCTATACTTACGTGACTGTATCTTAACCCATTGCTAACGTGTGCATCTTATTCTTCTCTTGGACAGCTGCCACTGTTAAGAAGAGTAACAAAGGTTTCCTCCTGAGGATTAGAGCTTGCTGGAAGCCTTACAACAATTTCTTTTTCTATGAATTATGTTGGTTTGTCAGAAAGCAATATATTCTGTAGCAATAATATTTTTTGTACCTGAAAGTTTCCTTCTGGGTTCCCAGCTGATCTAAGAAAACAAGGGAAGAGCTGTTCTTGAAGCCATTTTCTATTTATGTGGTATAGAGTTTCAAAGTCCTCTTCTGCCCCCTGTTTTTCTATAAAGGTCTCTTAGGTCTTCAAAAGATAGGGTAGTCAAGTAATTACTTTAAGTTTTATAAAAAAAATTAAAGAAAAGAAAGTCACAATTCTTCAAAATGATGATAAAGCTTCTCAGTTGTATTACTACAGGAATAATCATTTCCACCAAAAAGCTGATTTAGTAACCAAAATAGAACTCTCTGGGCAATGAACATGCCAAGTTTTTTATCAGTTGCACCAAGGTAGCTGTTTCCTGTACATTCCCAAGGAGTTCTCTATGGAGTCCTTCTTTCAGGACCCAGATTTTGAGACTGAGTTAAGACCTGGGTTCACCGTTGCTCTGCCTTTGAAGTAATATGGTAGGCATATAACCTGTTCCCTCATGGACCATCTGTTTTATAGCAATGCATTTGCCTAGGTGCTGTGGTGGGCTGGAGTGTTTCTGACAGTGCCAGTGAAGAAATGGAAGCACATGATGGAGTCTAGGCAGATCCAAAACCTTCTGTGATAATATCATATTGCCTTCACTCCGCATGCAGCCCATTTCCAGTCTTAAACACATTAGTTATCCCATCCCTTCCCAATCCAGTAGAGCAGTTAAGCATATGCTTAAGTCAAATTGCTGCCAGTCTGATTAAAGTAGCACTTAAACCTAGCACATTCTTAAATGCTTATATGGCTGTGGAGGGACTGAAACATGTGCTTAATGTTCAGTGCATACTAGTATGGTTTTCTGGATGGGAACTCTAAAAATTGAAAGGGACGAAAGCTATTTTATTTCATTGTACTAGTGTTTATTCCTTCAAATATGCTGATGGCTGTTAGAATGGAATACCTTAGTTCAGATTGAGTTTAATAGGATTGCTCCAACTGTCAATTTTTTCAAATTAATAAATATTTAAATGTAGGAAATTACATTGCTGTGGTGAATTTTGGAGGATGTAGTAAACCACAGTCACTGTAGATGAAAGAATAGAATAAAACAATTCATTTCAAAACAGTGCGATTTTTAAGAAAATTTTATCTTGGACAGTCAACAAGGTCTGAATAATATGATATAAGAGGATAACACAAGAAATTCACTTTTACCTTCAGCAGTAAATGAAGACCATGGTTTTCATCAAGAAAGTATGAAATAAAGAAACTTCAATCTTGTTTTGACTGGAAAAGTTCAATAATACCTGAATTACTCATTTCCATATATGTTTTCATAACATAGAATCATAGAACCAAAGAATGGTTTGGGTTGCGTTGGTTTGGTTTGGAAGGGACCCTAAAGATCATCTAGTTCCAACCTCCCTGCTATGAGCAGGGACACCTTTCACTAGAACAAGTTCCTCAGAACCCCATCCAACTTCCTTTAACTTCCTTTAACACTTCTAGAGATGGAGCATCCACAGCTTTTCTAGGCAACCAGTTCCAGTGCTTCACCACCCTCAAAGTAAGAAACTTCTTCCTAACATCTAATCTAAACCTACTCTTCCAGAGCTGTGCAAACACACAAAAAATATATTATTTGAATTATATAATTATATATATTATGTAATATCAAAAAATAAAAATATACATATATAATATACTATATAATATTTGTATTATATAACAAAAACCTGTGTTATTTACTTTGGGCCCTCTGATATTATCTTCTCAAAACGTATTCAAGCATTGTTATCTAAAAAGTTACATTTTAAATTTTTTTTCTTTTTTTTTCCTTCACAAGCTCTTTCCACCTATCTTGATCCTCCTAGAGTTTCTTGTTTTTCCTGAAGGCTTTATCTCAGGATTATAGTTAAGCTTAGCAAATAGGATAAACAAAAATAATTCCCAAACCTTAACTTTATAACAATGTATTTCTTGTAAAGGATAAAAAGACTATTGAATAATTTCAGCTTCAGAGAAGTGGGAGTCTGACAGATTTAAACAAACTCAGTGGGAGCAGTTGGCATGCTGAGTGCTAGAGACCTCATCCAGAGGAAAAAATTCTGGGCTAAAAGAAATGTCATGCATTTCAGCAGGGAGGAGTGCAAAGTGTGAGGAACATTACCATTTACCAGTGCTGCTCGGGAACCAGTTGAAGATCACTCTTGTGCGAAGGACCTGGATGGACAATGGCTGCCAAATTCAAAATGAAGGAGCAGGGAGCATTTTTGTGACCAAAACAAGCTTCATGTCATTTATTATCTGGAAAAAAATCCCAACTATGTATATGCAGTCATTTGTAGACATTTTTTCTTAAGCACCTGAATTCTACACAACACTGAGTGTGTGAAATTAGCACTATCATTCAGAACCATAAGGAGTATTAACTAGGATTTAATAGAGCAGGTTGATAACGTCACAAAAACTTATACAGCATTTTAATGCAATGGAGATATTTGATTACTATACACAATATATATCAGATCTGATATATATATATATATCAGATCTGATGCTACTCAACATTTTCATCAATGGTCTAGAAGACACATGAAACCAAAATGAATTTGCAAGATGACACTGACATTACTACAGTGGCAAATTAACAGTGTGGAAGGGTCATATAGTCCTCCTGATCACTTGCTAGTTTAGGTCCTTTTGAATATTAGAATTGTTGCTGCAGTTTAAAGCAAATATATATACCTAGAAACAAGATATTCATTACATAACTTAAAAAAAATTTGAGTTTTGTCTCAGTATCAGTGACTTTGAAAAGAAGAATAGCTTAATAATAGATAAAGAAAAAGCATGAGTCTTAAATACGTTATTAGGGAAACACAAGTAAGATGCAAATGATTATATCAAATGGAAGTGGGAGTCCAAGGTGATTTCCTTCAGTATGAGACATTATGAAGTTATTAGAATTTTTTTTATAAAATGTAGGGGTCCAGAGTTTTCAAAGGGAAAGTAAATACTACAGTTGTGGAATTTATTAAAGAATTGGAGAACAGTTCCATGAACTAATTAAATACGCTTAAAACTTAAGCTTTAAACTTAAATACTTCCTCGAGATACTTTTCATCTTTTGATTACAGTTGTTAAGTACCAAAGTGAAGACAGATATGTATACAATAAAAAGGTGCTGTTTTTGAGCAGTGTCTCCACACAGAAACTGCCCCGTTGATGTAAAAATTTCATTACCGTGGAAAGATAATAGAAGATTGGCAAAGAGTCAAGTGACATGAAGCTGAGGTGTAGAAAGCCCCATATATAATTCTAATTGTTCTTTAGCCTTGTGTGTTGGAAAAGTAGAACACCTATGATTAAATAATATAGGCCTGTGATAGAGACACTCTACAGAATATGCTTAAGATTCCTGCCATGCTGCGGGAAAGATCAAAGCACAGTGGTAACCTGTGCCTGAGTGAATCCCTGATATACAGGCAAAACCAGCAGGTTAAGTGTTCCTCTAGCATGGACAGAGATCCACAGTGTCTTCTTTCCCTCTTGTGTGCCTCTGCCCAGGTGTTACTTTGGCAATCCCTCGATGGCAAGGTAACAAAAAAAAAATTACCCTTCATCTGTGGTTTTTGTGGGTGTTCCTGCAGCCTGCCTGTGCAAGCTCATACAATTGCTTCTCCAAAGTGTGGTTTTTTTCTATGCTCCGAATATAATAGAGAAAGGGCTTTACAGTGTTCAGCTCTGCTAGATTCTCCTCTCTAGCCATTTCCTCATCAGGAAAGGGTTCTTTAATCTAGGGGAGAAAAAAATAGAAGCGATGAAACTGGAGACAGACAAATTCAAAAGTTGGAAAAAACTCCCATTTTCAACAGCTAGATGGGCTAGATCAATGGTAAAAGAAAAAAAATTCAAGAGACATCATAGGGTCCCATTTCTCATTTCTCCTTTCAAGACTGGGTGAATGTCGAAACCTGTACTGTCAAGATGCATGTCAATGGCATCTAATTCTTTATCAAGCACCAGTAAGTAAGCTACAGAAGGGTGACTTGGTGAAAATATGACATCCAGAGGTTCAGAATAAATTATTTTATATAATAATATTTTATTTACAATATGGTCATTATTTTATAGTCAGAGACAGCATTAAACAGTATAAATCTATTATTTCACCTATTGTTTTCTGCCTGCTAGTAGCCCATCATGTCTCTCCGACTGAGATAACTTTCAATGTTCTACTGATCAATCACCAAAGTTGTGTTCCTTAAGCACTCTTACAAATAGTAGAAAGGCCTCCTAGTTGTTTTCTGTCACAAGACTCCTAATTTCCACTGAACAGAAAGTGTCAATATTTGTGTACAGTAATAATAATCTAAAAACTAACCATAGAAAATCCTCTTCTTATTAAAAAGTTGAAACATAATTTCCCCATAATTATCATATCCTTTCAGTAGCAATGAGAATGAAAAATGAAAAAATAGAAATAAATAAATAGTCTCAATAAAAAAATCCATACTGTGCTGTAGTACTTAAAGTTCATGTTGTAAGTACCTTCACCAGCTTTTGCATTTCCAATTGCCCCAACCTTTTTATGTCATTGTTTTTTCCATTAGGACATGGGCTCATATTTCCTTTGGAGATTGATGGCCTTAGGCATGTCCACGGTGTGTTCTGTACCAAACTGGCTCTAACTTTGGTTAGAGAATCCTTGCCAATACTCTGTGAGCTCACCCTTTTTTTAATCCTTCAAATTTTAAAGGACTTGATTAGCTTACACTTGTCATATCCTCACATCAATCTGACTTATTGTCTGATACTAGATAAGCATGTTTTTAAACGAAATATGGTCATCGTATAAGTGCAATAATTAAAATTTCCATTGATCTCTAAAAAAATATGCAAAGAAAATCCATAAAACCATTACTGGAAAGAAAGGTTTTTACTTTTTAGGTTTAAAGAGGAATTACAAATGAGAATTACAAAAGACTAATCTCTTATGTGCAGTATCTAGGTATTTATACTGGAATCATACTCAACAGAGATTGAAACTGAAATGGGAGTGACACTTTGTGACAATATATGAGGAAATGTCTTCGGTACTTTCTTTTTTAATGTAAAATTTCACAGAAATCTTTCAAAGTTAGATTTCACTGGTCCTAGTCTGTGCTATTGACATCTGTAATGGAAAGCATTTTGACTCCTTTTATTCAGAAATATTGAAAATTGATTTGTACTCGGATCATTAAAAAAATGAAGTGATGGAGATCCTTTTATTTTAGTTGCTATTTAAGATTGTGTAAAATATGTACTATGTGGTAGCAATGCATTTTTTGGTATCTAATTTGCACTGTTTCACATCTGAACCTATAATTCTTCCATGGGTAAAATTAAATCCTGGACAGTGCTTTGGCAACATGATAAATCACTTATTTTATAATGATTGAGGTACAGTATCACTTTGTTAATTAAATGTACATGTTTAGAGAATTTTTTTTTTTTTTTTTACAATGCTACTTCTCTAGCGATATCTCTAAGTCATCTGTGTTCTTTATATTCTCTCTTTCTTATAGCTGGAATTCTTCATTCTCCCTTCATTTTTTTTTTCCTGATCTGAGATATTTGATGTAAAAAGACTCAGATGTCAACAGATGTGTATGATCATATTCCTGTAGTCACAGAAAAAGACTAGGTATTATTTTCTTAGCGATGGTATGGAAAGGTCTAAACTTTAGATCTGGAGTAAAATACTTCCATTATAACAAGAATTGTTTGAGTAAATGACTAATACAAAGTCTAGCAATGTGAAATGGAATATGAGATATAATTTGGCTGTCTTTTTTTATTTAATCCCACTGGGGCCTAAGAGCACTTTTTGGTTTGAATGATTTCATTACACCAATTTGAGACCTATCCAGCTCCTGTGGCAGTGAGCAGCGCCTTCTTCCACACCTTCAGAAATAGATGTATGGAACCATCGAATCATGGAATGGTTTTAGTTGAAAGGGACCTTGCCAGATCAAATTGCTCAGAGCCCCATACAACCTCCCCTTGAACACTTCCGGGGAGGAGGCACTATACTGGTTTGAAAGCAAACCAGTGAGAGACTCCAAGTCAGAAATACAATTTAATAGGAAAAATGAAATAAATGCAATAGCACAAAAAGAAAACCACTGACAGTCAGAATACAACCTAACACCCTGTTGGTCAGGGTGTTAGTAGCAGTCCGATTAAATGGTGCCTGCAGTGTCCTGGAGTGATGGCTCTGTTGAAGCAGTGATCCTCTCAAAGGGTCTGGTCTTCCTCAGAAGGTCCAGTGGTGGCTGTGTAGCTCTTGTCCCCTGGGATCCCAGGAGGTAAGAGCTGGCTGTGGTGTTCCAAACCTCCAAGTATATACAGATGGGAACGCTTAGTTCCTCCTCCTGGGCGGAGCATCTCACAATGGGATGGTGAGTCATGAGGCAAGGCATTGATGGGCCCATTAACAGAAGATATCCCCCTGGAGAGAGGATGGGTCATGGGAGAGATAAGAAACACTGCCCCACCTGGTTTCAACAACTGGCCCAGTCACAGGAGATATGCCCAGAGTTTATCAGGGATGAGCCATGCAGGAGGTGGGGAACACTGCCCCACCAGTTTTTTAACAGCTTATGAAGATGGTGATAGAATGCATACTGTTGGGCACATCTTACATTGTAACCTAGGACAGGCACCCACAACTTCCTTGGGCAACCTGTTCCAGTGCCTCACCACTGTCACAGGAAAGAAATATCTTCTTAATATCTAATCTAAACCTTTCAGTTTAAAGATATTCCCACTTGTTCTATCACTCCATGCCCTTAAAAAAAGACACCTGCTCACCTCTCCAGGGCCCCTTTAGGTACTAGAAGGGGCTCTAAGGTTCTCCCTGTAGCCTTCTTTTGTCCAGGCTGAATAAACCAAATTCTCTCAGCCTGTTTGCATAGGAGAAGTGCTCCAGCCCTCTGATCTTTGTGGCTTCCTCTGGGCTTGCTCCAATAGGTCCATGTTCTTATGTTGTGGACCCAGAGCTAGACACAGCAAGAGCAGAGTAGGGGGACAGAATCCCCTCCCTTGCCCTGCTGGCCATGCTGCTTTTGATGCAGCCCAGGATACAATTGACTTTCTGAGCTGTGAGTGCACACTGATTGTCATGTTGAACTTCTCATCCACCAACAGCCCCAAGTCCTTCTCCTCAGGGCTGCTCTCAATCTGTTTTCTACCCAGCCTGTACTTGTGCAGCTACATCTCTTAATCAGAAACATGCCTAACCTAAATTTTAGGCCTGCCTGAAACACTCCCACATCACTAAGAATGAGCATTAACAGGCTTTTAACCCAGAGGGATAGTTCTGGGAGTTCTCAGCTTCACACGGGCTGGGTTTCCTTCAGTTTTTACCTCTAGCAGGTCTACCTATTTGTTTCATAAACTTCTATAACGTTTACTGAGATTATTGCGTGGTCACACACTGCTTTGAAATTGTTTTTGAGCCTGGGCCTATAATTGCTTATTTGCAGTGTTTGCCTATTTAATAAAGAAATAAGTGTGAAAAACAACCATCATTTTCCTTTTTTTGTCTTGAAAACTCTTCTTTTGCTCACTAGGAAGCCTCTTCCTCACACTCCTGCAGCTTTGAAGCTTTGAAACCACTTAATGTCCAGCAGATCAGATTGTTTGCACATCCTAATACCTCCCACAGCTAGGAAATTTGGTCTTTCCATTAATGTGTTATTTAATATTTTTTTCTGCACAAACTGCCTTTCCATGAGTGGTTGTTGTCCCAGTGGAGACATGGCAGAAAGACTGTCATCTTCAATAACACTGTTTGAATCGGGAGTTTAAAGAGTTTTTCTAACAAGGGGCATCAGCTATATAACATCCTTTAGCTTTATGCACTATTTGCAGCTTGAGGCCTGAGCTCTGTATGCTGCTGAGGGCTTGTGCACATGTTTTGTTTTAAGCAGCTGGTACTACTCAGAGTGCATCAAGTTAAAGACATACACAATTCTTTTCAGGATCCAACCCCTGAGACATCTGACATCTCATAACCTTCTAGCTTGATTGCTCTCCACCCTGCAGAGCACCCGTGGGATTTGCACACTTTTCTAAGCATTCCACACAGATATTTCCTATTGGTGATTGCTCCTTGGCTTTCTGTAATGAAATATGCTGTTGATTCAGACAGGGAGAGAGATTTCAACATTGACATGGCTGGGAAGTCTTGAGACTTGCCATCTGCTACTCTGGTAGTGGCAGCTTTGAAATAATAATAGAAGTTTTTAGGAGTGGAAAGGTATTTATAATGCCAAGCTGATGTCAGAGGTGGTAGACTCTACCAGGCACAGAAGAGCTGTAATGAAGGGATTATTTGACTCTATTACAAAAGTTCAGTGTTTTAATGCATTATCAGGGGTCAAAGGTTCAAAATGCGTTCTGAGATCCTGAGGACCAGGATCTGTTTTGCTGTGCTTAAAACAGGCAAGCTGAAATTTCATTAGAACATAAAGGTGACTGTATCAAGCACAACCACCAACTCACTGATTCCAACAGTGGCCTGGTGTGTGTTTCAGAAGCTGAGCATCTCCTTTTGACTCTTTTGTTGATATGGTTGGTGGTTTTCTCAAAATCTAGGTAAAATTCTTTAGCCTTTATTGAGGCAATTGCCAGAAGTTGTCAAAGACAGAAGTCATGTTTGTAGGTCTAAGAGAATAAACAGTGACAGGATTAGGAGAAAAGAAAAAGGAAAAGTTTAGGAACACAAAGTAGGCGGGAAGAAAAAAAGAAAATATTCAGAGATATTTTAATGATTAATTTTTCCCACTTATCAAGATCCTGTCAGCCCTTTGGTCTCAGCTCACCTTGGTAGAGCACTACTTCCATTGTCATAGAACTCAGGATCTCAGGCCACTGACTTCTCCCAATTTCAAAACTATTCTTTTCATAAAATCTTTTCTGTGGAAAATCACAAATTTATTTGTACATACACACAGACACACAGAGAACCATTAAGAGTGGGGGAAAAAGCAAAATTGTCTAGCAGATCTGGTCAGAAATGTTTAGCCATGCCTCTGTAGCCCTTTACAGAGAAAACTATGAATCTAGAATCTCAACATTTTTATTGCAAATTGTTAAAATTTTGATAAAGTAAGTATCTCTACCCTCTTTAGTGACAGGTCCACATAATTTAAAAGTAGTTCAAAAGTAAAATGCTGTCAGCAATTGAATCTTTTTCTGTTTTTTAATCATTTAACTTTCAAATGACTGGAGGATCGTGCTATAGATCTAAAGATCCCATTCCTGAAGATTACTCATATATGAGTAAATCTAACCCAACAAGACATTAGTTCTGAGATTTTTAATTAAAAAAAAAAAAGGAAGAAATTACTTCCAAAAGTAAGTGTTAGTCTCATTAAATCATAATCTTATACCTTAGGATATGCTAGCATTCTGACTATAGCCTGTGCAAATCTAATTAATTTTCCTGACACTAATTATAGAATCATGGGATTTTTAAAAAAATGTTTTTTCCTACACAGGAAAAAAAGCTATATTTGCATAGGAAAAATAAGTTTCAGGGATATTTCTGGCTAGTCCAACAAGTATCTATTAAAAAGAAACACACTTGATCTCACCCTCTATTCCGAAGATTCATTTTTTTCAATATGGAGAAAGTATAAAAATGTTATAAAGACATTACCTGAGGAAAAACTCTAAAGAAATTAATCATGCTGTCCCTGACTCATGATTTAAATGATATGTACAAAGATGTACAAAGCCCCTCACTGAAAAATGTTGATAAACAGAAATAATGAAACTCTGTTAACAAAGTGAATGTTGCATCATATGTATTAAAGGATGAAATAATTACAGATTGTTTAATGATGCAGAAGTAAGCAATCCTGCTCAGGCAGCCTTAATTTTGTCATTTCCTAATATGAGCACTTGATTTTTCAACCTTAAAATTTGTTCCACTCCTATGCCTACTTTTTTTTTTTCACTTAATGTGCATGGAAATACACATACAGACTTGTGACATGATTCAAAATTATTGACATATTTGTGATGTAGTTTATAATATTATTAGAAATAAGAGCTGGTTAGCATCAGAAATAAAAGATGGCCTAGAATGTTATTATACAAAGGAAGTCAGAGTTTTAACAAATAACATACATACTGTTGGTCAGATAAGACCTGTCTCCAGAGGCAAATTAATAAATCTCCTGATGAACATACAGTGTCTTTCCCAGCCTTTCCCTGTATTGCCTTCTCACATTTAGCAGTAGGTAAGTAAGAACTGAGATTTAGTTTGGTCTTTCAGCAGACTCCAGCCACTTCTTATGCATCACTATTCCTTTTGGCAGCACTGACTTGATGGAACTCACCTTTTAAAAAAAAAAAAAAAGCCTTTTCCAGAGTCTGTTTTCTCATGACCTCATTTTTGCAAAAATTTATTTCTTCGTAGGTCTCAAAAACCTGTTTTTTTCCTTCACAAAGGTGGAAATTTCAGCTACCGAACTGCAGTAGCCCCTTGAGTGCAGCACGCTCCACCTGCCAGTCAATCAATATAATGATATGTCACTGTAACGCAGCAATTGATACAGCCTTGATGGAACATCCACAGGCAAACAGCATATATTCCCCTTAATGTTAAAGGTCTGAATGCAACACAGACAAGCGTTTGAAATTAGAGTATTTTCCACCTGGTAGGAAAAGCTGGATGGGTGAAGAGACAGGCTAGACATCATTGAAGATGTCTGCTCTGTTAAGAGGCACCCTTCTCTCTCAGTCTTTGAGAACAATATACATCAAATTAAAATAAGAGTGTGTTTCTCTGCTATAAGCAGGCTGTCCTTCATTTTAATTACAGACTCTAACAAGGCAAGTCTATTGATGCAAAACAGGAGAAAAAAAATCACATAGCAGAAAAATTTCAGTATCTTAATGGGGACCCCTGCAGTTTCGATTCAAGACATTTGTACAGCAAAACCTGAATCATGAGCTCAGGATCATGTCCTGGCAACAGAGTAAGGTTCAAATATAACTGATGGATCAGAAGAACTATGTTTCCCTACTGCTGTTTCCTTTTCACTCGGCTTAACATAACTTTATCCCAGGGATGTGGCCTGAATATATGTTCTTCACAATGCCTACTGCAAAATGTGAATATGTAGGATAGAATGGAGGTTCATTGCGCCAAGAGAAGTGAATTTACTAGCATTAGGGTACAGCATCAGCAACTGACTTAGGGAGGAGAAGAGAGGTCTGATTCGGAAGATAGGAAAGAGATCCAGAAAAAAAATAATTCATTGATTCCTTAGGAATTGTTTGCTACAGTTGCTAGAAGAGGTACAATGTTTTCCCTGCGTATTATATAGACGTGCTAACATAAAATATTTAAAATCGGTGCTTTTGCTGATCATTGCCTGAAATACATGTGCATAGCAGTCTGGTTTAAATCACCCCACACTGATGATGGATAGAATCTTCCAGTAATTATAGCAATATTTAATTTTCAGTTTTATAGAGGTCTGTAATTAGCTCCCCTGCTTCTCTCTGTTGAGACCTCATCAGCAGTCCTGCATCCGGCTCTGGCATTTACAGTGCAAGAAAAACATGGACCTGCTGAAGTGATCAGAGGGCAGGAACCCCTCTCCTATGAAGACTGACTGAAAGTGTTGGGGCTTTACAGACTGGAGAAGAGAAGGCTCTGGGGAGATTTTTTTGGCAGCTTTTCAGTCGTTAAGGGGGCTTATAAAAATTATGGGGACAAGCTTCTTATCAGGACCTGTTGTGACTGAACAAGGGGCAAGACTTTTAAACTACAAGAGGATAGATATAAGGGACACATTGAGACATTTTCAACATTTTCAGCTGCTTGCTACTGCTTCTTCCCATCAGATTAACATATCTGATAAATGATTCTCTTTTTCACCTCACAGAACTTTGGGTGTAATTTAAATGCCTGCTTCCAGTCTCTAGTCTGTTTGCCTGACAAATTTACAGAGGGTGTATTTGAAGACAGGATGTGAAAAATTGTATTTATATTACATATATATAGCCATACCGACAGTGCTTAAATACCACTCAGTAATTCAATTTTAGGGACTGATCTTTCTGAAGTCAATAGAATTGCAAATTGCTGGAGATTTTACTTATGACGAAGAAAAAGGACCAACTGGCTCAGAAAGTCTACATCATGTCTCAGAGTCTACTTAGAAAGTTTTTTGAACAGTTCTATCCCTGTGTAGAGAAAGCATATTCTTTCATTGCAAAACTATATGTCAGGGAATGAGTGTCTTCATGTGGCATCACTGTAAGAACTGCAATAATACCTGAAAAATGCTACAGGGTAGTATTTGTATAGACAGGAAAACAAAAAATCAGCTTCCCAGGAAAATGAAAGTACCAGTCCCTGAGAATGAACTACAGTACTTTTGCAGGCAGTTGTAAAAATCCTGCAACCTAAAGCTTGGAAGGCACAGAGTTCTCCCAAGCACTCTGAGTGACAAAGTTCTCCTTCTGTTCTGTGTTGTAGCTGTTTGTAGCAATTAAAAATAACAATAATATATCACAAAAACTTGTGGAACAATATTTATTGCTGTTCTACATAGTTATATTTCCACAAGGCCAATCCTGGTATGTCTTGCTGCTGTAAAAATGCAACTGTCATTTTATTATCCCCGTTACAGAACATCCTTCATTATTTATAGAGATTGTGTTTGCAAAGACAAACGACTTCTGTTCTTTCCAGAAGCAATAACAAAGTGATAACACTTTTCGTTAACAACCAATTTCTTCCTTACCCCTTGAGCTTGCTGCATGCCCATCTAATCACGGGGTTTCATAATCAGTTTGACAGACTGCACCATTGTATTTATTACTTGTCATAGGTTAAGGATGGTTTTTTGCCCACTTCCATTTTCCACTCTAATTATGGTAGTAATAAAGCATTTCTTGAAATTAATTCAGTTATGTGTTTTGGGTGTAATTTTTTAAGCAGATGCATAGATACTTATGTTAGTATAGGACTATTTTAATAGAATATATCATCTTCTGAGAGATCACAGTGATCACACTTCTTCACAAACCAGTGGTATGGGGCTAATCCTTAAACTGTTGTCTTTATTAGCCAAACGTTCAGAGGAGTTCTTTGATGTATATTACACAACGATTATTCATAATATAAAGCATTATTTCTTAATGACTTTGTGTAACTTAGATATTAATGATATTAAGCTAATTTTTAAGCTTTCAAGCACTCATTCTCTGATAATGTTACCTATTTATGAGCCTCACAGAGGAGCTTCTGCACAGTATTCCAATAGTCTCTATAGAAACAACAGCAAAATTTATTAATCTAGTGTGGAAACAAGCAGAAAAATCATGCAAGGAATCCAAGGATATGTTAAGCAGAATTAACAGTGAGAAACATATTTCCAGTCTGGGGAAAGGTAAGTGGAAGATGAAAGAAAGAATTTTAAACAAACAGGGACCTGGATGTTGTCTAAGGATTACTTTATCTTGTGTCTTTAAACTAAAATGCACATTTCTAGATCAGGAGCCTAGTTTATGCTCTGAGCCACTGCTAACTGCATGAAGGATTGCATTATTCAGTGATAGCAGAGTAAATATTAATTTGCACAAAGGATATATTTTTGGCAAGGCATCAGCAGAGCAGAACAAGTTGAATCTTACAGTAATTAGAAAACATAGCAAGCCTACAGGGATGAAATGTGAATTTTTCAGCAGATTTAAGAAAAAAGTTCAATGTACAACAAATCCAGTCTTGACAGCCATTCTTGACAGTAAATCTAATGAATGGGATCATAAGGCTGGATTTGGCTTTAGCTTTGTTATGACTTTGCTGTGTATATGATGGGGAAGAAAATAGGGATAACGAGTTTTTATCCTGTTTTCATACTTTGATTGCAGAACTAAGAATAAATTACTGCATCTTTAGTTGTATTCTGTTGTATCAGGAGAAAATTACTGTCAGTTTAGACATGAAGATAATGACTGTAAGTGTAATATCTAATTTTTCCTCGTCAATGACTAGCTGTTGTGTTTGATGGAATCTGCTTAGAAATCAGTTCCCCTCTTTTCCTATTTAGGTGAGATGGACGCACCCAACCTTCATTTTAAATGCTGTTCTAGTAATGGGAATGGACTGAACAGTGATAATGACTTGTTCCATGTTTTGCTCTGGATTTTTCAAACCTTTCTGCGCAATCCAAAGTAGAGCCCACATAACTGCTGAAGAATGAGCTACAATTAAGCAACAGTGCTGCATTTCAGATGTTCTAAGCTAAGGTCTGTACAGCATGTTATCAAATTAGCCAGATTATTTTACAAAAGTCTATGTTGCTCAGTCATGCTGAAGCTAGCAATAATTAAAACTGATATGGTTGTCATTCAGTCATTGGCCTGGTGCTAAAACCAGAAAAATATCTTTCTACTGTGCAGTCACATATAAGATGAGACTTATTAGCCTGGGAAAAAAAAAATCACTGTTGCCACTCAGATGCTACTTTTTGTCTACAGCATTTTATCAGGGATTGTGAGTGTGTCAGATTGGGTCAGTAGTTGTACAGGGTCCCTTGAGTACATGGTACTGGGAGATGTATGTGGCTCACTGCATCTTTCCTCATGATACAAGCACTATTGATATGTGTCAGAGGTCAAAGCAAAGTCAAGTTGTAAGAGTACAACAATCCTTACATTTCCCATTTTCAAGAGCTTACGGGTATCCTTGTCTTCTACTCTAGGGCAAAAAGCTGCCTTTGAGAATTCTCCATGTCCTTTCTTTTCCTTGCTTGTTTATTATGAGCTCCTGTAGGTGGACAGTATAAGTACCCGAGGTTCCACAATTGTGACAAGCATATAGATAGGTGATAGCATATAGATAGGTGTTAACACAATAAATGTTTGAAGTATTGAACCAGGTCAGAGTGGTTTTTTAAGATAGGGGAGCTTGTCTAAAAATATTGAATTATTTTCCCCATGAGATGTTTGACTTAATATCAGGTAAAAAAAGGAAATTAGGATTCAATGCAGAAGAAACATTCTTCCTGACGGTAGAGAGCCTACAAGACACGCTGTGTCTTTGGTATAACTTATTGTGAAAAGGCATCATTTTGTGATTCTCAGCCTTGAATTTAGCTTGTATTTTAAGGATCTTGCCATCTACTCCTAAACAAATGGGGAAAGAAAACCAAACCAGATTTAAAAACCCAAACTAAACAACAGAAAAAACTCCAACTGACAAACAAAACCCAACCAACCAACCAAATAAGAACCACAACCCAAAGAAAACAAACAAAAACCCCCAGCCGAACAAAGGATTCCAGCAAAACTTCTAGGGAGTTACAGTGAATTATGGCACAGTAGACTCCCAAGACTACTCTTTTGCCAAATTTTCTAAATAAGAAAATACAAAGGAGTTTCAGGAATTAAGATGTTAGAATAATGGATTGAGACTTTAAAAATGCAGAGGAGGCAATTCAATTACTGAAGCCTGGGAAACTATTAAACAAATATGTCAGTCTTATTCCAAGAGAAAATAGGGGATTCCTTTAAAATTTGAATAGAATCCTCTGAGGTTTAATTGCAAATCATCTCACCTAGAATGCAATGAAGTTTTATATTGGAAATGTCCCTAGTATTGAGTCATTTGGACTATTCACTTAAGATGTCTGGAACACTGCACAGTAATTTCCAACATTTAAAAGTTATGACTTGCAGCTATTTTAAAACCAGTCTTGTTAAGATCTCATTTTCCTTTTTATACTTGACATAACTGGAGGCAAAATGTAATTGAATCTTATGTGTCTTTGTCGGGGTAAGAGGGTATGTGTGACTAGGGGGTTAAATAAAGGTTATGCTGTACCAGCTTCACTCCTGCAAGAAAATGTGGGTTTTTCTAATGAGTGCTCAGCATTGTCTAGTGAGAATTTTCCATTGCTATCCACTTATACTGCACTTTGTGGCCAAAACAAACCTTAGAGACTGGAGTGTAAAAAAGATAATTTGCCGGAAAAAATGCAAGAGGTATTAGAAACAAAAGCTGTTCCCTCTTTCCAAGCTGCTTATCTGCACCATGCTATAGCAAACCAAAGCCCTGCCTTTCTCCAACATTCCAAAACAATTTGTGAATCTCAATTCAGCAGAAATGTACAGGCTAAGATTTTACCGCTATCTCTACTTTTTATATTTTCAGTGTTCCCTATAACACTTCTGTGTATCATGACTATACTACAGTTAGCATGAAAACAGCTTTCATCATGCAGAAATTTAACATCTCCATTTGGGGCTGATGTAGGTTATTCTCATTACAAACTCAACTTTATTTTCTCCTTCTTTGCCCTTCAATTTCTTGTTTAGACATTTTGAAAATAAGCGCTTAGCATGCTGTTGACTGCACTTAGGGTGAAGCTTTATTCTTTGCAAAGCCAATGATTAGGATTTACAGGAATTACAGTCATGATTTTTTATATGCTTTTGACCCAGTTCTATCTAAAAATTTTAGGGCTGCTTTGGTATGAGCAGAGGTCATGACTGCCCATCAGATTTGTTTTCATTTGTCCAAGTATCCTTTCTCCGACAAATTAATTGCCTCTAATTTTAACCCCCCGTGGTACAAAAAAAAAAATTTTTTTTAAATTTTCATTCACTTCTTCCTCAAAACAAGTTTCTCAGATAGTCAGCTGTGTCCTGGTGATCCATAGGAGAACACAGATGGGAACTGTTCTTGTACTTCCAAAGCGATTTTTGTCTTTTGCCTTTGTCCCTGGAATACAACACCAAGTTCTACTTGGTATAGAGGAGTAGAATGTCAGGAATTACTTGCTTTGTATTGGGAAACATCTTGAACCTTTGGTCTAGAAACTATCTTAGTTATTTGTGTCGATTGCTGCCTTCATCCTCCAATAATCCATTGCTCTGCATTTAGGAATGTTCATGGAACAGAGATGCTATTCTACTCAACGGAGAGAAAATTTAAACTCTAATTTAAAAAATTAATAATACTTGACTCTTAATCCAATATCTTCATAGAAATGATAAATCAATTTTAGGAATATAGATAACTGAGTAAAACAAATATTTGCTTCTTAGTCTTTTAACACACAGATACCTTGAAAACAAAATAACCTTGTATCTAATATACCATTTAAAATGACACATTCAAAAGTGAAGTTTGAAGGATGTCAGCAAGAATTTGAGATTATTGGGTTTTCTCTTCATGTTTCACGACACGTTCTCTCTCACACCTTCTGCACAGAGACAGACTTCTTGAACCCCTTCCAAATATTCTTTTTGTCCTTGGTTCTTGGCGTCTATCAGATCATAGGCCCAAACTACTGTCATTCTTGGAAACATCTCTACCACATATTACATAAAGCTCTAGGATTCCTAAAGTGTTCTTTTCCACAAGCAATGGGTAGGGAAGAAAAGAAAATCTACATAATGTCTCCTACTGATTGATGGTTTTGTCCATCTTACTTTCAGAAGCTGCTGAGCAGCAAGAGCTGATTCTGTAGTCTGTTTATTTGTATTAGTTTTTTATATCTTTTTGTTATCCTTCTTGTCTATACATATTGCCTTAAAGGATCATTTCAGTGTATATTCAGAAGTTCCTCTTCTGAGTTTCAGGGACAATGAATACGGCTGTTTCTTTACATAAACTAAGTAATCCGCCATTTAAAAAAAAGATAATTTTTTTTTATCTTAGTTTGTGCAAAAAGATGTTATTTTCATCAAGTACATTTTCTGTGTGGAAAAGGCTGCCTTTTTTCCCTGCCCCTTATCTATATTGGATAGCTCATTAACATTCAAGGCACAGATTCTTGGAATAAAAGGACTTGTAACTGCTTACCATTTTGATATATCACATGAAAGAAAAATCAAATGTAATCCAAGGATCCACTATCAAAGACTGAGCTGAAATATCCTATGCCTCATTTAAACATTTTGGTTTCTATGTAAAAAAGTAAAAGGTCTCTTGTCTCTTTATTTTTAAAAACAAGCAATGTTTTAGTAAAATATAACATTAGCTGTCAATATACCAGCAGTAATAAGATGGAGTTTAACAATTCTTCCACCAATTTAATCTATATTTTTCATTTAATCTATAAACATATAAACTGTTCTAATTTCTAGGTTCCAGGCATGATCAAAAATTAAGGGTATAGAAAAATACTTTCACTTCCCTTCCCTTCCCAGAACTTCCCAGAACTTCCCAGAACTTCCCTTCCCAGAACTTCCCTTCCCTTCCTAAAATCAAGAGTTTTAGCTTAAAATTTAGCTTATCTCTGAAACAAATAGCTAAAAAATATATTCTTACACCACTGGGAGAAACTAAATCTTCACATGAAATGAAGTAGGGAAAAACATTCTCAAGGCAGAAAGACTTTGAGAGAAAAGCTGTGGCATGTTGAAGAAACTAGCTGTAGTAAGAGGTGTAAAGGCATGAGAGTGCTAATCACAGAATCATCAAAACCCTATGGTTGGAATAGGCCAAAACAAACAGACTTACTTTGCTGATTGGTAGAGAAAGTATAGCTTGTCTCCATGCTTCACCGTGGTAGGATGGAGGAAACTGGTGTTATTGGCAGAAACAACTCAAGCATTTGCAGAGATATTTAAACTGAACTGTCACCAATTCAGTTTAAATGCCCTGCAGAAATGGTAATGGTCCAGGATGTGATCTGCCAGGAGTTCAAATGTCCTTCCAGATGACTTTGTGTGCACCACAAAAGGAATAATCCCTTGCCAGCCCATCCCAAAGCTGTCTCTGCTCATCATTATGAGTCCTTAACCGTATTTTTTGTAAAATAAATATGACACTTAAAGGGATGGATAACGTCAAGTTTGGACTGACAAACCCTCTATGTTCAGCCTACCCACCAAGGAAGAGAAAAAGCCTATATTCAGCTACTCTATAGATTTAGCCCTCACATCCCAGGCCTTCTGGTCCAGGCTCCTTGATAGAAACTGAACTGCCAGGCAGATAAGAGAGTCAGTGCTGCCTGTATATCTGAATGAAGTGAATTTGAGAAGGGTCCAGGCTGCACATCATCATCTCTACCAGTAAATAAAAGAAGTCAGGGACTTTTGCTGCCAATAGGCCCATACAGGCATGGTTGCTCTGCCTTGAAACAAGCTGTCCTTTCATATGCTCAGAAATCAGCATATTATTTTCATCTTTACATTACAATTATCAATGGTTAGATATATACTACCAGCTAAGAGTATAAACCTGTGCAGTTATTTTACCATAGTCTGCTGAACTGTGAAAATATGGTTTAGAGTAAATATTTTCTCAAAGAAAATTGCTATGAAATTAGAGCTGAATTAAAAACTAAGTTAAATTCTCCTTTTCTTAGTCTGTAAATACTAAATCTAGAGCTGATTTGTTTCTCTTTTCACCTCCAGCTCTACTCTGTGTCCCATTATCTTGGAAGCAGTTGGGTATCTCCTTGCAAGCTTTGACCTTTCTGCTGATATATTTTTGACCAAACCGAGAATTAGAATCAATTACAGATGATAGAAGTGATGAAAGGTATATTTTTCCCAACAGATATCTCTGAATTAACTTTGCTACAATAAATTTCTAGTTTACTGGTTGCTGACTGCCAGATGCTTGTTTGAGATTCTTAAAGGTGAGAGCTGTCTTTAAAAAAAAAAAGTAATTGGTCTGGTTCATTAGAGAAAGCAGAGAATGGATAAATTTATGTAGTGTAGAGTGATTGTTTTTATGCAAATTTTAAAGAGGTGATTTATACCAGCCAAGTCTGTAATTCTTGCTTACATTGAATAGAATATTTAATGTATATTTCCCATAGAATTCACAAGTGAAAGCTAATGCAAAAAATTAGCTGTATAGGCTGATTTTTTCAAAATCCTGTTAGGCACAGAGTAGTATCTGTGGTGGTATTTGCATGCTTCAGAGAATCTTGGCATGAAGGAATTTTGGATGCCAGTAATTCTGAATTTATGGGCTAGTTACATCATTCACCTTGGGGAATTTTCTGAGAGAATTCAGCAGTGTTACAAAGCCCAGATTAGGATCCTTTGTCTTCTGAGCTGTTGGAATATGTGCCTGAGGTGTATTTTTTCCTGGTTTTTGTTTGGAGTTTTTTTATTATTTTATTATTTATTTTATTTTTTCTATATGCTTATACTGTAAAGTATGCAGTGGCAAAAATAATGACTACAGGAATTCTAGACACAGAAAAGGAGAACCTATATGTATACTCAGGCCTTTTGAGCTCTTCTCCCTGTGAAAATATATACTGGAAATGCTGCTGTAAGGTCTGGTTGTTGATGTGTTGGGTTATGGGGAGTTTAGTTTTTCGCTGAGTGAGGACCAGGGCTGAGGTGGGTCACAGCTAACACCCACCTAAATGTAACATCTGGCACATAAGCCAAAAGTCCATAGACTCAGCCATGATATTCTGAATTCAGAAGGGAATATATTGTGATGCATTTAGTGATTAAATAATAATATATCTGTGAAACCCATAGTGAGGGATTAAAGTCACTTTTAGAGATTTTCCATAATCGACTGGAAACCAGAAATAAATGATTTTGTTTTTAAAGGCTGGTTATAAGAAACACATGTTTAGAAATCAGAAGATCAGGCTGGATTTCACAACTTCATTCTTCCAATCTTTCTTTTCCTCACAGTTAGTGCAGAATATGTGTTGCTCCTTCCTGGAATTTTTCTTTAGACCTTCTACTTTCTTTGATAGCCTCTCTGTTGAGAATTTATCTTTCACTGTCTTTTAGGTCTCCAGCCATCATATGCTCTCCTAGTGCTTTGGGGCATGTTGATCTTTATTCCAGCATTGTCTGACTCACTTGAAGGCTTATCACTAACATTTCTTTGAAAGATTGTCTCTAGTTTAATATCTGAAAGTTAGACAACACACAATAAACCCTTTAATCTCACCAGCAGAGTCCTAAACCAATAGTATCACTGTTTTGCTCTTATATTTGTAGATTTTCATTAGCTTGGATGTGTAGGAGACAAACTTTAAAAGAGTCACTAAATGTGATTTGTTCACTGTTCTTCAAATTCTCATCTGTATTTTGATAAAATGCATGAGTATTGTAAAAATTAATTAGGTCAAAATGGAATCTTCATTTACATAACACTACCCGTCTGATCTGACACATAGAGATCTTTTCATTGGATTTTTGAGTGGGCTTTTTTAAGTACCAAACACAAAACACCTCTTTCTCCAGTAAGCAGTCAGCAGGAATGGAATATGTGTTTTGTATTTTAAGTGATTCTGCTATAAAAACAAAGTCCCATGTGGGAAATCCTAATGGAGTCACCTTGCCTTAGATTGTATAATGCACTTAACTAACTTGGAATTAAAAATAAAAACAAGCATGTGAGGCTTAGCCTTCAGTTTTTTGTTTAATTTGGAGGAAAATACTGAATGGCTCAGGCACTATGTCATTACTCTCAGGACACAATTTGCTCAATGAACTGATTAGCAAGAGAAAAGAGCAGAGGTGGAAAGGTGCAGAACAGGGATGAGGGAGACTATTTTTGCAGCCTTGCTCTTATGTCAAGAAAATGTTTCGGTGTTTGTGCCAGTTTAGTTCTCATGAAACAGAGAACTAAACATGAGTTCTACAGTTGAACTCAGTTCTTTTAGTTCTTTTAGTTGAACTAAACATGGAACAGCATGAGTCCTACTTACTCGATAATATCTTCTGTGCTACTTGCCAAGTTTCCTTCTTAAAGGACCTCAAATAAAATATGATTAACCATTATTATTTTAGAAGAATGAATGCACACTTCTGCTGACACTGTGCTTTGATCCATGGATTCCCATCTGATGGATGAGATGCCTCTCCATCTTTCTCCTAACCTCATGTCTCCTAGATGGTCAGAGCACGTGTAGGAATCCACATATAAGGATTTAACAAAACATTACTTCTAGGTTCTTTGCCTGATACATACATATGTTGTTCTGCTTGTTAATGTGAACTGCTCTTACTCTTTGAATACATATTTATTAGGACCAGAAGTTAACATAAACTTACTTATTTCTTTTAAAGTCACCAACCAATAAATTATTCCTTGGTTCAATGTCATCTACACTCTATCTCTGGATCTGTTTGGTTTTTTTCAGGTCAAAGATATTTCAAAATTGACATGAAGTGTTGAGGCAAGAAAAAAATGTTTGCAGTTGTTTGCCTTGTCTCAATTCATATCCTCCTCTGCAGCTTCCTCATTCACTTCTCCTCTTTTCCAAGTCTATTTCTAACTGGAGAGTGCTTTTCTAATTTCCAGTTCACACAAATTTGGTGTCAGTTTATTACCTTTTGTTCACATACTACTATAAGAACTTAAATAATTCTTCTCCCTCCCTAGTGTTTCTACCTAAATATATGCATTTCATGTCTGTTTCCACACTCGGTGTTCCTTTTGCTGGGCTGGATAAGCCAATGTCTCCCACTGTCCTTGGCAAAAATAATCTCTGTTCCCTTGCTTTCTGAATCTCTTCAGACTTGAGTTCAATTTTCTTGAGCATGAGTGACCAGAAAAGGTCTCAGCAATAATTTAAAAGATTTTTTCCTAGCTGTGCTAATCTGTGATGAATCAGGACTTGAATCATATTTATTCATTGTTATATATGTATAAGAATATGTAGCATCAAAACCTAAACATGGACTGTATGCTTTATGCTTCATGCTTCAAAACTAGCGCTTTGCATGTATGTAGGAGAAGAGGTGGGAACCAGTGACTATCCTGAGGAAGCAGTACTGTCTAATTTTAGTAGTACCTGTCTGAAATAGTAAAGGCGCTGATCTTTTCCTGCTGTGAGTAGCACTGTACGAGCTAATGAGCAATAGGAATAAGGAAAATTCTGATGCAGGCTCATCACTACATGATGCAAAAAATCTGCTTTTATCCCTAAAAGATAGGCTTTGTAATGTCAGTAGTTACTCTCACACTGTAATCCCAAAAAGGGAGCCTATAAGAGATGACTTTGAAATGAGATCCTTTGCTCCATTGTGTGAGCTGCTGTGATACCTGCCCTGACTATAAAACACTTTGCAAAGCCTTAGAACTTTAAAAACTTGCCTTCTTAATGTTGATAGAAACTGTTTTGACACAATGAAGAAACTTTCCCACTAAGCATATCTGGAAATTGAAAATATGAGAAATATTTCCATATGGGAAAGCAATCCTTTAATGCTGGGAAAGTCCAGGCTCTGAAATTGCTTTGATGTATGTGACTGTCACACAGATGAGTTTCCTGGGGCAGGGAGAGTGCGGGGGAAAGTGTTAATCCAGCATGTTCTCCGTTTTTCCAGTAATCATTTGTTGCTGACTTTGTCACAATCTTCTATTTCTAGTAATGGTGCCTTCCTACGCCTAAGGTTGGTATGTGCATAATGTCTCACAGGTTGCTAAGAAATATCATAATACTTGAGAATGATATTTTGTAAGAAGAACCAACCAACCAATAAAATCCTTTCGCTTGATTTATTAGATCGAGTTGTAAATGTTTTAGTGATTCCCACTCCTGGAAAAAACGTGCCAACGGCTAGCATTTTCTCACTAAGGTGTGGGATAAACATTAAGTAGGAGTTTGATCTTGCTTGTTCACCATCTTCCCCCTATACCCAAAGGTAAGAGAAAGGCTCTCCAGAATCTTGATTTGGTCAGCCTTGAAATGGTCATAGTTGGACTAGATGATCATGTAGGTCCTTTCCAAATGAACTGTTCTGTTCTATTCTATTCTATTCTATTCTATTCTATTCTATTCTATTCTATTCTATTCTACCTTGTTGTTATTCCTTCTATTGTATTCTATTTTAACTCATAAACCTAAGGCACTTACTTTAGGAGGTATAAGCTGCCCTCCACAAGTGCTAATGTCTCATAATCCCAAGATTATAAAAGGGCAGGGAGACAACTATAGTAAGCTGGATATTTCAGCTTTACACATCTCACATCACAATAAATAAATACTGTGCTGTAGAGACTGAGGAATGTATATTTTTAGTTCTTATTTTCACCTACTTCTTTTTTTTTTTTTTTTTACATTTTTGATAGCAAGAACAGGAGATGTAAAAATGAAGGAAATTCAAAATTTATTTGTAGGAATTCTGTATTAGATCCTTTATGTGGAATTTTAAATAAAAAAAAAGTTAGGAACTTCATGCTTTTGTTATAGTAAGTTTAACTCTTTGTTCAGACTTTGGGGACTTAGGGAAAAATGTTTTAAAATTTTGTGCCCACAACATAAGCAAACCAATTGTGAATAATTACTTACTGCATAATTATATAGTAAAAAATATTATAACATGTCTGAGACAAAACAACAACCAAAGAACATCCTCATCATTTGCCTTCAGAGCTCTCATTACACTACATAAAACATTCTTAATTATGCAAAATCTGTATTAAGAATCCCTCAAGAAAAATTTGCTGGCAGAAACAAGTCGTTTATGCTTTATATCCCCCTTTCTTAGGTAAAACAGTTATTTATTTTAATTTAGAATTAATTGCTTTGCTTATGTTCTGAGTCCAATTTCTGTTCAGAGAAATGTGCTTATAAACAAAAGCCATTTTTCTGACTCTACCTCTGTCACTGATTATTAGGTCTGCTTTGCCTAAAACAATAAAGGGTAGAAATAACATTTCAATATTTATTTTATTTTATTTTATTTTATAATATATTTTAAAATAAGGAAATTTGAAAATTAGGCCTCAGGTGGTGGGAAAATCATGGCTCCCCAAACAAGTGGCTGTGTCAGAAACATGACCTCCTGAGTTCTAACCTACCCAGTCACTGGTTATAAACCACCAGGGTGTCTCAGGCGTGGAGATTGTCTTAGTTTAAGACCATTTAAGAGGTGGACACTCTAAAATGAGTTACCTCCCTTAGTTTCAGTGAATCCCTTTCCACAAAATACAAGTAGACATTAGTGAAAAAATAAGAGTTCACTAACAAGCGAAACAGCAATGGGCAAAAAACCCAGTAAATAATCACTAGATACAAAATTGCTAAATCTCACAAACCCCACAGGGAAAAAAGAGAGACCAAAAAAATGGCTTGGCAACCCCTTCCACACACAAGATGGTGCTTCACAGCCGAGCATGTGGCTTGAAAGAAAAAGCAAAGATGATGTCAACCTTCCCTCCTCCCCCCTTCCTTATCTCTCTGGCAGCTGGAGCTCCATTGAGAAAGGCAACTGGTACCTTCTGGATCAAGAGCTAGAACTCAAGGAGGTCCTCATGGCAGGAGATGGCAGGAGCAGTCAGCTGGAGCATCTCAGACTCCATGTTTTTTGCGCTTTGTCCAGGGGCTGTTAGCATGTTGTGCTCCTCAGGGGTCAAGCCTGGGACCAGTGCTGTTTACCATCTTTGTTGGTGACATGGACAGTGGAATTTCTTGCACCCTCAGCAAGTTCGCTGGCGACACCAAGCTGTGTGGTGAAGTTGACACGCTGGAGGGAAGGGATGTCATCCAGAGGGACCTTGGCAGGTTTGAGAGGTGAGACTGTGCAAACCTCATGACAGGGCCAAGGGCAAGGTCCTGCACCTGGTTCGGGGCAACCCCAAGCCCAAATACAGGCTGAGCAGAGAGTGGATTGAGAGCAGCTTTGAGGAAAAAGTCTTACGAGTATTGGTTGAGAATAAGCTCAACATGAACTGTCAATGTGCACTTCCAGACCAGAAAGACCACTGTAGTCTGTGCTACATCCAAAACAGCATGGCCAGCAGGGCAAGGGAGGAAATTCTCTTCCTCTACTCCACTCTCATGAGACCCCACCTGGGGTGCTGTGTTTAGCTCTGGGGCCCCCAACATAGGTAGGACATGACCTGTTGGAACAAGTCCAGAGGAGAGACATGAAGATAATCAGAGGGTTGGAGCACTTCTCCTTTGAAGACAGGCTGAGAGAATTTGGATTATTCAGCCTGGAGAAGAGAAGGCTCTGAGAGACCCTGTAGCAGCCTTCCCATTCCCAAAAGGGGCCTACAAAGAGCTCAAGAGGGACTTTTAGAAGGGCATGGAGTGACAGAAAAAAGGAGAATATCTTCAAACTTAAAGAGGGTAGCTTTGGATTAGATATTAGGAAGAAATTTTTTCATGTGAGGGCAGAGAGACACTGGAACAAGTTGCCCAGAGAAGCTGTGGATACACTATCCCTGGAAGTGCTCAAGGGGAGGTTGAATGAGACCCTGGTGTAGTGGAAGGTGTCCCTGTCCATGGCAGGGAGGTTGGAACTAGGTGACCTTTAAGATACCTTCCAATCCAAACCATTCTATGTTGGATTACACTATGTGGTGACAGAGAGATAAGCCTGGAAGGCTGGAGAGACAGCCTCTTTCCTGGGCCCGGAGGTGACCCTGGGACTGTATCCAGGTCACCGGGGATGGGCGGAGAGAGGTTTGTGGCTTGTGGACAAAGCTGGACCTGTGAGAAGTGAAGATTGTAGTTTGTGACCTTATAGGGTATTGTTTACCTGTTACCATAATAGGCAAAGTCTGTGCACTGCTCCAGGTGATAGGGAGACAATGTGGTGAACATCTTTCCTGTTTACATGATGTTATATCCTGTTCTGTGGGGGTATTTAGGGAATTGGGACTGCGCAATAAACGGGATTTGATCTTTGACTTTGCACCTGAAGGAGTGCGGAGTTATTGCCCATGCGTGATTACTGCAATTCTATGCTTCTAAGATTTTATGACAGACCACCAAGTCCAGTCCACTGTTGACACAGTAAAAACAAAAAGCCATTTGTCCTGTCTTTTATGGTTTTGCTAGTTGCATTCTCTCATCTTCTGGCACCTTCCTTCCACAAATGCATTATATAGCTAAGGAAGATTTCTGTTTATTTTTCTCCCCTTCATTACATCTCCCTAACTTTTTCCTTTATGTGCAGCTCTTCTTAATTCTCCTCTCTCTGATCTTTCCTACCCTCTTCCCCTGCTGTTTCCTATTTAACAGTTCATAATCTTTGTGCATTTGAGCCCCCCTCCTCCATTCATTCCAACTCCATTAATTTCGCATGCATGGTCTTCTGCCTCTCAAGACCCATATCCTCTTTATTGGGCCTTTTAAAATGCACGTTACAGCAATGGGGCCACCATCTTCACTTTTTTATTCTTTAAATTAAAATTTCTAGAAATTCTGTGGCAAGCTGACTTAGAACACGTTAAAAACAAATTTGTTAAATGGTGGGATGTTCTCCTTAACTTAGACTATCTAGTTATCACTTTGAGATGTCATCTGCACTTCTAGAATATTGTTCATGAAGCTGATCTTAGGAAACTACCTGCTACAAAATTCAACCTACATTCATCAAGTCTGACAGAAAAATAACCCTGTATTCTGTTTAGAATTGCTTTGGGAAACTGATCCTCGGAGAAAATATGGGCAATTTTCAAAGTGTTGCAAATTGGATTTCAAAAAGCAAGATAAATGAAGTGGTAAAAAACCAAGAACATAAAGAAGAATATCCTTTTTCTTCCTTACAATATTTCTATACACTCATAGGCTTCACTGCAAATAAAGTATTTGGTATCTGTTCCTCTTTTGTATAAAGTTTGATATTGTTGCATAAGTAGTATTATGTCTCTACTTTGTCTCCAGAACTGAGTGATTTTTTTTGGACTCTATTCAAGTAGTTGTCCTAAGAAGATACTGTAGTAAATTTACATCTGATTTTCCCCAGCACTCAGAAAATATAAGTTTCCAAGGAAGATATCTTAAAAAAAATCCTCCAGCTAATTTTTAAGGATATTACTTCATTTAGCTTTCAGTTTGCTGATTTAGCAAGTGTTTATTTCTTGAAAACATATTAAAAGAAATAAAAACCTCTCATCATTCCCTAAACATCTAAGATAACATTTTCTTCCATCACTATTCTTTCAACACTTTGCTGCAATTTATGCTTGAAAGACAAAAGCCCATCAACTTGGCATTTCTTCACTGCAAGCATGGTTTACCAAAGTGGTAGTGAAAAATGTATGGAACTTATGAAAATCCTCTTTCTCTTTGGCTATTCTAATATCTGATTCAGCATGAATTAAAACTTGACTTTCCTTCTTGCACTGCAAGACTTTTTTTTAATTTTATTTTTTTTTTGACAAGCGGTCATCTAACTGACTTCCCATCCTGTGTCCTCACATTGAGTAGAAATTACTATAATTAAGCTCTCTATGGCAGATGTTAACTAGCCCTCTTTGGAGCTACAACACACATGAGATCCATTAGTCTATCCAGAAGACATTTGCAACCTCTCAAGAACTTTAGAAATACAAACCTTTTCCTAATATCTAATCTCCTTGTTTTCATGTAAAATTGAGTAATTTTTTCCTCTTCCATTTCCATACAGCAAGTCGTAACTGCTCTCTCCAGGACTTTTTTTTCCATACAGAAAGAGCACTGTCAATTTTCATACAAACAAGGCAGTAAAGGTGTGGAATCATCTCATGGTAAAATGCAAGGCAAGGCTTTATTCTGGAAGGATTACAGCTAATAAAACCAAACAATTCAGTTCATGGAAACTTTTATAAAACCTGTGGAAAAAGACATATCACCTAGACATTTATTATATTTTATTTATATTATATACTATAAATTATGTATTTTATATTATATATTTAATATATTTCTGCATCTGGGATGGGGCAACCCTGCACATACATACAGACTGGGGAATGAGAGGCTGGAAAGCAGTGCCACAGAAAGGGACATGGAGGTCCTGGTGGATGGCAAGTCAAACATGAGTCAGCAGTGCCCTGGCAGCCAGCCATGAGGGCCAACTCATGCCCTGGGATACATCAGGCCCAGCATTGCCAGCCGGGCAAGGGAGGGGATTGTCCCACTCTGCTCTGCACTGGAGTGGCCTCGCCTCGAGTGCTGGGGGCAGTTTTGGGTGTCTCAATAGAAAAAAGACATGAAGCAATTAGAGAGTGTCCAAAGGAGGGCAACAAAGATAGTGAAGGAGGGTCCTCTGATATGAGAAGGAACTGAGGTCACTTGGCCTGTTCAGTCTGGAGAAGAGGAGAAGGGAGATTTCATTGCAGTCTACAACTTGCTTGTGAGGGAAAGAGGAACGGCAGGCACTGATCCTTCCTCTGTGGTGACCAGTGACAAGACCCAAGGGAATGGCCTGAAGTTGTGCCAGGAAAGATTTAGGTTGGATATTGGAAAAAGTTTCTTCACCCAGAGGGTGGTTGGGCACTGGAAAAGGCTCCCCAGGACCGTGATCACAGTATCAAGCCTGACAGAGATCAAGCAGCATTTGGACAATACTCTCAGGCACCTGGTGTGGCTCTTGGAGATGGTGCTGTTCAGGGTTGGGAATTGGACTTGATGGTCCTTGTGGGTCCCTTCCAGCTCAGTTTATTCCATGATTCTGTGATCATTAGATATTCTCTGAGCACCCAGCATGATAGCAAGAGCAGGACATCTGTCTGCTGCTGTAGTATTAAATAAAGGTAATTATTTGTACTTTTTTTTTTTAGCACAAATGTACTGCTTTTCATCTTTAAGATGCTCTGAAGTAGAGGACTACTTACCTGCGGCCACTGCTAACACTTGCATGGCTGTTTTTCCAATATGTTATAGGTTAGACCAGGCTGCCAGCCATCTGCATAAATGGAATTTCCAGTAAACAAGTCACCTGAAAACAAAATTTGGTGTTGGCCCATGAGCTGTAGACTGTGTTATGAGAATGGAGTCCATTCCTGTAGACACACCAGTTCTATGATGTGAGGGAGCAGACACCAAGCTTTCCCAATCTGCTCCTTGCTGTCTGAGCACAAAAGTGTGACATTCTCTGAGCCATTGCTCTGCCCTAAGTCAAGCCCACTAGGAAGAAGTTCATGGACACAATAACACTTCAGCTTCAGAGTGCTTGTGTGCAGCCATGCTATATGTCCATTTGCCTTTCAGGATCAGAAAAGCTGTCCTATCCACCAGACTCCAATGAGACCCCAAAATCCACATCTAAACTGGATATTATGGAATTTTGCATTCAAGACTTGAACTTCAATATATTCTAAGAAATCATTTTTGAACATCATCACTCCTTGTCCCTAGAACTAGGTCATAAATTGTACTAAAATCTTGCACTGTTACTCTTCACAGAGCTTTCTCTTAATCACATATGACAGTCCACTCCAAGTCAGATGTATAAAATCTAGCTTGCACAAAATTGTAACTTTACATTTTGTCCACAAAAAAAATTTTTTTGCCTCTATTTTTTTGCCTTAAAGATCTGAAGTTGTGAATGTTGTTCTACAAATTAAAATATCTCGGACCCGGAAGCACTTGAATTTTATTCACATTTCCTACTTTCCTTTCATTTCAATATATCATAATCATATTATGAATCACAAAGATTGAGGTACTCTATTCTGTAGATAACTGTGCTTTTTTAAAATATGATCTCCTTGGATACTTAAAACCCCACTTGAAATTCAGGAAATAGATAGAAATATTTTAGGAAGGCAGAGTTATTCTGAGGAAGAAATGAATATTACGTTGAGATGACGGTGTTCATATGTTTAAGGTATCAGAAATAATCCATTTATGGTTTCTTCTGTGATTTCCCATTTCCCATATCTATCTTTTATGTCAGGATGCTTTTTTCACTGTTCTAATTGCAATCTATTGTTCAGCACCGTGAATTTCTGAAGATATATCCAAATAGTGGGATTCCTAATGCAAAAGAGAATGTGATGGAATTGCCCATGCCCATAGTGGTGTTGCCTTAATGCTGTACAGATTCTTGGGCTTCATATACCATTAATTTCAACTTACTTTCTTCATCAAAATGCTAAGAGGCAGAAGGCCTTAAAGAGAAAATGATCCCCGCAAAGCAGAAGAAATGTTACTGCACCTTCTCGTACCCTCAGGCATGTAGGCATTAAAGCTTTTTTTATTTCTTCAAACATTTATCTAATGAAAAAATGTGAGTTCTTATTTTTCCTGCTCAAATACATTTTAGAAGAGAGCAATGAATGAACAGGTTTTAGGAGGTTTGCTTTAATAAATGTAATGGTGATGAGCTGCTGTCCTCAGATATCGCCTCAAATCAAGCCGTGTATTCTATACATAGGAAGGTGAATTGACATAATTCTTAGAACAGCATTTTTCAGCAAATTGTCCTGTCAAATAAGGAAACTTTATTCAAGCCTGCAAATGCGATAAGCCTGACCCTCCAGCTCTGCTTTGAAAGGTCATTTTGATTAGTATGGGCAAAATTGGAAAGTGCCTGGAGTCTTTTGGCTTTTAATAGCCAAATGGCCTGATTTTTCAGAAGTGTAAAGCATGTACAGATTTTGCTGAACTCAATGAGAGCAGGAGGCATCACAGATTCCTGACAATCAGACCAGGCATTTCCTCACTTCTTTCTCTCTTCTCCTTTCCCTCCCAGCTCTTTTCTTGTTACGCAAATGTAATGGCCTTTTGGATAAAGAACCTTCATACACAATCCAGTAAATACAATGATTTTCATTTCAAGGCTGTATACTGAAAAAACGGTAAAAGTTTCCTTTCAATTCATCAGAACTGAATAATGTTTCAGACAACATACCAAGTGCATCAGAGTCCCCTTACAGCAGCAACCACAGCCAACTGCCAATGAGGCAGAAACTATTTAACAGCACAGAGTTCTGTGTGGTTAAATTCATTACGAATTATCCATAAAGAATCCACACTCAGATTTAGCCTATGAAACTAAGGTTCTCAGCTCTGTTCTAAATTTATACAGGATCGTCATCAAATTATCTTTCTCAGGAAACGAAAATTTCAGTATTCTAGTATTCAGCCAAGTTGTTGCTCAAGAAGGATGAGAGGATGGAAACAAGGCTTAAAAGAAAAAGAAAAAATTGCAGCTGTCTTAAATACAAACATTTTTTAAACAAAGTAAGTTTAAAATTAATTGTTATTATTTTAGATACAAAAGAACATCACGGGCTTGGAATAAATTATATTCAACCAGAAATATTTTAGTTACAGAAAAATAGTGGTTTAATTAGACTGGAACAGTTAAAGCATTGTATGCCATTATTATACAAATACTTGCATATTTATTCATACCTGAGAGTAGAAAATTTACCCATGTAAATTGTACATATATTTTTATACTCTACACATACAAACGTTTCTATCCGAAGATGACCAGATCTACACTAAGGTTAATATTTTTGTAACACCATATATATTGAAATAACTTTACCATTATAAAACTGCATGTAGTCATAGCAGAGATTTTAATGTATGAGCTCAAACACATTTCTTGCCATTTTGAAAAACCATTCAGTTTCTCTGTGCGATGGACTTGTGACTTGTATTTATTAGTTTGATTCTTTCATCCACCTCACTTTTCCCTTTTCATTAATTTCATATTTCACATGCACTCTGTCAGAATGTATAAATTCTTTTAAAAAATGTTTAGAAACAAATGGTTGAATAGGAAACCAATGTGACAGAAAAAAAATGGACATATATAGATATTTTAGGCATGTGACTAGCCCAGAGCAAAAAGAGATCAGTCTTGTTTAAAGTTCTTCCAAGGAAGAACAGGAATGAAGGACAGCACTGGCAGAGGAGGACAGCCAAGAAAACACACTGCACTGGGAGCTGTGATTACACATTTTACTCAGATTCATTGAGGATGCTTTTACAAATACTTATATTTTATCAAGACTTTTAAATCACCTACAAAATGGAATAGGAGACAAGATGCATCAAAGCTTTGGCTTGAGGTGGCCTACAAGGGAATTGCTCAGAGAAAGGCTACCACCAGATCTTTTCTGAAGTTTTGACTTCATTGAGAAGAGGGCAGTTTAGCATGTCATGATAGGAAGGCATTTCAGTGCTGACAAGCACCAGTGTAAGAAGAGTAGATCAGAAATTGGATGAGATATTAAATAATTTAAGACAATATACTATTATGTACTATGACAACTCTAAAAAACTTTGATAAACTAGGCCTTTACTCAAAATGGCAGAGTAATCTAAAAAATCTATAATCTCTCAAAGATATACAGTGTGACTATGATTTTTTTATTAAAAAAAACACTTTCAGATCAGGCTTGAGAGCAGATAAAAGTAGACAGATGAAGAGATGAGACACATGAGAACCAATAAAAACCTATTTAGTTTAATTAGGAATGGAAACATTCAATGTAGTATTGAATATGCATTGTTGCAAAAAATTAAAGAGAATCTTTTATGGATTTAGCAATGACAAGATGCAGTTTAATGTATGAAGGAAAGAGAAAAAGAAAAACACAATCTAGTGAATATTTTATATCCCTTACAAGGTAATCAACCAAGAAGTTGTAGAAGAATGACATATATTCAATTGGAGACGTTGAAGGTATCTTCCCACAGTTTCCTTGTGTGCCACAAGGACAAGGGATGATGGAGAAGATGATGAAGAAGAAAACAAGAGCTTTCTAGAGTGGGATAGAAAATTGTTGACATCTTGAGAACAACTATTCCAATGTCTGCTTAAGCAGGTCAGCTGCAGCACATTGCCTGGGACAGTGTACAGCTTTTGAATATGTCCGCAGATGGAGATTCCATGACTTTTCTGGCAAACCTGTTCTAATGTCTGACCGCTCTCAGTGCAAGAGGGTTTTTTTTGTGTTTAGATGGAATTAACAATGAATCAATAATCAAGAATCTGAATTAGGACAAGTTCTTCTCATGGGATCAGGCTTAATGTCCAAAGGGAAAAGGACTAACTGAGAGCACTCATGGTATTCTATCCACAGAGATCCAGGTTTGCAGATTCAGATTATTCATAATAAGAACACAACAGCAATGCAGTTTTGTATGATGAATGAAAAGAGAACAAACTCATGTTTGTGTATTATTGTCTTCTGAGAAGGCTGTTTGGTCATCTACAATCGGTTGAATTCCTTTATCATTTTTGTGCCCCTGTGAAGAACGTGCCATTTGCTTGTGTATTAAGGGAATTCTGTCTCCAGTTCCTTTGAGATGCGTGGTATAGAGAACATGCTACTAGTATTTTAAAGGGTTCGTGTGGTTTAGGAAGTAAGGCCAAAAAGGCCTGCTTACATTAGGTCAGAACAAGTCCATCTTATACGAGAAGAAACAGGAAAGACCAGGCAGACCAAAGAGTTTGCAGCCTCAGACTACCTTGGAGTATTTTGCAGAGAATTAATTAGGAAACTTTTGCTGTATGAGGCAGAGGAAACAGAGATAATACCAGTCTGTTTGGGAGCCTTGTCAATCTCCTCAGAGAGAAAATTTCTCCCTGCATCAAACCCAGCAATCAGCATAGCTTTGTGAGAAAGACACATCAGCCAACCTGAGAGGTTTTTCTATACTATGTAATATCATATTTTTGATAGTCATGAGGAATATGACAAATCATTTAGGAAAAGATATTAAACATATTAAATATATGACAAGAAAAATCCTTCCCTGAGTCCCCTGATGGACTGAGAAGGAGATCCTGCTAGAAGGAAATTTGGCATGTTGAAAACTCACAGACATAAGACTATCTCATATCTTTGTAATTGTGTCCAAGGAAGGCTGGGCTGATACTACTGTGTGGCTTTGAAATCATGGGAGCCCAGACCGTTCTCCCTCCTCTTTTAGCTTCAGAGGTTGAAGATGTATCTGGCTGGCTCTAATGTTTACACAGTGTATGCATTGGGCCTTGTTTGAGCTGTCGTAGGAGCCTAGCTGAGCCAGCTTGGCTACGTATGTGCACCTATGCACTAGAGCTACACAGAGGTAGGAGCAGGAGAAGGTGGAGCAATGCATACAGATTATCCTTTGCTCCACAAAGGACATAAAAAGATAAGTCTGTGATATTTCTAAAGTAGCCTTCACATAATTAGGTAGTATATATAATGTAATTTTTTTTAACTATAGGCACTTCTCAGTATAAAGTAGATGCATATATCAGCCTCCATCCTCTCTATTCCCCTAAATATCTGGTTTGGTTTTCCACTTACTTTTTCAGCTTGATAACATGTCAAGCTTAGCATATCAGAAGCATGAGCTCTAAAGAAATGCATAGGGCATGTATTTCAAAGCAATTAAGTACAGATAAAGAAACAACCAAGTCCTAGGTAGGACTCTCCAAAGTTCCTAGCTACTGAACTTTCCATTAAAGCCTCTCTTAGGTGGTATTTGTACTTTCAGGTATGTTCTCTAGCTTTAAGCAAGGTTGCAGTATAAAAAAATGTCTGATTTATAAGTGATTTTAGTAGAATCTTGCATATATTTGACATGAAGACTTCAGAAAGTAATTGCTTAGTTTTAGAAGAGATCCTTTTGGGGTTGCTTAGTTTAATGTATTCCTAAAAACGTATTTATGACAATGGGAAAAGTTCAAATGCAGAGTTGTTCAGACTATTATGTTACCACCAAGAAATGGTTTTTTTCTGTCTCTAGGGATAGCAGAATTATACCCAACGAATATATATTCATTTAAAATCCAGATTTGTCACGAGCATAAGGTAATTTCCCATGAAAAATGAAGGATGAGCATCAGAAGTGTAATCTGAGAGCTGCTGATGGATTCATGTTTTACTGAATTACAGAACTAATGTGTTTGTTCTGAGTGTTTTGTAAGCAAGTTCTCCATTTTTCAACTGAACCATTTTAAAAAAAAAAAAGTCAAGTCCTTCTGAAAAAATGAAAGGAAGGAAAGCAGAAATCTATTGAAGATATATGTTTTTTTTCTCCCAAAAAGCCTGAGAGGGAATTTAGACTTTCTTGGCCTAGAATATAACTGAGCTGCAGAGCAAAATGAAGAAAAGCAAAAAAGGAAGGCATAACCCTCCCCCTCTCAAAAAAAAAAAAAAAAACCAAAAACAACTGAAATTTAAGCACAGTTCCTGGTGAAGCATTACTATGCATTTGAAATAATATTTGCATAGTCCAAAGCATGCCTTCTGTTCATACTCTGGAGCTCTGAGTTACACACAGTATTTTGCAAACAAATTTTTTATGTCCCAGTGACCATCCACTTCTGCACCACAAGACATTGAGGAAACCATGTAATCTGTATAAATGAAAACCTGCCCAGAAGCACCAGAAAAGTAGCCATTTGGACTCAAGGACTGGTATTCAGAGATCCTGATTATGACACCATTGTAGTTTGCTATGCACTAGCAATGCAGCTACCCAGTGTTTCTCTCCCAGCTGGGGCAAAACACTCTCCCTGCTAACACAAATTAGGAGGCTTGCTGAGTTACTGTTGGCAAGGCACTTTTCAGACCCTCTGGTAGAAAGCCTGTTCTGAATGCTCTGTTCCATCGATACACACATTATGAAGCATATTTGTCAGATGGTGGCAGGTTTTGATCTATGGCCTAAAAGTAATCAAATTGCAGAATATTTTGCAGGGGCAAGACTACAAGAGAAATTACTCTTGATGGAGCACCTTAGACAAGCAACCCATTTTTACATGTTAATTTACATGCTGAAGCATAATATAAATGTTAAAACCCTAGATGACTTTGGAGAAGGAGAAAAATGTTCCCTTGTACTCCCTCCTGATCCAAACTTATGCATAGCCTCAGTACTTCCTCTTTTTTCAGAGCTCTGGCATTTCTTGGGCTTCCATCACTGTCTCTAAATAAAAATTCTGGGGCACAGAGAGGAGAATAATTCAGGTGACGGCTTAAGACACTTTGCTTCTCAGCTAAAAACTGCCAAAATCAGCCAATTACAAATTATTTGAAGTAAGAATAGATGTTATACCTTCAATTTTATGAATGCTCTTTCAAAACCAGTCTATTTTTAAATGGGAAAAAACCCACCCCATACCTATGTAAGTTCCCCCAAACAATTAGCTGGACTGCAGAGTGAACGACTGGTTCTGCAGTTTGGTTGAAACAACATCCTAATTTCCTGTGGATCGGAAGGCTAAAGTTCTATGATAACACATCTGCTGGAGATAAACCATCCCTAAAGAACTGTGCTTTAAATATCTGAGGGTATTTTTAGTGAAAGATTTAATGGCCATTTTCACACTAATACGATCACATCAGAAGGGGAAAACAGACAGAATTTCCCTAATTATATCTGTCAAAAAAGCTGAAGAAATTCTATTTGCATTACTGAAGTAAGAGAATATAAGTGTATCTATGAGCAGCTTTTTAAAACTTTCAGACGGCAAATTATGCATAGACACTTAAATGAGTTTTTATATGTCATGCTGTGATCAAGGGAATGTCTTCCAGCTGGGATGTAGTCAAAATTGCTGGTAAACATTATCACTGTATTATGATGTAAAATTTATCATTATATCTCTGCATCAATAATTTGAAAATATTACTATTTCTTTTTTAATACTCAGCTTCCTCAGCTGGGCTCTGTGTGCTAAAAGCTTAATTGCTGAATATCGTAGAGATTCCCTGATTCCAACCTTTTATTTCTCTGTTATGCTACTTCATTACCTTACTTTACTCCTAACAACATTGCTTTAAAAATTAGGTGGAGCTCAAGCTCATTGACATTAAACAGATTGATATTTATTCTTAACTTAGATTCTATGTTTTAAATGTTTCAGGTTTCTGAAAGAATAAATTTAATTCAGGGCAAATGTAGATATTAACCAAATGTGAATTTGAAGTTTTTTGAAGAACTGCTGCATTCTACCCTATCTCTCCCCTTCATTCCTCTTAGCTTTCATTTTTATGACTTAGATAATTTTCTTCATTTTCTGACCACCTGCTGACTCAGCTACTGACATACTTTTAATTTAAATGAGATCTTTCACTGACATTAGTGGGAGGCAGAGGTGCAAAGAGACTGCCTTGAACCAAGAAGAATACAGAACAAGACAGAGACAGGATTAGGAATTATGAGAGTACCTGATTATATAGGTTAGATAAGTGCTTAGCTCATTCAGATTCAGTAATTCTTTCTTTAACTGTTTTAACCTGCATGTCTATTGTAATTGCCTGGTGATTTCCACAATGAATGAGTGAGCTTAGCCAATAACATGAAAAAAATTAGACAGTTGGAGGACACAGAGACAAAAGTACGTATAGAAATACATAATACACACACACATATATATGTGCGTGTGTATATATGTACATATATATATAACCTTTTTTGACATATACGTATATGGCATATATATACATACATACTATATAGTTTTTCTAGTCTTACTCTTACTTACTCTTCTGCCTATAATCAGTGTAAGAAACAGGATTTTGGCCTAACTGAACCCCTGGTCTGCAACTGTGGGGCTATGCTTTGGCTCATAAATTTTCTTAAAAACTCTGGCATAATTTACTCTATTTTATGGCAGTGGTTCCCATATTATGTTTCATTCTATGTGCCCACAGAAATTATTTTCATCTACTTACCAGGCTGATGATAATGGCATATGTGATTTTCTGACTCTGTTAAAAGCTTTTCCAACTACTGCATCTGTTACTTGGTTTTGGGACTCAATTACTCACCGTTTCCATTATTTTAAGTCATACTCTCTTTGTGTTTTCCTCATTCCTATCTTTCATTATTAATTCTTCATTATTTTGTTGTCACCAACTTCATTTATCAAGGCCTTATGAGCTTTTTAATTTGTAAACATTTTTCTATCAAATCCTTCGTCAGAACTAGCCACTATCGCCATTTGAAAAAGATATTACCAGAAAGCATCTTTTTAAAAAAAAAAAAAATCCATTAAATTCTGTGGCAGGTTTACTGTCAGCCATGTTATAATAACTTTAAAAAAACTGCTTTATTACTATACAATATCACAAGGAAGATTCAATGTAGTTCAGTATAATTTCAGATCTTTGATTTTTACGGACTTGATTTTGAAAAGTTGCCATAAATAAGCACCATACCAACAGATGAAGCCTTTGAGATCAATTAGTAACTGTATTAAAGAGTTTAATTGTGAAGCTGACATCACACCAGCCATAGAGGAGGATAATGTGTGAATTAATAAGCAAAAATTCCTTCTGGTTATACAGACAGCAATCTCAATTTTGGGTTTGATCTGTCATTGTATGTCAGCATTTAAAAACAGTCAAATAGTAAATAGTAAAAATGAAAGAAAAATCATCATTTGTCTTGAACACTGGGATATATACATACTTTAATAACTACTTGGAAAATTAATTGTAAGTAACAAAACCTGCCGCAAACCTCAGCAGATGAAACTTGGTGCCTTTATTCATGAATCTATCAACTTCCCTCTGAGTCAGCGTTGTGCTAGCATGTAAGTCATTCCCATCTTTCTAAAATTAATTCCCTTGTGAAGAAAACATGAGTTCGGAGGATGTACCTGATTAAATATGGTTGCATTTTCACATCTGCCCTGGATTTTGTAGGGTCTTTTTCTGTTGTCAGTAAATAGACAAACTTCTGACCATTTTTTTCTTATTAGTAAAAAACGTGCAATCCATGGAGCTTATTAGGCTATGTCCCGGGACACAAAGGAGTGCCATGGTGTATATGAAGACACTTGAAAACCACCAGAGCTCTCTCTTACTTTCTTTATTAGCTGACTGAATAAATCAGGTGAGTTTTAACACGCTGTATTTTGTGTACTTGTTTGATTGCATATTTTAATAAGGCCTCACTGCTGCAATAATAAAATGTTCCCACTGAAAATGCAGTTGGTTTTCCAAAGCTATTAGAAAACTGCATTGAGGCATGATATTCTTAGTCAATGGCAGTTGATTGATTCAGCTGTCTTTATGAGAAGCTTTAATTTATAAGTAAACATCTGGGCTCTCCAGAAGCTGATCTGCACCTGTACTGCCTTCAACATACCCTGTTGGTAAATTCATTTCGTTGGTTTTGCAAGCTAGAGGAAAACTAAACCGGAAACCAAAATGGAATATAGGTACTTGGTTTTGCAAGGACTGCCCAGAAAGGATTCAGGTCCTTTCTACCACGACCACCTTGGCATAATGAAATCACTGGTCAGATAAAAATGAATCATATAAAATGTTGGCAAATCTCATCCCTTCTTCGAACTTTTCCCACTCTCCCCTGAAAGTGGGTTTGCTCTTATCTTCAGCTTCTTTGACAACTTGTGGAAAGGAGCTGGGCCTAATCATGACTGAGACTTCCTCATTCAATTAGTTTTGAAATCCCAAATGCACCAGCAGTTTCCCTGTGATTTCATTAGTCAAGTTTTGTACAGCTTTTAGTGGCTTTATTCATGGGGAGCTGTGGAGGCATTGGAAGGGAGAAAGGAGGCATTTAATGGTTCCACCTGTTAGTGTGCACAAGATGGCACAATTATCCATTTACAACAGCTAGAATGGAAACAGCTGTCCTAGAAAAATTTAGAACTTTATCCTCTACTTAACTGCACAAATAAATAAAAATCCGTTTCCAAAGCAAATCATTCTGGATACCAGCTAAAGTTATTTAACAAGTTATTTGCATTTGTACTAAGGCTTTTGAGGCATTCACATTTATTCATATGTTTTATCTTAAAAATAATTACATGAGATTTGATGTTAACAAAAGCTATGAAACAGATACAGTGCAGGAAGGCATCTCCAGCACAACTGAGTGCAACTACCTAAATGCAGCTCAGCAATCAGCTTCCCTTGTTACTGCTTTTCTATGAGCCTGGATAAGAGACTGCCTGTAGCTGATGCCATGGTGCTTTGTAATGTGCCTCTGAGTATCTTTAAAGACATTGCAAAAAAATATTATATGGAAAGCCTTGAGCTAGTACAGCCTGTCTACAGACTGAAACAACAGCTGTCTCATGTATTTTAAAAGTGCTGTCTCTACTGGTTTCCTCCCAGCATGAAAAGAAAATTACAAACATTAAAAGCCTTTTGGTACACCCAGCTTTTGTACTCTCTTTTTGCCTGCAGTGTAATGCATTATGCTTTGAATTTTCCTGTCAAAGATTCTGCTGTCTAAAGCAACAGTGTGCATTTGGGGAAAAGTACTTTTCTGAAGATGCAGAATGGATTGACACAGTGACCCATGTATTTTCTGAGAGTGTCACAGGGCTCTTGAAACCAGCATGGATAATCCAAATATTTTAGCAGTAAGAAATCTGCAGCAGCTTTCTTTTCTTAAAAAACATGTGCTGCCCAAATGCCTCAGCAGCACTTCTGTGGCAAGATGGGTGAATTGTCTTACCCCAAGCTATTAAGGAACAGCTGCTTCAATAAAAGATTTGAGAAACTCCCCAGTTCTCCATTCTCTCTCCTGCTTCCCACAGAGTGAGAAGGCAAAGAGGATTTATTTAAAGCTGTGCTATGTCTTTAGACTTCTCTAAAAGCCAAGGGAATTCTCTATAGGCACTCTATCTCCATATGAACTAATTATTTTGCCCGACTGACCACCTTTTCTCTCCAGACACTTTTTCATTAGCTTCTACATAATATAGTCACTCAGATCTCTATATTGTATTTTCAGTACCTCCCCTTCGTCATGTTCCATGATCTCTTTTTTTCCGTTTGAAAGGTCTTCATCTTCTAGGGAGATTCCATGTAGTTTAAAAAGGTTTGACCTCACTTATCAGCTATTTCCTCAGCAACGATATCTATAGAGTCATCTTCCTGCACACAAGTTTCCATGAAAATTAAAAAAATGTATTAATTAATTATTATAATACAGTTAAAATTTAACTTTTAAATCAATTATTAATTATTGAATAAAATTAATTTCTTAAATTTTTTTATTATTTGTTGTTATATTCCTTTATCAAGTAAAATTAAAATCAGGTAACAGGTTAAAAATGTGTTAAGGAGAACATATAGGCAGAATAAAACACACATGCACAGAAATTTTTGAGTCTTCAGTCATGAAGAGTTCATATAGAAATAGGGAAAATGTTATCTTCCAGAAAAGGAGGTAGGCTTATCTTTCTAGTGTTGAAATAATCTGCTTAACAAATGGTAACAATAATAGACTCTTGAAAAAATTAAATGATGATCAATTGTCATTTAGTGATTTTCTTGCTTTGAATTATTTGATAATTCATGCTGACCTGTGGTTCACTCACGGCTTTTCAGAATAAGACATGGGGAAATTCCTGAACTGGTTTAATGCTGCTTTGCCGTACTGAGTTAGTCAGACACTCAAGGTCTATTTCTGTCCGGGATACTTCATCACACTGCAGAGTGATAATATAAAAGCAAACAAAAAACCTCATCCTTGTTTTGTAATGCAGCACAAAAATAGTATGAAGTATGGTTTAGCTCTGGTAGATTATATTAAATATGATGTCCCTTAAAAGCCTAGGGGGTTTAAATCATTGTAATAGTGCACATTGTAATGGCTTATGATGCTGTGTGAGAAATGATTAGTGCTTCTCCTCCTCATAACGCAGAAGAAAAATTTCCACACTGGTGATGTACTGTTGTGAGCCCATGATTTCTCACACTCCTTGTGGACATTCAGCTTAATTCTTAGCCAGAGTGTAATGAGCACAAAGCACACAGAACTGGTAAAAAGGGCACTGGAAGGTTTTTTAGTGGGACTTGTTCATTTTCTCTGCTCTTGTCTAATCTTCCTTTTGTCGGGAAGGTGCTTTGCAAGTTCATCATTATGCTAAAATGTGCTGTTAAATGTTAATTAAGAAGAGAGAATGACTAGGACTTTTAGACCAGTTCAGTAACCAGGAGCCTTCAGCTAACATATATGCTTGTTTCCTCATCTGAGACCACACTGTGATTACAATATCTTCCCCATAAGATTTTTCCCCATATTTTCTTGAAAACTAAATTTTATCTGTTGTTCTAGTTCACTTGATTATAATTTTGTATTTCAGTGAATTGACACTATTAGTCATTACACTAGTTTGTTTAGCCATAATAAAGAGAGGCAACTGGAGGTCTCCATCAACGACCACATGGCAACTGGCCTATAGCAGAACTGTGATTATTGTTGCAGTGCCAAATCCATCTCTTTAACCCAGATAGATAAATAAATAAATATATAAATAAATAAAAGATAAGACTAAACAATTCAGAGTCATGAAAAAAAAGCTCCTATCTGGTTCAAGAAATCCTTTGACACTAGTTTGTAGAATGAACTGCATTTACTGCAGGTTGCATGTTGCATGATCACAAACTACAGCATTGACATTAAAAATACACAAGCACTGGACATAACAGCAATAAGGATTAAGCAATAACAGAAGAGAGGTGGTGTAGATCTGCCCAGCCATTGCCATACTATACAACTTACTACATTGTGTCGGATGATATGAAAATGATGGTCTTTGTAGAGGTCAATAAAAGCCTTGTGAACATTCTGCTTGAATAAGTCTTTTCTGGAGTCCACAGCAGAATTGTGTTAAAGAATCATTTGAAGATATTTGTAGATCATTTCTAAGTGAAAGCACTTCAATCTTCCAAATAGGAGGTAGAAAACATATATTAGCAGTATTTATTTACTCCTGAATGTTTGTTGAATAAGTGAGACTGCCAGAAGTTTACTGTGAGCTGTTGATTAATTCATGCTCAGTGTCCTCACAGCTGCAGAAGTTTGGCTTCTTTGAGACAAAACTGTATTTCCCTGTAACATGAAGAACTTCAGATCATGTACTTTGACATTCTTCAAAATATGAAGTGTTACCAAATATTTGAAATGGAATGTGACTGGAAGTAGACGGTAGTGTGCAATTATATTGTACCATGTATTTTCCTGAAATAAATAACAGCTGGCCATTTATCCTGTTATCTGGTCTTACTATTTCCAGTGAAAAAATTATTTCATGACATATTTACCACTGGCTTTCTTAGAAGGCCAGGGTTTTCTTATTCTCTGACAAACCACCATTGAGGCTGAAAACACAAACCAGAATTTGTTCTTCAAAGAAATAATAATATAATGAGGACAGAAAATTATCTTAGGTTTGATTGAAAGCCTGTTGGCTTAAGGAAAATGTTGCTATAAGTAATTCTAATGTTATAGAAAATCAATCTGTTTGGATCGCTAAACCTGGACTGAAAATAAATTGCTCAATTCCATACCCAAAGGAAGTAGAGCAATATTATCTCTTATGTGAGCATTTATGCTCTGCTATTACCATATAGTGAGTTATAGGAATTTTAGGAAATGGAGCTGTGTCTTGTAAATCATCAAAAGCCAGTGATGGGTAATGAGGGGTGGTTTTCTCAGAAAGTTAATCGAGCTTACAATCCTATTAATAATTGTTAGTTAATATTGTTTTCCAGGCTTACTGATCAGTCAGAGCTGTATCTGTATTGCATCTGTGGTACTGCTTTTTCTGGGCAGAATTTTACTCTCAAATTCTAGTTAAGATAAAAAATGTGTTTCTTTTTCTATGTAAGTGTACATGTGAACCATGATGAAGGACTAAAACTTGAGACGACAGATGCAATACAGTGAAGGACAAATCTGTACAAATTTACTTTGCCTATGTTATTGCATTTGTATCTTGTCTTGGAATTTGTGTTTCTATTATTAGTTATTTCCAAATATTTCAACTAAAACTTCCATAAAACATCGTTACTGTTTGAAGTACCAGGGTTTTGCTCCACATGCTTTGGCTTTGAAAACTGAATCTAACACTGTATCTGTCTGACAGAGACTGTGAAATCAGCATCATAACTTCTGATCATTATTGATCTGGTGTACATGATTAAAAAGCTAAAATATCTTTGCTACTTTTATGAACTGCTTGAGTTTACCATATTTTTACCACATTTCATCAAATTTATTTCCATTTGTTCTCTGATGGAAGTTTCTGATTCAATTTGTCTTCAAACAACTTCAAATATTTGGGTTTTTTTTTTTAATTCTCCCCCCAAAATACCCTTCTGTATGATTGGTAGCAACATAATATGATGCCAATAACGTTACTTACTACCCAGTCAAGACTATCACCATATGTATGATTGTTTCATATCTATTCCACCTACTCAGAATTCTTTCTTTCTCTTCCATCTAGTAGATGACTCGTGAAACATAGAAATAAGCAATATGCACAGAACCAAACGTGAAAACAGTCACTCAGACCATTAGATTTAGAGGGAGGTGAGAGACAGGAACAAGGCAAGGATTAATGACCTAAATTACATATGCAGAGTCTGTGCCTTGCAAAACTTTAGAGCTCCTAACATTATAATACAACTTTTATGTGTTGTGACTGTATCCTTTTTAGGAGTCTTATCAGAATTTTCTCAGATTTGGAGGTGGAATTTGTTTCCCTGTAGAAGACTGCTCTGCACATCAGAAAGGAATTTGGTCTCTCAGGCTGTGGATGGAACTTCAGTTTCTTAACTGAACAGAATGAAATAAAAGTCATTTACATCATAGATCTTCTACAGTTCCTGTTCAAAGTCATGCTGGACTCACTCTACAGACTATCTGCAGGTGATACACAACAAATACTTCGCTAGCATTGCTAGTACATAATGAAAATCTTACTATTACTGCACCAATAACCAGTTTCTAAAAAAAAAATTTATGCTAAAAGAGTACGTTATTCCACCAGGTTATCTCCAGATGTTACTGAAACCACTCATGGGTGGAAAATCAGTAAGGGTAAAATAAGGGTAATAAAATCTTGACTGTATCTTGAACGTATGTGTAAATTCAACCTTCATGAAATAATTTGTTTGGGGTTATGTAAAACTTGGCAAGGAGCCAAGCTTGTTGCAATGCCTGATAATTTCTTTCTCTGGTTATTAGATTTCTGTATTTGCAATCATTTCTCATTCTCCTAATGTAATGCCATTTCTTGACAGACCACCCATCACCATTTAATTTTCTCTGCTGAGAAAACTGTGCCAGTCTATTCCTCTTCAATGAAGGAGCCATATATCACAAGTTTTTTTCATCCTGATATACAATCAGATTTGATTATCCTGTAGTTCTTGACATGCACTACTATAAGAAACTAAGCAGATTTTTTTAAAGCTACTAACCCTTTTTTATTAATCTTTTGACTTAAATAAATTTTTTTTTAATTTTTTGACTCTTAATAAATTTTTTTTCCAGGCAGCTGAACAATATTGCTTTAAATACCATGTGCAGAATTTGAGTGGACACAATAAATTTAGAGGCAGTTTCAAATCTTGATAACCTGCCCCTTGACAAGTTATCTTGCAGTACTTATACTTGAGAAGTCCAATTCAATTAGTAAACCAAAGAGGTTTTGCAGTCTCCAGGATTGGAGATATTAACAATTTACTTAGATAATGTTCCTTGTCTAGCATTGAATTTAGTCCTTTTCTGAAATGGTGCTTGAGGAAGATGATCTCTTGAGCTTCTCCCCAACATGAACTATTCTATGGAACTCTAACTTTTTAACCACCTTAGTATCTGGAGACATTTTAGTCGAATTGCATATCCAGATGAAACTTCTATTGTTCAGACAATTTTCAAACAAGGAATTCAGCATCCAGCTCATCTGTTCAGAATACATCAGGTTTTCATGGAAGCACTCCAGTCATAAGGGCATATTCCTTGTATCTATAGATGACTTCTAATATTTGCTGGTTTACTCTTTCAGAGTATTTCTTATTTCCAATTAAAAGTCCATCATAACGTGGGATCTACTTTGACGATTTTAATCTGAACTCTCAAAATTTATGGTACAGTATGCACCCAGCATCTTTCTGGGTGTCAGGTTAATCTCTGACTTCTATTAATTTAGTGGAACTTGGACAAAACTTTGGCCCTTCTATATCACTTCTCAAAGCAGAGCAGAACGAATATTTTTATTTGTTCTTTATGATTCTTGAAAACATACTTTTGTGACATGGATAGAAAATTATGATCCATAATTATATTTTTTTTCTGAAACAATAACTTCATTCTCAATTTAACTTTGGTCTTTAAGATAATAACCATTTATTTCTATGGAGCTATAATAAAAATAATACTTGATATAACTGTACATTAATTTACTTAAAATGTTAGCACACCTTTTTTGCTTTTATTTTCTGAAAATATTCTAATAAAAATAAACATTAAGCCAACATTTCAGATAATTTGTGGCAAGTGATTTTAAATCATAAATACAAATATTCACATTTCAAACCTGATCATTAATATCTATGTTTGGCATTTAGGAGTATTAAACAATGCTCTGAAATAAACTTATTAACAGATTCAAAAAATAGCATCATTAACAACACATGTAAGTCCCCTAGTGTATAATTTTGACTAATCCTTGTGAAAAAATTGCAGTTTCATAGAATACAAGCCAAAAGGGAAAGATATGAAAATAATATAAAAGGGAACAGGTTTATTAATCATTGTCTGGTTTAGATTACCTTTGGGTAAATATCCATTTAAATTACTGAGACCTTTCCCTGAATGCCTGGACAATACCTGTAGAATGTTGCTTAGAAGCCTTAAATGAGAAGAAATATGTTAAGAGAAGAAAAGAGACAGAATTTCTTGTTAAGGGCTGAGAAAGAGAGTCTCTTGATAGAGAACCATAGTAATCTTATTTTAATTTCTTTTTACATCCAGCAAAGGAATGTGGTGAGGAAAAGCTTTGTTTTTACGCATGTCACTGAAAAAAATTTGTATCCTTTTCATGTTCAAATGTCAATGATTATTTTAAAAATGATCCTTGAATTCTGAGAATAAGGTTCAACTGAGATTGAGAGATGACCATCATTACATTCTCCACCAATTTGGCAAAGGAGTACTGGATAAACTAAGGGAAACAAAAGCATTTTCCCTTGAGACCCAAAACCACTGTGGGATCTACTTCAAGAGCAGCCAACACAGAGCTGCCAGAATTTTTCAAGCCTCAGGCTCAGGATGTGTCTGATCCATGGATCACACTGAGCGTCTGAGTGTATCTCTGGATCTTGCTCTTTGTTGCTTCAAAAATGATACCATAAGGACCCTGAGGGCAACTGTACATGGAGACACAAGAAAAAAACATATCAAAAGAATGTCTTCTGTAGCTGTTCCTATTACAAAATGATGGAGAAAGTATGAAGCAGAAGAGAAAAACAGAGTTACCCATTGCATCTGTCAGAGACTGAAATATTGTAATTTATGCCTTAAAACATTTTCATGAAGGACTTTTAAAACTGTATTACAAAAGCTGCAGCACCCTGAATGGGGCTCTGAGAGGCCCTGGCCCCTGCTCGCTGATGAAGATAAGAGAAAGGTCTGGGGACATTCACAAAGCATAAGCTTAACACCTCCAAGGTGGAAACCACAGCCCCAGGGCTGTCAGCTACCAGGCTCACACAGACCCTCACAGCAAAGGGTGGGGGAGAGAGAGACTTTGGGTGTGTGCTGGAAAAGCCTCTGGTGAGAGGCGCAGTGACCGCCCATCCTCCGCTGTGCAGAGGAGCCCAACTGAGGGGCCCCTTCAC
>VZTE01000949.1:58865-91343 GCA_013397775.1 Eulacestoma nigropectus | reverse complement strand
GGGGGGAAGCTTATCCACAGCGGAGGGGGTGACATGGCCCATCAAAGGCCCCCCAAAGGGGTCCCCAGATCCTGCACTGGAGCACCAGAGATGATGCAGCAGACCTTCAGTGTTGCAAGGGACAGTGTGTCCAGCTGGCCCCTTCAAGGGACACACGTGGACATTCCCACCTGCCCAAAGCGTGTATTAATCCACGGGACTCTGTACTCTGCGGCGTGTGGCCGCGTGTGGCTGCGTGTGGCCGTGTGGCTGCAGCAGCCGGGGACCCTCACCACCGGAGGAGCAGATGGAGGGGAGCAACGAGACATCGCTGGGACCCCTGGATGGGTGATAGGCTTCCACCTAACCCCTGTCACTCTCTCCCTGTCCCCCCACCCCCCACGCACACTCTTCTTTCTCTATCTCCTTCTTTCTTTCTTTTCTCTTTCTTTCTCTTTGCCTCTTTTACTATTAAATAAAATACATCAATTTTTTGGCACCAACGTCTATCCTCATTTGGTTTTAATCTCATTTTCGGGAATATTTTGAACCTTCTAAGTTCTTTCTGGTTTATGCACTGAGACTTAGTTTTCTTTGCTCTTCTGGGTTTCAAACCAGATCGTAACAGCGTCTATGAACAGAACTACTCATTCTCTTGCCTTGTCTTCTCTTTCCTCTTCTGTTTGGCCTTTCATTTCTCCCTCCTGTTCTTTTTTTCCTGTTGTAACCAAGGTCTTTATGTTCTTATCCTCTAAGCAGAGAAAGGTTTTTACATTTCAATCATGCTTGCCTTACTTCTGTGCAGCAAGGATAAATCAGAGTTTAAATTTGGGAGGTGTTTTCTTTTTGGTTGCTTTCCAGTGATAAAATTAAATTCTTCCTTCTTTGGTCTCATACTTTTTTTCTGTGTCCTCTTTTACTGACAGAGTTTGATTTTTCAGCACTTTTGTTTTAATGTCATTGTAAAATTTCAAATTGATAGGGTAGTACTTATTTGCATATGCTGAGGTATATTGAAGTTAATCTTGAACCTTTTCTGTAACTGTTGATGTTCTCTAATAATTCATTAAGCAGTGAAAGGCCACAGTAGTAATTTTAACTGACACTTCAGCTATCTTTTGGATGAACATTTTAAGTCCATAACCTTTCCCTAAAATTTAAATCTCAGGCTCTACCATATAATTTTCTTCATCTGATAAAGGCAAATTAGATTTTTCTTTCTTAACAAAACCTTTAGAATCAAAAGAATTATCTTATATTAAATTTCTATATATCTTTCAGACAGTCTCATGAATATTTTTCTATCTTCCTACATCCCACTGTTTTGAGAGGGAGAGCAATTAAAAAATATAACCATATTTTAGTTTTCATATGGTTCCTTTGCCAAGTTGATTCTACTTTCTGACACGTACTATTTTTTGTCGCACTCCTTTTGACGCTGCATTGAGGCAAGCTTGACTCTTTCACTTAAGGCAAGAAGTGCAGCTAAGATTTACTGAAGAACACAAGTCTGTGCGACAAGTGTTTCTAATACCGTCTCCCTAGCTTAGTTGACATCTCTGTGATACACCCAAATTCTTTAGGCCTGTGTTCTGCTATAATCAGTAGAATGAGGAAGAAAAAGGAAAATAATAACCAAGAACACTTAAAGAAACCTTTTTCTAGTGCAAAGGTGTATAAAAGGAGAAAGTGGGATGGAAAAACTAACCTAGTAAATAGATAAACATTGGTAAGTATAATACCAGTATGATCCTAATGTCAAAGGTTTTGTAGATACGTAGATAATTGGGTAATTAAAATCATAAATTAAATGAGTGTACATATATCTTGGAATGGTTTTTTTTTGCTTTCTCCGGCCCCACATTGGGCACCAAATTATTTGTCTCGGTTTGAGACAAATTAGGAGGAAATGTCTGAAATGAACATGTCCTCTATTAGAAGGCAGGTTTCAGCTGCCCGTCCCCCAAAAAGAAATTTCTTGGAGGAAAGTGAAAAAAAAATCTGTTTATTTAACAAGCAGGGTGCACGCAGGCACAAGAGAAAAAAAAAATGAATAATATTAAATAATAAAACCTCTTGCTGTGGAGAAGACCTGGTAGATTCAGAGTTCTTTCTGTAGGTGTGGCTCTGCCCTCTCCAGAGCTGGGGTGTGGCACGGGCCCCTCCAGGCCACGCTGTGGGGCCTCCTGGTGATGGTGTTCCGGACTAGAGCAAAGCTGAACAGTTCCAGAAAAAAAGAAGAAGAAGCCACTGTCCCGGGAAAACTCCTTGCTTCAGCTAATGAACAAGAAGCTAGCTAAAAAGCAAGAGAATGAAACTCTCTTCCCTGCTGCAAAGCTGAGAGCTGGGGAGAAGAGAGAGCGAGTTATCTGTGGTTTTGAACACAGCTGCCGAATGAATTCCACTGCCTCCCCCTTGTCTCTCTCTCAGATCTGGCTTAAAGGCACAGCCCGATGATAGGGAATACAGTATCATACAGTCACCCTAGGACAACAAGGTAAAACTAATTTATTCTTTCATCTCTAAAATTATATTTTTATAATATACATTGCTAAGATTAATTTGTATAGGAAGTAATACCTGTCAAAAGAGCAGCACTAATGCACTTAAGACATTTTCAAACACTAAATTCATTAATTATAGTGTTGTTGGAAATCTTGGAACATGCATTGCTCCTCATGTTCATGTTCTTTTGTTCTTATTTTGATTTGTGATTGCTGAATCAGGTTGACTGCTTGATGTCCTTGCTGTGTCTGGCACTGAACTGATATGCATCAGCACATGTTAATAAAGGAGAATTTATGTTCCATCAGAAAACTTCAGAAATGGTACCAAATCCAAGCAAAGCTTATTTCTGTGGATTTAACATACAAACTTGTTTCATGTATTTTCATAAAGATGCTTTCAGGCTTTTTATTCATCTGCAGATGTAAAGATGTGTAGCAAGAGATGACAAAAAATAAATTACTGTAGACTTCTCCATAAGGTTTAAGAATAGAACTAATTTCTCTTACATCTGACAACGCAATTATTAAGATTTTAACATAAGAAGACTTTAAAGAAGGTTTGGGTTTTGGTTTTGGTGGCTTTTTGTGTTTTGGTTTGTTAGGGGCTTCCTTTATTGCAGGGGGGAAGAGTTTAGGGATCTACTGGAGCATATATTTAATTGGATATAGATTATACTTGAGGAGTTATAGCGTTTTTAAATTCAACTGCATTATCTTCATATCAGATAGGGACCAAAAGAGTTAGAATTATTGCAATGTGCATTTTTTTCCTTAAAAGCAAACTCAGATGAGAAAGTCTACCAGAAGATAAAATGAGTTCTCATGGGAACCTGCAAACATTTTGTATTTAACCAGCATAAGTAAGCCTGTTTCCATCCCAGGTTCAAATCAGGCTCAGCCTATTGCTTCTAATACTAAATTTCTGTCTTCTCAAGTACTAAAAAAAACAATCAGCCAACCAACCAACCAACCAAAAAACCCAAAAAACCCCAAAACAACAACTAAAAAAGACCCACATAGAAACCCCCACCCAAACCCCAAGAACATTAGGACTGGGAGTATTCTATTTACTCTTCACTTACATGTTGATATTCTTTTTCTTATGTTTCACCAATTTCAGGAGACATCAGCTTAATATGAGGACTCCATTTTCATAGGTACCTGACAGGAAAACTAAGAGAGACAAACTGTGACTTAAAAAATGTGCACCCTGGAAAATCAAAGGACATAATGTATGCAGGAGAAGGAATGCCCTTTGGTATGTGACAGATCTTGGAAGATGACACTTAGAGCACAAATCCTCAGAAAAACACATCTTCTTCCAGTGTAAATTTCTACTGAGTTCAGATGGAGACTTTGTTTAACCACACAGGACCTATAGCAGGATCGATATGTTACTGGTTTTCCTTGGGTACACAGTTTGGCAGTAGCACACTTGTTCTTAAAGTCAAGTCTAATATATCTCAGAGTAGTGGTGTAAACACGTAACTGTTGCTAAACACTCCATTACTCTCATGAAAGGTAACTCAGGTACGTTGACTCCTAGAAAATGCCACAAACCCCAAACGTTTTTTGATACACATTTCCTCTGCAATCAAGTCTTGCCTTGAAAAGGAAGACCTATATTATCCTAAGTACTGAAAGACTTGCAAAGGACACAAGGATTTAGGCATAAAATGATGGCAAATGTGGCTAAGGCACCCAATACCCAGAGAGACTAGATTTAACACAGATATTTTCCTTCAGTGCCTCTAGCATTTGTCATTTTCCAGCAGCTTTCTGTTCTGCTTTCTACCTTTTGAGGAGGTTTTTTTAATGTAAATGATTTTCTCCCTGAACTGTACAACGAGACAGATACTGTAATGTTGACCCTTCCAGTAAGCACTTTAGATCTAACCATCACTGTGAATGCACTCAGATTCTCAAATACTTGGCAATGTTTGAGCTTCTTTTTTTTTTTCCTGCATATTTTTTTGTCTTTGTTGGAAAACAAAAGAATCTTTTTCCACCCAATTTCAGTAAACATTTCGTTATAAATTATTTTTTCAGTGGTTTCTGATTGTCTTAGAAATTCATACCAGCATGTAAAACTCTCAGACACTCAGACAGACTGATGCATCTTCCATTTCAATAAATCTTTGCTCTGATTTAGACAAGAATTATGTTAAAAATGGTATTTGAAGTTAGTATTTTGCTATTCAGTATTTATATGTCACCTTGAGTTCTAAATCCAACTACCTCCCTAGACTTAATTGTAGATGGCATTAACTTTTGTCTTTAGAGGTCTGGTTCTATTTCCTCTTAAATCTTTGACATGTCTTCTACCAATTTTAAGAAAGCTATATCTCCACTGTCTGGAGCTACGCCCTAATTGTTAACAGACCGCTGCACCACCTGTAGTAAATGTATTAATTTTAACTATTCAAAAAATGAAGATAAAACTTAACTGTCTAATCTACTGTAGAACTACCAGCTTCCAGGTGAGGATATGACATACATTACTGTTAAAACAATTATAAGTTGTAGGGACAGGTGAATTAATATGCCTGATATGGCATCTCCTTCAAAACTGCAGCCGGCTCAGCCCATAGTAACAAAATAGTAGGTAAATGAATAAAGAGTCTGGAGAAGCAGTGATTAGCACAAATGTGGGCATTAAAATAAAACACAGAATATATTTGAATATATATATATATTTTTTTTTTCCGTCTGTTCAGTTCTAAATCTGCGGTCTTATTTTGAAGTTAAGAGCAACAATCCATCCTGTTCCTGAACCCTAGTTCTTTGAAATGCTAGCATGCTCCCTTACCTTTTCTGTTTTGATTAACTAATCTGACTTTTCTTGATCTTTTTTACATGATCAAGTGGCGTATTCTTAATGCCTGGATGCAGAGGAAGGCAAGCTTCCTGCGCTTGCAGATGGGAATGTTTACACAGCATCTACACATCACATGGGGTTTGCAACTACAGGAAACTTTCTTGCAGCAGACAGTGAATTAGGCATAAGAATTATCTTAATATGATATCCCTCCAGTGTTACTGTTTCAGAGAGAGAGAAAAAAAGAAGTGTGGTAGCAGGAGAACAATAATTTCCTCTGGAGAACCCTGACAGCTGATACAGTGTCATCTCCAAAGCTGCCTCAAGTCAAGCGCTCTATGAGGCTATAACTGTCAAATAGATGGTCGCATTCCTACAGTGATAGAGAAATAATAATTCATTTAAGTATCAGTGAAGTCCATCTGTCAGAGCTGTAGATGGAAGTGCCATAGTCTATATTAGAGAACCTTGCAGAAAAGGACTGATTTGTCAAGAAATAAACTTAGTTTATTTATTCACAGCTTGTTGATATAGAACTTCTTCTTGGTTCCTGCTGCGAAAAACCCATAGTCTCCAAAAATTGAGTAGGTTTCAAGTTCAGTGAAGTAGAGAAATAACTGGATAGTACTAATAATATGTCAAATTGTTTACAGATGAGACTTCATATGTTTCAAAGGACGTTTTATGATTTAGACGAATAAATTTCTGTGGATTTCTAGAACAAGGCTATTTGTTAAATGTAAATACCCGTCTAGAGTGAATATGTATAGTACACCTTGTAACTTCACTGGATAGACTTCAGGGTAAGTGTACATGTATGCTGTTAATACTTCACCATGGTTAGAAATGGCTCCATGCTCAAGGCACCTGCCGGCATTTGCTATATTGGCATTTACAACCAGCATCAGAAAATATAACTAAATACTTTTTAATGCCATTCATTGTACATAGCTGAACATGATTTGGTGTGTTCTTTGATGACCCTCAGTCGATATCATTCTAAGCAACGAATCAATCAGATTTTATAATTTTAAAGAGAAAATATTTTTTTTACTTTTTAATGCCATGACTGACACTAATATAATATAATATCCAACTTCATTAAGCAAACAAATTATAAACCGCATTTTGATGGGGTTTTTTCCTTTTTTTTTAAATTTTATGCCATTTTCAGCTTAAACCCCCCTCCTCCTTGTGTACAAGAAGTTCGGGCCTTTAGTAGTACTGCCTTAGCAGTACTAGTGGAATAGCTGACCCATAGTATCTGGATTTTGACTACACAATAAGATTGTGCCAAAGAACTTAAAGGATTTTGATCTGAAACTTTTATAGTTGTCCTGGACACCTCTTTTAAACCCAGTGAAGCCAGTCACACAGATGAAAGGAGATAAGTGGAACATTAGTGTGAATGATCTAGTTATGAATGCAGCGTTTTTCATATACCATAGCTTTTTCCAGCTGCATTCCCTACAGGATAGCACATGATTCACAGATAAAAGTTTTAATGTAGATTTGATCAATTTTAGTTTGTTGCTCAGAGGAAAAGCTGTCAAACTGCCATTAAACTAAGTCCCTCTTTATTCTAAAGTACAAAAAAGTAACACTTCAAATAATATGAGTATCAGGCAAAGTGAACTTATACCACAATACGGAGTGATGTAAGTTAAGCACCCCAGAGTACAGGTAATTGTGATGAGAAAAAAAACAAATACAGATGAAGCCTGTCTTTCAGAAAAGCATTCATTTAAGTAGACAATAAAAAAGACCCCACAGTGGCAACAGTCAAAACAATTCATTTTCTTAGCAAATTCCTAAAAGTTTTACAAACTAGAATTCTGCAAATTGCTCTCCAGTGCTTTGGTGTTTCTCCACCAAAAATTTCAGCATGATTTTTTAAGCAATCTCAAACACTCTTTTATAACAATTAATCACACTGCTGCAGAGTCCAAGGAAGGTGAGGTGCAAGAAGGTGTGGGATAGTTCTTAAATAAGGGAATGATAAAACAATTTGACAGCACTATAAATATTAAAGAGAAATGAGACACTGGGGATTTCACCTGTTTCACTTTTAAGCCAAACTTTATTCCACATTTTAGTCTACCTTACTGATGCATTCTTGGATATTATAGTTAATATATATTTAAAAAGTAAAATATCGAAGTCCAGCTGGTAGCCAGTGACTAGCAGTGCTCCTCAGGGGTCAGTCCTGCCTTATGTCTGTATTAATAGCATGGGTGGTGGGACAGATGGTCAGAACATTTGAAGATGTTACCAGATTGTGGGACAGGGCTTATATTCAGAAGGAGCTGGTCAAGCTGTAAAAAACAGAGTGAATTGAACCTCAGGAAATTTAGCAAGGCAGAGTTCTGCCCCTGAGATCCCATGCAGCAGAACATTTCAGCTAGAAAGAGAGTTTGCAACAAAGGATCACCTCTCCCGATTGACTAAAGTTACATATGATTAGCAGTGCACTCTTGCATCTGGAAAAAAAAAAAATCATCTTATAGTGGTCTACAATCACCTGATGAAAGAGCCACGGATGGAGATTCTCACAGGGGTATGCAATGGAAGGGCAAGAGGCAATGGACATAAACTGAAATGTGGGAGATTTTGGCTTGATATAAGGGAAAAAAAACACTGTGGCAGTGTTCAAACACTGAAACATGTTACTCAGAGAGTTTAGAAGATTTCTTGTCCTGAAGAGTTTTGAAACTCAGCTGGGAACTGCCCTGAATAATCTCATCTAGCTAGACGTGCTCTGAGCAGAGAGGTTTAATGAGATGATGAGGACCTTCTCATGGATTCATGATTGATCTTAATTGACCCCCTGCACTGACAGGACATAGAGATCTGCAAGATAATGAAAGGCTTGGAGGATTTGTTTTTAATGTATTGCTGTTGTAAACAGAAATATCAGTGACTGATTCATTAGGTGGCTCAGTTGCTGAGGAGAGCAGCTTCATGTTGTCACAATTGGAAGAGGAGCACAAGTATTGCTCTTCTCCATGCTTTCAGTTGTAGGGAACAATGAGGGAAGAAACAGAAAAGTCCAGCAGATTGATAACTTGGATCCAAGCCTTGTATCACCAGCAGAATTTTGGGGAAGTTGATCATTAATTACTCTGCAGGCCTGATGGTGACAGATGGGGAACACCTATCTTAAAGGTGCAAAGTGATCTTTGCGCAGGAGCCAGCAAGGCTCATGGAAAGAACTTTAAACTTGATTGGAAGGTGGAAAGGGGTAAAACCAGGCTGGCTAGAGATAAGACTGATTTGCAGCATGACAACATTTTAGGGACAGTGGGAAAGCAAGGTCCTTCAATCTGCTGTTTCAGTGGAGGTAAGGGATGAAGATCGAAGGGAACAGCAATGACATGAGGGTCTGTTAGAAAACGCAGAAGCATCTGAGAATAGTCACATAGGAATTAGGGCTTCTCCTCCCCAAATTGTGGCAGGATCAGCAGCCCTACTGAAGTACGTTTACATCAATGCACGCAAGATGGGCAACAGACAGGAGGACCTGGAAGCCATTGTGCAGTGGGGGAATGTTGCCATCATGGAAACTTGGTGGGTTGACTTGCACAACTGGAGTACTGCAGTGGATGACTATAAATTCTGCAGAAGGGATAGGCAAGGAAGGTGGGTTAGTCCAGTATATCAGGGAGTATTTTGGCTGTCTAGAGATTAGCAGTGGTGATGGCAGAGTTAAGTGTTTATGGGTAGAAATCGGAGAGAAGGCCAACAAGGCAGGTGGGAGTCTGTTATGGACTGCTCAACCAGGATGAAGAGGGAGATGAAATATTCTATAACAGCTGGGAGAAATCTCAAAATCACTATCTCTTGTTCTCATGGAGGACTTCAACTCGCCAGATGGCTGCTGATAATAGATTACAGTAAAGAGGAAACAGTCTAGGAAGTTTGTCTGAAACTCAGGAAAAATAGGAGAGCCTATGACCTCTGGAAGATGCCTTGAGGTTATGCAGGGAGAAAATTAATATAAACAAAGCCCAAATAGAACTTAATCTGACTATTGATACAAAAGACAATGAAAATATTTTCCATAAAAACATTAGTAACAAAAGTAGGGCTGAGGAGATTCCCCTTCCCTTACCAGATGCAGAAGGAAACACAGCAACAAAGAATGAGGGAAAGATTGAGCTACTTAATGTCTCCTTTCCTTTGTCGGCTCTAGTAAGTCTGCCCTTGGCAACCGAGAAGTGGCACAGATTATTTTATTGAATAGTAAGAATGCCATACAATCACCAGATAGCACCAGGAAGAGAGGAAGTATTTGGGGTCACCAAGTTCACCCTTTTTTATTTTTTTTTTTAACAAGAACAAACTCATATAATCCCTATCAGAAATCTAAGAATTTTGAAGATGTGTAAATGATAACCTTTCCAAGCTTAACTTCCTCCTAACCAGTCTCACAGTTTGACTTCATCCTTCTTCTGTGTTTTTCCATGGAGAGACTGAGAATTTGCTGTATAGATTTCTGAGTAAATATACCCTTCAGAACTTGGTCTTGTATCCTTAAATGCTAATCATTAAATGTGTTTCAAAGACAAGTTTCAAATGGTGCTCTGCATATTCATTTATTGAGGCAGTTCATGAGCAGGAAAACCCTTCCTTGCAATACTTAGTTCTGTTTTAAATAAAAATTCTGATCTTTCTTTTAAATTAATTAAAAATTACAGGTAACAGTCCTACAGAGGTACCGCTATTATGACGGTGCTGTTTGGAGTGATTGTATCAGGCCTTTAAGTCAATGATTGAATAGTTTCAAGCTGATTTTGAGATTACTATCTGATAAAATAAAGTTTTCTTTTGTTTAGACATGTTGGAGAAAAGTACAGAAACTCAGTCACAAATCTTTTATTTCTCCAGTGATCTTTATGAATTATGAGTACCTGGGGTCTAGGAATGCTGAGGCAGTTAATAAAGGACGTGAGCCCAAAAACTGAGACAGTGAGCCCTATAGACAGGAAAATAAAGCTGCTGCAGAGATCATTTTCAGCACAGGCTTCCCCTCTCACAATCTACATTTCATTCCACTGAGATCAAAACCAATTTGACTGGTTCGGTAGGCAACGAAAAGATGTCAAAACCATCAAATATCCAAAAGGTGTCAAAAACGTCTAGTGACTTTTTTCTGTTCTAGGCCCAGGGAATTTTTTTCACCAAGTATTAGAAAAGGTGGCTTTGTGTACTATAGCAGCTAAACAGCACTTAGCTTGCCTGAATGGTAAAAGAAGTAGTGCAAAATATTCTCTTCACCCTACTGAACAAAGAATAAGTCCTCAAAAGTGAATTGCCTAGAGATGCTACTCAGCTAATTCAGGTCACATTTTCTTTCCTGGAAAATAACTGCTGAAGGTCCTCATTAGGCATCTATTTGCATCAGTATTTAAAAGTGGTGCATACTGTTGAGGTCATAGTTATCCTGTGTAGCACCTGTCGTTTGCAGACTTCTATTAGGCTACCTGAGAAACCCTGGGATCAATCAGTACCCTCTAATTCCTGTGCTACAGGTGGCCCATTAATTAATCTGTTTGAGGAAGAACACAGACAATTTTCTTTAAGAGTCCAGTTTGGACTGAAAAACATCTAGCTCAAGGGAACTTCAGAAGTCTTTGGTTGAGTCATGCTTGGTCTGATTACTCTCCCTGCTAGAAATATGCATCCTGTTTCTTGATATAATATGTTTAGACTGATTTTTTTTTCCATTTTAGGTAGTGGTTGGATTTTAGGCATTTGTCAGTCTGACTAAATAACCCTCTCATGCATTTCCTGTTTTTCATGCAGCTACTGATATAACCCTTGGTCCTCTTTTTATCAAGCTAAACACCTTTGAATAATAATTCTTGGAGAAAATGATTATTATGTTTGTTTCACAAAACTTAAGTTGTTCCATACATCTTCTCTGTATCCTTTAATTTATCTACATGGTTTTGGGTCTGTGGACACCAGAAAAAAAATGCATTACTAGGCAATTCATCTGCTCTTGCTTCCAAGAACAAAGGGAATATGAACTTTCTGATCTAATTTATTATATTTATGCAGCAGATGAATGCATTGCTTCTTTTGAAATAGGAGCTAATGTTCATTATGCACCTCTGATACTTTTCAAGATTTTTCCATTTTTCACAATCTTTGTGATGTCTACAAACAACATTAATTAGGATGCTTTGTTTTCTCCCAGTGACAAAAAATGTTGCACAGAATACAGCCGAGAACACAGCTTTGCAGAACCCAGCAGGATGTTCACTCTCTGAGAAGATTACCCTTTATACCTGCATTTTGAAACCTATCAGTCAATCGAGTTTTAATCTGGTTTGTATCTACAATGCTCATTTGCTGCTGATTGAGCTTCACTTTTAATAACCCGTATCCACAGAAGAGAAGAACTCAGAAATTACTTCAGCAATGAACACTTCTATCAATCTTACATTCTTAAGCTGCTTTTTAAGTTAAGAGAAGCCTCATATAAAATTTTGGGATATCTTTAACTACTGTTATCGGAAGCTGTTATTAAACCAATATACTCAGGAAAAAAGGAAACCAAATTGGTTTGTCAAAGTCTATTTTTTAGAGACGTATGATGAACAGTGGTATTTCTATTATTAATACCATTTGTACTAGCAACTGTATTATTGCTCTGAACTCCTAGCAATCAATAGCCAAACAATTGCCAAAAAATAGAAGTCAGAATTTATCACATTTTCCTGATACTTATGGAAATTCAACATTGAATCTTCTTGATTGAAGAATATCACATATGCTTTAAAATTCTAGGAACTAAACTTTATAGATCCACTGATGAACTTTTTGTCCAAAAATATACTCCTTCCTGGAAAGCGTTGTATTTTGAAAGCGTTACTGTATTATGAAAATATTTTATTGTTAACCAAAGCCTGCAATATTTATTGGAAGAAAACACCCTTTGGACAATTTCTGTTCTTTATTTTTATTAGTTTTACCACCTGAACCTGTAAAAGCCAAGATCATTCACACCTGAAGTCATGGCCTGAACTCTGGATGACAGTGCAGTTTCTGGTGCTGATGATGTATGTGCAGAATGGGTTTGAGAAAGCAAAACTAAACTTTTGCATCTAGCAATGCAGTTGTGTTCTCTTATTGCTACATGCAGATTGATACACCTCTAAGCCCTCTGTTTAGAGCTTATTTTTCTGCAGTGATATCCACATGGTTCCGTCCTTGGCAGTGGAGCTTTTCCTTGACACCCCCTAAGGCCTCCATAGAAGGTCATGTTCCTACTCATATTCAGAGTTTGCTAAAGAGCTTGACTTTTCATGCTGGTGCAATGACATCAGTGCAGAAGTTGAAGGCTATTAGTAGGAAGGGCATGTGTACAGGATATCAGAGTGGCCTGTGCTGTGGGCTTGAAGTTATTAGATTGGGATGGTTTCACTGCGACAGCCCTCAGGAGTACGCTAAGGTCACAGGGCCTGTAATGTCCAGCTGTAATAAGCAGCCTGAATTCATCCTTCTGTGCACATCTTTATCCACTGCACTTGGCTCACCTGTGTTTGCCTTTTTTTGTCCAGTGTTTTTGTTAGAGTGCTGACAATGGCCATTTCACATCCATTTTCAACGGTGAGGGACAGGATTTTCCAAAAGTAGTTTTAGTCAGAAGAAGGATTTTGTACCCTGATTAGCTGTATGCCATTGACAGATATAAAATTAACCCTAAGGGACTGAGATGAGACACACTATCCATTTCTGAGCTTCACAGTGATTGACTGCAGCTCCAATTAAGCCAAGGCATTCAGTTGTATTTAGTGTACAGTCTTCAAGGGCAGCCTGAAATATCTTGCACTCTTAATTCTATCGAGTATGTGGTTTATGGTTTAATTTCTTTAATGCAGTACTATCCTTCTGTCACAGAAAGGCAAATATTTTTCAGAATGACTTTATGTAGGGGTTAAATCTACCTCAGACATCTCATTTTGAAGTGACCTTGTTTATGCTGGGTGGGAAAAAACATTTATTATGTGTTTGTTAAATTGCAGGTGCGTGTTCAGCATAATAGCAGTCTGGACCTCTGCCTCTAAAGATTAATATAGTTTTGATCTGAAGCCAGTGAAAATCTTAAAATGCTTTTGGTATTACATGATTAAATTCGGCATAAAATTTGACCTATTGAGAAAAAGAGCCTCATTTCACGGAAAATATGCAGATTTTTTTTCTACCCATATTTTGGTAAACTAAATATTGTAGAAATCATCTTAGAACTTGGAAAGCAATACCTGACTGTAAAAAATATACAATAAAAATATTGTGTTTAAATAAACAAAAAAAATCACAGTTAAGTATTTTAAGGGCATTGCTGAGTTCTTTGAGCATCAGATGTGAATGAGATTAATGCTTTTTGGAATAACCTTGCATGAGCTACACAAATGAGGACACACATATCTTTGGCTTTTATATTTATTTTTATCGGTGTAACTGAGTCTTTTCTTTCAAATTTCTGTTTATGACCTACTGGGCATATTTTCTGGTGATTTAGTATCACTGGTGTGGTCACTATGGCAGTTTGATTTTAGCAAGTTTTAACAGGGATTGCCAGTCTGAAGGTGAGCTCTAGGGGTTATGATTTAGAGTTATCAGATTTACTCTGTGTTTTATCGTGAAAGGAAAACAAGATATGGCCTCAAACCATGAAATTTAGATGGAGTCTTCAGAAACACCAAGAAGTGGAGTTTGGCAATCTGATATGGGGTTTTAATTTTGCCTGGTTTAATCAAAAGGTAACTTTGCAAAGTTTAACTCTGAATTCAGTCCTGTTTCAAGAAAGTTTTTCAGACTCAGGAGTTTAGTAAAAAATGTATTGCGGATTAAAATATATTCTTACTTTCAGTTCTCAAATAATTTTACAGTCTTAGGACATTTTTGGGGGTACAAGTGAAAAAGGTTTTAATTTTGTCAAAGTCAAAACCACAGATTTTCAGGAATATGTGCATCCTAATTTGAAAGAGAGGAAGGAGAATGACGTCGGTCATGTGAAACGCAGGTATCAACGTAAGTTGCTTTTGTTTAAATCCTGTGATTTAAGAGAAGGAAACAAATAAATATAAAACAACATAAATCAACTACAAGCTATTTCTTAAATTGAACCTTTCCTCCCAGCTTTGTTTTTAGCTCCTTATATCTAATAAGGTATTTAGTTGTTTCATTGTGAAAGAGTGAGTGTTGATATTCAAAAACATTATGATCTGTATTTATGACCTCATAAAGACAAACTCACTACATATTAGTGCTGTTCCTGGTTGTATTTCTCTAAGATGAGCTTATGGAGCAATTACTCCTACTGAGTGCACACACTGTAGTCAGAGTGCATTGTTAACTTTGCCATTGATAAAAGAGCAAAGAGAATTTCTGATCAATGCCTTGCAGCCCTCTTTTAACTGTCAGCTGGTTCCTGGCTTCTGGCATTTATCAGTTCTTCAAACAGCCTTTATTGCTTACCCATCTGACCACCTTACCTGACTGATTTTGAAGAGTTAATGATGTCTGTCAGACCTTACAGGTCTGCATTTTCGAGAAGCAAAAAAGATTGTTTTTTGAAGGAACACATTTATGAGATAGTTTGTAAATGATTTTATCTCCTTCCTGAGCAACCCAGTCACTAAATGATATTGTATGTTACATTTTTTTTCTGTAATGGCCTTCCTACAGTTTCGAGCTCCAGACTCCAGAGGCTCAGATGCTGTAATAATATTCTTTCCATGTTTATAAACATGCCAGCTAGCTCATTATGACACATCAATCAATCCCTGATGCCTATAGTTAAACTTTTCTGTTCCTGATGCCAGGAGTTATGTGTAAAGCTAGTCATCACTGACTTCTTTTTGCTAGCTGACACATCAGTAGCAACAAGCTATGGATGTATACAGACTGAGGCGAAATAGTTATACTAAAGGACATTTGCACGCTCTGGAGCATTAGGCTTCAAGAGAGGACTTCCAGGCAATACATGAAATATTCATTTGTACTTGAGCTGTCATTTGTCTATGTCCCTTTATATATTGCTGTGCTGAAGCACTGAGTGCACTGCTCTGTATTTTATCTCTTTGTATTTTATCTAATATAATCACTATATTTCGAGTTAAAATATTATCTTCTCTAGCTCTTTCCTTTGACAGTTGATTTGTGGACATTAGAAACTCATTAAGCATTCACACCCCATGCTGATGGGTGTAGTCTATGCAATCAAACAGACAGTTTATTGGAAATGTGTATAAGGTGCAACATAAAACATATTTAGATAGCAATTGAGTGTAAATATTTCATAACAGAAAACAAGTGCCAAGTCTCACTGCTTGCATCCAAAGAAATGACTGCATTTGTCAAATTAATGTCTCTTAAACAGAACATAAACAATTTAAAAATAAAATCAACTTAATGCAGTCCTCCCATGTAATTCTTGGTTTACATATCTGTGCAAATTTACCCTGTTATTAAATCAGATTACTGACTTCACAGACAACAAAATGCATATATTTAGGAACTTGGCACATAATAATAATAAAATTCAAATTATCTCTTAGGCTAACAAAGGTAAACTTTTTTGTTTTTTTTTTTCTTCTGCAATGTGAAATAACAAAATATTTTCTAAGGAAGTCCCACAAAGGACACAGAAAACTTCATGCCCCAATCAAATTGCAATTACCCTTAACCAGTTTCTTTTTATTCTGCATTTTTACTTGTGAAATAAGGGCATTACAAATATATACTATTACATCCTTGTATATCAGAGCAATCTAAAGTCATACTGCAACTCTCAACATGATTTCTTTGAAGAAGATATATGATTTCAGTTAATTCAGTTTACTGTATGTTTATAATTTTTTCTGAAGGAGTTAAACAAGTACCTAATAAAATATGATCCAAAATATAAACATTTTATAATGATTTTTTAATTTAGATAAATTATGAGGGACAAGCACTCTGTTAACAACATACTCAGTAAAAATCCGTAAGGGGCTTAGCTTTATATGCTGTATAGAGAGGGAATAAATATAAATAACAGCATTAACAATTATATTATCATTGTTGAATATCCAACCATTCTTCCACATTCCTTGTTGCCTAGCTTTTAATGCAAAAAATATTTTTAAATGCTATATCCTTCTCCCTTCAATGTATACTCAATGTATTTCCATATTAATAATAATCTTAACTTTCAAACCCCATGCCTCTGAAACATCTCGGGCAGCTTCTTTTCTGGTGTTTTTTCTGTGTCCTGACTGCTAGGAATATGAAGAGCCTGCTGTGCAGGGAGACCACACTGGTAACTTACCTGTTCTGAGAAATGTCCAAATTGGCGTCACCAGTGGTATGAGTATTACACACAGGAAATCAGACTTCCCTTTATCACCTCAAGCAAAAGCAAAATATTTCCTAAATACAGATGACAAATCTCTCTCTAGCATTAATTTGCACCTGTCAAACTGGCAAAACCTTTAGGTCAGAATTTTCCAAGAATGCATGAATGTTTTAGCTCAAGATTTTTAAGCTAATGTGTGCTTCTGCTTCTGGATTTCTATATGCAAACCCTGTTAGGCTAGGTGAATTTTCTGGATGTTGGTATGATGGGTTGGACCTGAAGGTGTTGATGTGAGCTTTTGCTTATGTGCAAAAAAGTTCAAGTCTCAGAATTTTTCAGAATTGATACTGAATAAGTAGCTTCCTTTATATTTCAATCTGATATTAAATGACTGTGGGTTTTTTTTCAGCACAGGTCTTCCTTATTATTTTGTTTATAACAAGGATATTTCAACTGCTGCATAAACTTGTTATCTCATGGGTCATTGCCAATACACTGTAGTTTCAGCACGCATGAACACAATACAATTTTACGATAAAAGTGAGCATGTTAACATTCCCATACATCTGAAAATCCTGCTCTTATGAGCAGGAACTTTGAGGAATTTAATTCCATATTAGTTACATTTCTTAGGAAAACAAATTTTTGAAAGCTTCTTTGGCCATAAATAAAATGAGAGTCTTGTCTGATTTTTTTTTTGGATTTATTTTGATTTTTTGCCCTGGTTTATGCCCACTTAAATTTTTCATACGTAAAATCACTACATGATCAAATCTTAAAAATACTGGCTACTGCATACTACAGAAACCTGAAAATTCCTACGGAAATGGGAGACACCGAGATCAGACATTTTCTTTTTCCAACTTTTCCATATCTAGTGTAATTCAAAAGAGGACAAAACCTGCACATCTAATACATCGGAGATTTTGCATCCATTTCTTAAATCTCTTCAGATTCAAAGTATCTCTCTGAACAGCTTAAGCCTGACTACAGTGGCTGCTACACATCTCTGTGTGAGAAAGCAGCAATGAAAAATCACTTCTTGCAAAGAGAGTCATGCTCAGAAAATGAACACAGTGAGAGTCCAAACAGTGATCAAAAGGCAGCATGGCTCAGAATCATACTGCTCAGCAGTTCCAGGCTGTGTTGAGCAGTTAGAAATGGTAATAAGAGGCACAGAGAGTGCCAAAAACTGTCTTTACTCACCCACCACAGAATAATGAGCTACTGGTGACCTGGAACTACGTAGTACAATCGTGACGTAAACATTAGATATTGGTAGTCCTATAAAAAGACTATACCTCGTTAAAAAAGGAAAAGTAGTCAGCAATGGACAGGAAAAGTGTGATATCACTGACCACAGCTGAATCCAGCTTGACACTGTAAAATATGATCACTGCTGTTCAATTTCTGAAGCTAGCTACACTGGCCAGTTTGTCTGCTTTACTGAGCAGACTAGAATAGCCCTAACATTTTTAATAAAATAAGCTGAAATTGAAGGAGTGTATTAGTTATATCAGATGAGTTAATAAGCCAGTTAGATATTGATTTATGGTTCTTTGAAAGAAAAACATCTAAGCTGTGCTCTAGTATGTACAAAGAGCTGTGAAGACTGAGAACCATTTCAAGAAATAGACGCAAAGATTTTGCTTCATACACCGTCACTTTCATAATGAAAAATTTGAAGGACTCAAGTGTTTGTGATATAGCACTCAGACTAATGGCTTCAGAGTCCTTTCACTCACCCATGTGAACCATCATTGAAGAAGACACATCAGTTTTAAAGCAAGGTAAATAAACAGGAGAGTAAGTTTATTTTACCAGCAAAAGATGCAATCTTGTCCCCTGTGGAAAATGTAATGTCAAGGAGAAATCCAAACACCTGGGAATTTTGGCTAGAACATAGAGTTGTTAGCAAGCACAAGGTCAACATAACACTTTATTTTTTGATTTTCTATAGGTGAGAATTTTTTGTTTAGACTCTTCTGAGGTAGCTGAGAAATACCTCTTTGCTTTTCATTCTTGATATGAGGGATTTTGTTTTGAACAGTTCTCACTCCAACATGTAGCTCTCTTTTGCATTCACAGTATCCCTTATTGTAATGAATGAATGTCCGCAAGATCTTGAGATGCTGACCCGGCTTACTGATAGGATTTCCTTTGAAACCTTCATTGTTGACTTGTGATACAGGAGAGTTTTCGTATTGAAAGCAAACTGGTTTTTACAGGTTTTGATAGTTTAAAATGTACATTTAGTATTGTTTTAATAAATGAAACTCATAACCTTTTAAATAACTGCTAACTTACTCAACAGCAGTTTGTTTAATACTATGTAGAAACAACCTTTTTTCTTAGGGTTCTGCATATTTTCCCAAGGCAAACATTTAGTCCTGTTACTTGTGTCTTCTTACTCATACTATAAATAAAATATGGATTCTCATTATATAAGGGAAAACAGGCAAGTTTTCATCAATTATAGGATTTTGGTGAATGTGAAACAATTTTAGGTTATTTTGTAAAAAGACACAATACACAGGGAAATTCAAGGAACCATAAAAAGAGCTGTGTTATTTTAGAACAAGTGTTATTTTTATTAAACATTTCAATCTTACTATGTTTATTAGCTAAATAATTCCAAAAATATTCCCTAGTAACTCATAACTGAGACAGTACCTGCTTTGTGTGACTTCAATTAAAGCAGCAACATGACATGTGCTCTAGAAGACAGATAGTTCCTGACCTAGTGAAATCCAGTCCCAGTGTGTGTTCCTTTTCATGTCTCAGCACAGGGTTTTATAAATTTTTTACAATTTTAGTTTCCCATTTTCTACACAACAAAAAACTTCTACTTGATTTCAATTCACTTCATGATTTTTAAAGATTATTAAAAATTTCATAATACAACCTCTAAGCGCCTTTTTTTTTTCTCCAGAAAGACGACCACAAGGCATTTAGAAATAAATTCTCCTGGCATCATGACAATCTGATTTCCGAGCTGAAGATTTGATTCTAATGCTTAATTCTTTACAGTGTCCGATTGGATTCATGTCACTGAAACATTGTCAGAGAAGTGTATTTGCTTTGATACAAAATTCATGTAATGCTGAGGAGAACTGAGACACTTAATTCTGCCTCATGTGAGGTGTAACACACAGGCTAGGCATAAGAGAGTGCAAGACCTTTCTTAATTTTAACACAGTATTTGAGCCCTCCCATTAAAGGTATTAGGACTGCCTGTACGAAGATGAGAATTACTGTGCTTAAGCAAACACCTTTCACCAGTAAGTTAATTAAATGCTACTGTTTAAAAGTAAGATCTGCAAGTGAATGTGAGAATAGTTTCAGTGCTTAGTGAAACCTTTTTAGACAGTATGTTTTATTCATTAGCTGAAGAGACATGCATTAATTGGTCAACTGACAGCAAGAGCTGGACCATCTAATCAGTACTACCAAATTCATTGGTAACTGCCCCACTTTCTGTAAACTGAGATACTTGTAGTGGAACTGTTAAATTTCAGTGAAGCTTCTGCTTTGCACACACTTAGTAAGCAGGAGCATTTGCTGATTATATGCTAATATACGTTCCTTGGGGGTTTTTCTCATTACTTACAACTTTACACAGGTAGTTCAATAAACTGAGAGAAAAGCCTAAACAGATACATAATAATGAACTAATGGAGGAAAAAGAATTCCTAAGAGGACATTGTCTTTCTGTTTTCATAGCAGCAAAATTGCTCATCTATCTTGACCTCTGTAAAATCTTTGACATAATCCCACACAACATCCTTGTTGAAGAGATATGGGTTTGATGGATAGACTGTTAGATGAATAAGGCATTGGATGAATGGCAACATCCAAAGCATTGCAGTCAGTGACTCAATCTCCAAATAAAGATCAGTAACAAGTGATGTCCCTCAGGGTTCTGTACTGGCACCAGTATCTTTATTAATGACGTAGACTATGGGATTGAGAAGGAAGTCTGAAGACAACATCAAGCTGAGAGGTGCAGCTGAGGATGACACCCAGAGGGACCTTGACAGGTTTGAGGAGCTGGACAACATGAACACCATGAAATTCAACAATGCCCAGTGCAAGGTCACCTTATGACTGAATTAAAGATCATAAAACTGGTTTGTTGTATTTGTAACTCAATTCGCCAATTCTCTTTATGAGACAAAAGCTCAAAAAAAAAAAAAAAGGCAAATTATCTAGACTACAACATATAATGAACTTTTATTTGGTGGCTAAGTAAATCAATTGAGAATTAAAAAAAAAAAACAACAATGGATAGGCATATTCATAGGCCCATTCATAGGTCTATTTATAACTAAGAAGTCACAGTTCTTGTGCTGAATTTACCATAGAGGCTTTTCAGACACAGCTGCCTGCTTCCATAAAGATATACATATGGATAGATGTAAATTGCATATGCAGTACATGCATACGTAATATGGTATGAAAACCATACCACTTAAAAAAGTATCACTGAGTTTATACGTGCAAGACTCTGAAGCAGGAAATCTTGTACCCCATTACAGCTGTGGCAAGAAATTTCCGGCAAGAGATCATTTCAAAGATAACTCAAGCATAAATATTCATGTACACTAACAAGAATGTTCCTGTGTAGATAAGTAAATATGTACACTTAATTGTAGAGTCCATCACCCTCTGATACTACCCAGGAAAAATTCTATAACGAGCTGTCAAGAAGTTGTTCTGGCAGATATTCAGACATTTATTATACTTTGGAAACTTTACTGAGAAACATTCTTTCTCTTTCTTCATTTGTTGAAACACAAATAGTCAGGATTGACAAGTCATAGTTTTATTTTACTGTGCGGACATGATATGTATCCACCCAGATTTTGATTGTACTGTAAGTCTGACTTAGGACTGTTCTAAGCTAGTGACATTTCATACCTGGTGGGTAGATAGTGTCCAGAAGAATGAATATGATTCTTTCTGTATTTTCTCCAGTTTGTTACTTCAGGCGGTCTAGATCCAGGAGTAGATACTAGGTCACCCCAAACACAGGTGTTGCATTCCTGAAAAATAGGTACTTGACACTGAAAAGGTTCAACAGCTATCATCTAAGATTTTTTTTAGACTAATTTTATATTAGATGGCCATGGAAGTGAATTTCTCACAGGAGTAGTGCTTGGTAGAGAGGCAGCCTCCACTTTGCTCCTCTCGTTCTTGTGCGGGGATGTTTTGTTTCTTGCCTGCAAAGCAGCTGGTGTTCAGCACACAAGGTGAAGAGAGATGAAGCAATGGTTGAAAGTGGAATAGAGTTTTGAATGTCCTGAAGGTAAGACAGGAATTGAACAGAGCGCTTCCATCCTGTGTCTGACTACTTTAATGAAAACTGCCACACCATTTCAGGAGTGACCCTGTCTGCCTTCGTATATGACTGTTCTTTTGTGTCAGGCATGCTACAGATAATGCCTTACAACTCGATGTGTTTGCTTGTGCTCAGGCATCGAAGCTGGCTGGCCAGACAAATCTCATGCTGACAGGCAAGTGCCTCAGGAGCTTTAAGTGGGTCAGGGAGAAGGTGACTGCAAATGACTGTGTTTTCCAGGTAGACTTTTTTTTTGTAATTATGCACCACAATTTCATCAAAATTTTATTTTAAGCATGAATGAAGGTGCCCTGAATCTCACTTCTCATTTGTCTTTAGGTATGTCCTTGTGCTTTTCCATATACCTGGCTATTCACTTGGGTTTGTCATCTCAGCTCCTGCTTCTGTGTAGTGTGGTTGCAAATAAATCAAGGCACAAAATTCTTACCTTGGCAATGACACAGACTTTTTTTTGGTTCAGGACAACTTAATCTTAAATAAAGTTAAGCTGACATTTTATTGCTAATCACGGGATGGTTCTCATAATTCAACATACAATATTTTATCAAGTTTGCATTTTCTTAGTTCAGGAACTATGTTCTTATTCTGACATGAATACTGTTAGTCTGCGGGATCTTCCACAGGCAGGGAAATAATTGTCTCGTTTTGATAAGAAGACACAAATTAGGTTTTGTTTTCAAACACCATTGAATTTGCCGAAAGAGAGAAGACCAACTCATTCCTACATTTTGTCCCTCTGCTCTCCACATGCAAACAAAAGATAAACAAAATGACTCCTACAGAGTGATAAATGGAAGGTTTCTAATCTTGGTGCATGACCTTTGTGAGTAAGATCTGTGCTGGCTATGCTGAGTGAGCCCAGGGCACGGGGCTGCTCTTTGCTGGTGGCATCAGTCCCCACAGTGCCAGCTGGGTTACAGTTATGGGGCTGGCATGTGGGAACAAGACAGTGGAAAGAAAAAAACCAAAAGGGGGCCTGAGCAAGTTTCCCCTGATGCTGAGAAAGGAGGATAACTGCATGATGATGGATCACAGCTGATGCACCTTTTTCATTTCCCCTCCAGGGTCCTCCTGTTCAGGCTGGAGCCAAGCACTGCCAATTGCTCATCCCCTCTACAGGCTCACCTTGAGAAGCAGTCTCCTGGTACACCACTTGCTGTTCTTGAGCTGTGTCTCCGATTGCCCAGGCCTCCTTGGCTGCCTTGGTCCTGCGGTTGCTGCACTACCATGGAAACTGTGGTAAAGCCCTAAATTGCCACACTCTGACAGCTAAATTGTTTGCATTTTGGAGTCCATCTGTCCCTACTGAGCTGTCTGCTGTCTTTTTTCCTCTGATCCTAACTATCACTGTGCTTTTGATGTATGATGAGGGGAAAGTGGGAGTTAATTGCCAAATCAGGGCAGAAACAGGGAGTTCACTTGTGTAAAAACAAAGCGTTGTGTTCTGAACCTGGAACGTTATATCTGGGTAGAAGCTCTTTCTCTGAAAATAGTCTTACAGTCCTGTGCTGGCTATTAATAAAGTACATATCTGATCCAGATATCTGACTTCAAGATCTGTGCTCAGTTCAACCGTGTCTTTCTCTCAAAGGGTAAGACATAAACCAGAGGTTTGAGGCTTCAGGAATAGTCTATTAAAGAAACCGAGAGATACAAACAAGTTCTTCATACAATAATCTTCAAGATTTCCTTGAGTAGAAGTGGGAAAATCTCGAAGGAGTTTAAATGCACACAGCCAGAAGGCGCTGTAAAAGTTCTCCTCTGCTTTCTTAAAAAATTATTGACAGTAACGTTAATGTGGTGACTTCTGCATTATGTGGACTTTTACATTGCTGATACAGCAAGGACGAGCTCAGAAAATAGCTAAATGCAATGAGAGTCAGGCTGAAGAGAAACATGTCCTCACTGAGTACTCTGTAAGGCTTGGTAATGCTCCATTACCATCATCCTTTGCTGCTCACCACCATGACTCCCTGTCTCAGGTTCCAGCACACCGCAAATGAGAGGGATAGGGAAAACACAGGAGAGAGGCTGAAAGCCAGAAGTGCCCTCTGTTGCTCCCCGGGAGTGAATTTCTGTAAACTTGTTGGTAACCTCTCTTACACGATCTACCGGATCCTAGGTGTTGTTCCTAGAGGGACCATGGTGCAACAGTAGGAAACCCAAGAGTCATGGATATGTTCCACTTTACTAGCCATATGTTACTGGGTTATTATAGTCTTCATTTTTATTAATTGTCCTGTTCAAAACTTGTATACCTAATTAATATTATTTCTTTCTTAGTGCAGTGCCAGAAGCATGGCTAGAGATAGTGTGGGGAAAAGTGGATTGTAGTTTGAAAAATTTTCATTAAACTATTTGATTTCAGTTTCAGCTGCTCAGTGAGTATGACAGGTTTCCTGCAATAAATCATGCTTACTGACAGGAATGTGGTTTCTTTTGCTGGTCGTTGTTTAGAAATCTAATTCCAGAGTCCTATTCTGAGCAGCCAGCAGAAGTGCTGCGTCCAAGCTGTAGGCTTCAGGACTGTGATGATGCTGTGGGTTTCAGGACTGTGACATTACTGTTGGTAGCTCTGTGTGCTTTCATGAAGAGTTTTAAATCTGGGGGGTTTTTTTCCACCTCAATTTAAATGGAATCAAAATTCTGTACATTTTGAACAGTAAGCAAAACTATCTTTCCCATTCCACATCTAACTGCTAACCCTTTTTCTATGTTTCTCATACTTTTTTTCTTTTTCTTCTGATTAGTTTTAATATATGTTTTCTTCTTTTCATAGCTATAATGATTCAGACCTTCTCCTCAGTGAGCATCTCTCACAGGCTCTGATTTTTCTTCTCCTTAGGCAGTACCAGGAAGAATCCAATTAAAGTCTTTTTAAGTCCTCTGAGGAACAATCCTTACCTTCCGTGATTAAGACTGCCTCTGTAAATTTGCCCATTTAATACAGTCCAATTTTTGATGATATGAACTTTGTTCCCAAGGTTTTAAAAGATTTTATAGTCTTTCTTTTTATAGCTACTAATGTGATTGTAAGAAATATTCCATTGTCTCAGAACTGCGTGTTAAACTAGCCTCTTTTCTCTTTGAAAGTGAAGCAGTTAATCCTACCTGTAAAAGAAGGTTAAAAGGTATATTGAAGGCTATAAAGCAATGTGGGGCCTGTGCACAATTTCTTATTGCTGATTTCTAGCTATTGTACATGTAACTTTCTTTTCTGTTTACAAGAGCATTGCATATGTGTATTTCAGTAAAACATAGAACTTTCATGGAAGTTACCTGGGTAACACAGTATATATTCTGTGAGGAAAGAGTTAATAAATATTTTAGAACATTTGGCAATTACCATACTAGCACCATTAATACAAATGAAACATCTTGACTCAGAAACATCCTTCAGAAAATACTCTGTAATCTGCCAGATTGAATTAAGTTAGTGGCAAACAAACTGAGGATGCAGTTGCAACTCATGTTACTCAGGAGACACAAAGTATATTCTCAGCTTTCCCATAAAGATAGGGTATAACGGGTGGAAGTCTAGAAACTGCCCGGGCATCAAGTCTAGAAACTGCCCGGGCATCAAGGGCCCAAGACTGCTGGGTGTTCATGCAGTCAGAGCTGGGCTAGGTGGTGATTACTACTGAGTCTTACTAGAAGATGATCCTGATTATTTCTAATGCTAAAGGAGTGAAATGTTTCTTTGTTGGGGGAGACGGACATTGATGAAGAGGTCCAGTGGACAACAGCATAAAAGCTGTGGCTGAGTTGTGATGGAGGTGTTAACTGTTGTTGTGTTCCAGTCACTCAGCTCTAACAGATCTATGCTTTTGACGAGACTGGAATTTTATAATGGACTTGTCTATGGAAATAGAACTGTGGAGTAAGTCATTCTGTGTTATTAATTTCATTTCAAATATTCAAGAAAAGCATATAGTGGCAGAAACGATGCAAATAAAGTATGGGTGTCCAACAGTGGACTAAAAAGTACTAAAAATAGTAACTAGGCGATTACTATTGTATTGCCACCTAATTCAAGTTAGTCTATAACAACATGCAGTATAGAGAGGTCTTTAAGGAAACTCTGGAATTTTTCTCTGACAAAAATAACAACTCTTTAGACTTGCTAAATGGACAGACCATCTTATTCAAAAAATGTTACCTGGAGCACCATAGTGTTGATCTGTTCATATATTTGGATATACTTCGGGTTTTCTTGAGACTTTGTGCTTTAAATGTTGAATATCTTTATGAAAATTTGGTATTTGTTTAGCACATGTAACTTATAAGAGTTCACCTATTAATTAGATTTCATATGGATTAAAGTAATATAGTTTTAGGTTTTGAAAACATTCCTATTGTTATTTGTTGTTTGATTAGATGACTAAGATGTAAATGAACTGTGTCTCACACACAACTAAAATAAGTGTTGCTTAGCCACCAGTGTGGGGATTAACACTTAAAATTAATTGCACCCAGGAAGCAAAGATGCAAGTGAGCCTGAAGCGAACACAGGGACCCAGAAATAGAGATCTTGGATATCAAGGTGAAGGCACTAGACAAAAAGGAAAGAATTAATGAAAGAAGATTCCTTTCTTGTGCAGTCTGCATCTTTAGACTGTGAATATTCTCTCATTTTGATTTAAAGCTCTCCTAAGATTTTTACAAACCCTTGGTGCTAAGGGTGCAAATGCACAATACCACAGAAAACTGACTTCTATATACAGCAAGTCAGGGTACACTGACCATGTGGTATTGGTACTCATCAGTCTGAAATATTTGATTTCACACCTGCAAGCACCAGTAATTGTTCCCAGTACTGCCTTTCAAACCACGTTTTGTGTAGCCGGTATATAAGATGGCAGAATTTCAAATAAAAGAGACTATATTCTGCATTTTCTTATTCCTCCTTGAAAAGAAATGTTGATTTAATGCTTTGCTGACAAGAACTTCCAGGAAAAGGGCATGGGGGACTAATAAATAGAGAATCCCTTTTCTTATGAGAACTACAATGTCATGGGCAGAGATGGGGGGGGATTTTGAGGACAGACTTGAAAATATAAACTATTCAGTGGTATAAGATATTTACTACAATTTTCTTTAAATTTCTGAATATTCAAAATTAGACACAACTGTTGGTGAAGAGGTGCTTTGGAGACAGCTGTGTCTTCCTCTGTCTGAAGCTGGAGAAGCCCTCTGCAAGAGGGAAAACATAGGGGAAGGGATGAATATGAGGGTGCTGTCCTTCTGTAAGTCAGGCACACAATGAGGCCAGCAGCGGAAGCTGCTGTGTGCAGATACCTGTGATCCACCATTCTTACAGGAAAAGAGAGATTTGGCTGCTGACTAGAACAGGGCTGTGCAGATGATATTAACTACAATGGTGCAAGGAGTATATGTGTAAAAGCTGCTGTAAAGGTAATGTTCTTTCACCATGAGTTGAAACACACATTTGTGTATTTAAATCATTTAGGAGGCTCATCACAGACAGTTCCACACACATCACCTTTGTATTCCTGCCAACAGAGACACACTTTTGTGAAACACGGTCTTCTCCCTCAGTCCTGGCTCTGACTTGGAGTCTGTTCACAAGAAACAATGTTCAAGGTGCACTGATGATGGAATTGAAATCTCATCTTTGTCACAGCAAGGATTTCCATTCAAAATGCAAGAAACATCTCAGTGTGTATGTTTCTGTGGTCATCTTTACCCTAACACTTACAAAACTGAAATAAATGGTTTGGAAGAGGTTCATAATGTCTATAAATGTCATGGCAAAGGCCTGAAGGTTACGATAGATCATCTTGCTTAGATATCTGCCTACATTACAACCCAGAGGTTGAAATAAACCCACTGGTGCTCAGCACTACTCTGAAACTTTACTACACAGTGTCTGCAACCTGTAAGTGCAATTCACGGGCAAGGAAAAAGAGGAAAGGAAGAAAATGTTCTCAAGAATTAAAGTAGATTTGCTGGAAAACCTGTGCAACACAGAAAACAACAAGGCAAACACTGTAGCCGTACTGTTTAGAATACTTGTTGCTCAGTATTCTCCAGGTAAATATTTTCTGTATAGGACAAATCAAAGTATAGTCTTAAGGAATGAGCATGTCAGGGACTGTTGCCTACTTATAAGGGTGTCTAAGGGAAAGGATAACCCTTCCCAGAGGTCTGTATGGGAGCATAATCCTGCTGATGGAGAAGCTGGGAGGATGAACATGAATTTTGTTCTGCAGTGTTGTATAGGTTGAAATCTTGAACTGACTGTTCTGACGAGATAAAGCATCATGTCACAGTTCAGAAATCTTGGCTTAGGTTCAGTAAAAACCTTGCAGCTGAACCTTCTCATCTGCCCTTGCTTGTCAGGTTCCTCTCAGACAAGCTGCAAAGAGCTGTCACCAGCTCTGGGCTGGCCAACTGCTCCTGTTCAGAAACTGAGTTGAAATGCCATAAAAGCTGTCACTGGGGTCTTCCCAGGCTCTGTTCCAGGTAAAAGGTTTTATGTCTTGTTCCATCAGTACACATTATGGCAGGAAAACCAGGTTATATTCCTCTCTTGTGGAGATGAAGGGAATGACAGTTTAGTTGGTCTGACTGCAAGCCAGCCAGATGGCTCAAATGACAAATTAAACATGAGACTATAAAAAGCTGTCCCTCTCCTACAGTCATTTTTAAGATTTAGAAAAGTAAGAATACTTTTTTTTTTTTCTCTGTAAACTATCAGTTACAGACTTTTTATTCCTATTTTCTTGATGTTATCTCAGTAGAGATGGAAATAATTGTCTTCACTATCAGATTTAGTGTATTACATCCATACTATATTACAAATCCTGTACATGTATTATACAGCAAGTAGATAGCTATTGTGGATCCCTATTTATTGTGGCATATATTGGGTATTTTGGACCTCTCAACCCGAGTGTGTCTGCAGGCAAGAAGATGCAAATTCCCTAGGAATAATTCCCATTTAATATTTCCATATTATACCCATTGTATATGGCTAAAATAGTTAGAAAAGAAACAAAGTCTTAGTACTAACAGAAAAAAAAAATTAAAATATTACACTTCTAGATTGGTTGAGATTGCTCAAAGACAGTATTGAGATTGATTTTAGATCCTAGAGCAAGCTTGTTATGCAATGGCATATTTTGAGGCTGAAGGGGACCTGAGGTCCCCTGCATCCTGGTCTACTTTTCTCCCTGAAACATACATAGTACTTACCCACTGTGTCTTAATCCTTGTGAGTTCTATGAGAGTCACTTCATCAGAGTCAATTTATATAGCATTTTTCAGTTTTAAAAAAAGCAGAGCTTATTCCTTGCGTAGTTAAGAATAGATTTAAAAACAAGGAAAGAGTTGGATTATTTGTATGTGATAGAAAGTAACTGAGTTGCATTTGGACATTACTTTCCTCAGAACTTTTGAAGCCTTTCTGAAGGGAAGAGCTTGAGAAATGAAGGGGTATTTTACTTCAGAGTTGGACAAGTAGTCTTTGTGCTGGGCTTGAGCACAAGAGCTTTTGTTGGTAAGGTATTATCACAAGATGTTTTTGTCAAGTTGCTGCTTTTAGTTCTTAAACTGCATTAGTCCTGTTCTAGCAGTGAGCCAGGGGGAACAGAAATCACTTCCTTCCCCTCTCTTTCTTTCTTTTTTTTTTCCTCCTCCTGCCCACTAAAATCTTCAGCTCTCATTTGAAATACAGTTGATAATAGAAATTAAAATGTTCTTGGCCAGTCCACTACACTGCCATGCCGGTTTATAGCTACACGTATGTGTGGTTTTTAAACTGAATTCTTCTAGAAAACAAGAAATACTAGAATTAAGTTCTATGCAAATAGTATATGAGAAAATAATGTCTACTTCTCTTCTGTCAGGGTTCTCTGCCACTTCCACATACCAAGTGGGAAAAAAAAGTCCACAGAAGATGTACAGAGATAAGAAAAATGAGAGATGGGGAGTGACATCCATGTAAGAATGGAAGATTTGTAGGGAAAAAGAGTAAAAAAGATTATTCTTTGCATCTTTTTATAACAAAATACCAGGAGAACATTCACTGAAACTGAAAGGCATTGTATTTAAAAGGAGCTACTTTACATCAGTGCATAATTAAACACAAAACTCACTGTAATAACATCATTACAGATACAGTTTTATGGAGCTGGATAACAATATGGATATATTGTTATCTATATAAAATATTTTTTAAAGAGTCTCTCTTTTCAAAAGAAAGATCAGTGATCATGCTTTAGGGCACAAATCAAGCTCTAATGAATGGGACTTTAAAACTCTCCTCCTCTCCTAGTTGTGCCAGATAACTTTATTCTTGGGTTTCTGCATTTTCTGCTGTTCCCAGTATGGTGGTTCCAGTGCATTTTTGATCAGAACTCCATTAACAATTCTGATGGGCACACTTCATTTTAACAATACAAGAAATGTCTAGGCAGAGCAGAGTAAGATTATCTGTGGAGTCTTAAACACTACTGAATATTTGATGAGACCAAGGATTGAAAGGAACTGAAGACCGCAAACGTGTTGAATGGGAAAACAGCACAACAATGATTGAATGTCATTTATTGTTTACAATTTTCCAGTCTGTTTCTCTGTGCAGAAAAAAACCAAAATCAAACCCTAATCAAAACCCGATGCAGACACTAGGAGCAATCATTTTTCCATTGCAGCCAACAGTCTAGCTAAAGAAAACAAATCTTGATTTCTGGATCAATGATGACCCACAGCATTTGGTTCAGAGTGCACAGTGAAACGACGCATGCTGTGATATGGAAGCAGGAAAACGAGCACCAGTGCAACACTGTGTGATCACAGGGATGCTACTTCTGAGCCTACATCATTCTTTTAGAATAAACATACCACAATACCATTCTTATGGGCCCAGCCTTGGCCAGCAACAGGGCCATCTTGGAGCTGTCTGGCATTGGCTCTACTGAACATGGAGGAAGTTTCTGGCAGCTTCACACAGAAACCACCCCTGTAGGCGCCCCGCTACTAAAACCTGGCCATGCAGACCTAATACAAACTTGAGACATCTTTTAGCCATAGTATATGCCCTAAGAAAATTGCATGCAGGGGCACTGAGCCCTCATTAGTTGCAGCTGTGAAACCGAGGCTGTCGCCAGGTAAAAAATTTTTCGTGTTGTTTTTGTCTTTTGTCACTTAATGAAGAAGGTAGAAGATTTAATCACAAACTGATTTAGAGACTTAGGAGCATGTATGTCCCAAATCAACCTAACCTAGTAATTATAATGGCTCTTATCAGAGAATGATCACTAGAACTTTTTTTAAATGCAGACAATAGCTCTACTACCATATCTTGGAGTTCCTCTCCCAAGTCCCATTCCAGCAAGCAAGACAACAACCAGTGCCTCCAAGGAAGACCTGTATCTTCACAGGAAAATTTTAAGGGCATTTAGAAGGTGTTTAGGTAGATTATACTAAAATATATGGACATAACATATGTTACAGTCAGTAAAAATGGCGATGGAGATCAAAGTTTTAAGAATGTAATTATCAGGACTAGAATTTAGCCAGCATAGAAACTGATTTAATGCTCTTCTTTCACTGAAGTATAGTGACATTTCTAATATTTGAAGGAGTTCCTATCTCTTATGAGAGTGTCATGTGTGGAATTGAAGTGTTTACTTTCAGGCCAACAGTTCTTTCTTGAAACCTGCATCCCCGTCTCATCTCCTTGGTGTTGCAAGCTGTCAGAGTGAAAACTTAGATGGCAAGAATGTGGTGTCTAAACTATTTTTTAATTTTGTCAGTAAAGTGCAATCCTTCTTGAGTTTCAGTAAGTGTTTGGGTTTGCCCTGGAGATTTACTGGAGAAATACATTAATATAACTTTTGTAGGTGTTTGAAAAAAGCTTCCAAAAACCAAACAGGTGTTTTTATTTATCTGGGGACTCACACATTTTAAGGATGATAAAACTGCAATAACTACAGTTAAGAAGTTTAGCATGTGTAAGATTCCATTTACCTGGGGAGTCTTTCCAGTTGTGAACAAAAGACTGTGCAGCATGTAAGTATTAACTGGCCTCTAGCTCTGAGCCGGTATTGTTCCATTCATTATGCTCTATTCAGTTCATCAGCACTCACTGCATGTTCTTGCATCTCTTTCTATTTTATTCTGTGCTGTCTCTCTCTACATAACAAAGAACAAAATTGTAACAACTGATAATGGGCTTGTACCCATAATGGAGCTGAGCAGAGATGAGAGGAATTTTCTCCACCTCTTGCTTACTTTCTTGCAAGAAAAAGATCTTTTGGTCCCTTCAAGCACAATGGGATATCCTCTGATTCGTAAACATCAGTACAGCTTAACTGAAAGTGATTTTCTCTAATTTCTTGCCCAAAGACTTGAGAAAGGGAATGAATAAATGAATAAATAAATAATAAATAAATAAACAACAAACAAAACAACAACAACAACAAACACCCCCCTCCCC
>VZTE01000949.1:0-58799 GCA_013397775.1 Eulacestoma nigropectus | reverse complement strand
AATATAGGACATCTATGTTTCTACACATGGTTTTTACTTTCATCTGGGCTTTAAGATTCCTGCCCTGAAGAGCTTCAAGTCACCAGGAGATCAGTGCAAACCATTTGGAGTGGCTGAATATGTCAGACACCTGACATATTGAGTTGAGTGAGTTGAGCTGTGCTGCTCCTTGCAGCCTCTGTGTCTTGAAGGAATCCCACGTCTCAGGGAGCTGTGAGTATTGTGACATGCAGTAGCACTTGCAGTCTCCTCATGGGCCTCTTTTATGTCACCCAGCATGCAAGTATTATACTATCAGCTAGGCAGATTTGGTATTTCTCCTGTTGGAATGGATGCAAGTGGAGATGTTTGGCTTTGTTTTCATGTCTGTAGTTATGCAAACTAGCCTACCTAAATTTTAACTTTTTTTGGTTCTTTTCAATTTTTTTCTTAATACTTGCAACCCCTCCTCAACCCTTTCTTCTTGATCATGTTCTGCCCTGTAGTAGAGGAGAGTTTTTCTTGCCTTCACCTGCCAAACACCTGCTACCTCTGTTTTCAGATATCCTTTCAAACAGACTCAATCATTTTAATCTTTAAAAAACTTTGTTCTCTAAAGGGCTGCCGTGTGCTTTTGCTCTGCAAAACTGTTCCAGAGGCTGAGTACAGTGATATGTACCATCATCATCATATGTAGCAGTTCATGAGACTGGATTTGAATGAAAATTGGAACTTGGAGAGTACTTCTGTATTCAATGAAAAATCACACCAACAGTGGATTACATATGAAACAAACAAACAAAAGGAAACAAGCAAAACCCCCAAACAGTCATGTAGTGTGGCTATTGATATGAGCATGCTTACTTCTGACACTTAGTATTTTGTCTTGATTAAAGAAACAGCAACTGCTAGGGGGAAAAAATCAGTGAGTATGTATTAAAGTTCATGAACTTCAGCATGCTTTCACCAGCTGTCCTTAGAGTTATTTATTTCAGATTAGACGGTAGTGGTAAAGGTCAAAAATACTTGATAATCAACTTCAGCAATTAAAATCTTTGTTTTGATCTTGAAGGAGAAAGAAAAATCCTTTCTTATTCTCACTTGCTCAAAGCAGAACTGCACTTTAAAAGTTCAGGATGGTTTGTATACTGGTTTCCCATCTTTTTTGACACTCAGCTGCGTACAAAACTTTTTTCTTTGATGCAGTGAAATGTAGAAATAAGCCTGACAACTGACACTGCACATCTGCAGAACTAATGCTCATCTCCTGTTGTGCTGCTTCCAGCACTCTCCCCACAGCATCCTTCTCTTTGTTCTGTGCCTTGCGGTCTTTCTGCATTTCCAATTCTAAACACTTTTTGGCCCTAGGCTGGAAGCAGGCCTTGTGAAATCTTCACCTGTAAGGAGAGAAGGTGAGAATATGGATGTGAGCTCTCTGGACTAAATCCAGATTACAGGATGTAAAGTAAATCTAAATAAATATTAGGGGGTTTTGTTTTGTTTGTTTGTAGTTTTTTTTCTCTCAAACTGTACAAACTAATATAATTTTAGATTTGTTTTCTTTCTAATGAAAGAATGTTTGTGTTTGTATAATACTAAAGTAATTTTTAGGTGCCAGCTATATAGTATGTCACCTTAACAATGAAAGAGATATTGCTTAGTATATTTAGGGATTCTTTGACAACCTCCAAAATGAACCACCATGCTTCACACTTCCCCCAAATGACCTCAGGCTTTGAAGGAACATGTAGAACTGACAAACAAATGCTGTATTGATGAGCAATTTGGGTGATGGACCAAAATGTGTAAATAAACATTAACTACTATAAAAGTACTTAAATATTGCCTGTAGTATAGCATCCCTTTTCTCTTGGTTACCTCTTCTTTCTAACAAGGTAGCAAGCAAGTGCTGAGTGATTGCTGGTGGTAGTGATGTTGTCATGCTTCCGTTAATCTTATTTCTCGCCCTTTTTCTAATTTAGAACTTAATAAACTGAAATCCCACCAGGAATACTTATTCTGAAGCTTGTGACCTCCAATATGTGAAGTGTGCTCCTTATCTCAAAGGATGAGAACTTTTTACCAATCATTTTCCATGATTTAAACCCTGTAGTCTTCCTCACTTCAGTGCTTAAAAAAANGAAAAATATATTTAGCATGCTAGTTGTTTTTTTAACTCCATTTCCTGCCTTTACAAAATGTTACAATATAAAAAAAAAAAAAAAAAAAAATATAAAAGAAGACATGAGCTTACATTCAGCATGAAGCCCTGTTTGTTAAGTTTTCATAAATACCTAGGTATCTTCAAAAGGTCTGCTGCCATTCAGCCCTAGCTCTCCTCCAGGCGATATTGAATAACTTAGGTCTAAAGTGGACTAGTTTGAAATGGTAGTTTATCATCATGCAGGCTTTACACTTTCACTGTAAGTATTTCAGATGCAAAGCCAATAAAATATTTTAGTAAATGTCTGTTTGGAAGTCTGCCACTCTGGTAACATGGTACATTGCAATGGAAATATAACTCCTAATTTTCCTCTTCATTCATGCTAGTAGGTGATACAGAACCAGGTTTAATTGCAGATTGTAATTGACAGCTCTTTCCTGAAGCTGAGGAGGGAGTTAATTGTCTCTCATTGTTGCTTCTTGCTGTCTAAGCGTATCCTCAGGATTGCAAACAGGTAAAAGAAACCATCCTGTTGTGCATGTGCTTTTCTTTCCTCATTTAGCTCCTGTCTAACTTTGTGTTGCTGCTTTTAGTCCTTGAGATACAGAACATTCCTGGGATGATAAACAGATATCTCAGCCCTGTACTTCTTTTGAGTGTGTCTTTTGCTGTACTGATATAAAGTGTGTTAAGCATCTGTGGGAGGGAAAGCAGCTTCATTTTTCTCTTGGAACCAATTCATTGATTTGCCTCTAAGAAGCAGGCCAGAGGAATACTGAGAAGCAGCAGAAATGCAACAGACTTGATATACTGCTAAACAGCAGCTATTAGCTGGGAATATGGTGAGATACTTTAGTATTTCCTTTTAGGAGTAGACTTTTGAAATGGAAGTTTTTATCTGCATCATTATGTCTAACAGTCATAGGTGGGTTTATTTATTTTTTTCTAATTCAATACTTCATCAACTGCTTCTTAATCCTTTTAGCATTTTCTACCTCAACAATATCTTATATTTGCTGTTTAATATGCCTACAGTTGTGGTTTTCACCAGAGAGCTAAAAACCATGGCTAGAGAAACAATATTTAGTTATTAGTCTCAAAATCATTTCTGTTATGCAAACACAGGCTGTTTAGTATTCTGAGATTTGATGATGTCAGTGGACAGCATTGCTCTTTATGAAGTTGTAGCGATCTCATCTCCTTTATGACCAGTGTACTATATCAGGTTATGTTTGTAAGTACCTTCCCATTTGCAGCTAAACAGGCCAAGTTTTTTCTGCATTCACAAGGTAGTGGCTATCTAGTGGTCACTGAAAGTGACCATAATTAATATTTGCTATTTGCCTAAGCAAGAAGATTTGAACTTCATAACAGTTCATTATAAACATATGAGAATCTACTCTCTTAAAGGTAAGACAGGCGAGATGCTGCTAAAGTAAGGCAGATGGGATGCTGCTTTTTACATCAATCTTTATATTCTGTCTTCCTACCAGTTAACATGTCATATTGAAAAGAATTTTAGAACTAGATGGGAAAACAGAGTATGTGTATAAATAGAGATCTCAGTTCAACAGCCTTACACAGGATATTTGAAACACTAATAATACTCACCTGTGGTGACTGTGTCGTCAGGTGAGGCTATTAAATGTTGATTGACCTCAGGGAAGGATGCAATTAATGTCATTCATAAGTATTCTTCCTGCAATTAGTCCTGAAAGAGAGGAGGTAAAATATGAGGAAACAGCTGAGAGCTCTCTCTAGAGTACCAGTGTCTGTGAGGGGGATGCAGAGATGTACTGCAGCAAAGGTTGTGTGAGGGAATGTATTAAAAGCAGTTGCTTGTCTTATTTTAAGAGATCAACTCATGGTATAGCTTTGCTCCAGATTTTTTAAATGTGTATTAGTCTTGTGAAATCTGTTATTTGGTTTCTTGGGTGGCTAGTGAAGATGCAAATTTTTTATGCATTTTTAGCTCTGGGGTGGGGAGGGGGAGAGAAAAAGTGTGGGAGTCTGAATGCTCTCTCATGTTAGTATGAACTGGTTATAAATGGTATTAGACTCCACTGATTTTATGTTTAATATACAGCTGGAAAATGAGGTCGGCATCCTTTTCTCTACGTATGAATGAGTCTCAGTTCTTTTATTGTTCCTCCACTCACAGAAATACTTTTCATTGATGCATGTTTTGAGGTAAAATTGTAAATTTAGTTTTGTGTCATAAGCTATACTCAGACACTACTAAGCAGAAGAAATTGGGAAAAGTAAAAGTTTAGACAAACTACAAGTTCACAGAACTGCAGAATGTTTTGACTGGGAAGGAACTCAGAAGGATCATTGAGCCTAACTCTTAGCCTTGCACATCCCATTGCCAAGAGTCACACCATGTGCCTTATCTGCAACTTCAGAGCTAAAAAATATAATTCGGAATATTTTGCCTGTTATGCTGTGAGGAAAAAAAATAATTAGGCAAAAATGAGACTGAATTAATGATGGTTATCTATAATGTTCAGGTAAATAAGGAGTGCTAAGCAGGATTTGTAGCAACTAAAGTCCAGGAAGAAATTGTTTGTGAAGGTGTTTAGCATCTGGCAAATGAAATATCTCTCAGAGATTTGAAGTATTCTTCAGCTGGAAGCACAACTGTGTAAACAGAGAAATGAAGGAAAAAAAAGATCACCTTTGGAAACAAAAAAGTTTATTAAAGGACCCTTTGTGTTCTTTCTGTATTTATCTAGAAATTCAGTTCAATCCTTTGGAAAAGACCTTGATCTGTAGGCTGGGAATTGCTGGGAAAGGTAGATGTGAATTTTTCTCAAGTGTCAAATTGATAGATGTGTTCAGGTTGCTGACAAACACCTGTGAGAATAATGCATATTTCATTTGGGAACAGAGGAAAGCTAGAAGGAAGGGAGAAGTATATCAAACATCCAGAATTAAAATGTTTATAGCACTTTGATGTGTCTTCTCCAGATTGTGTTATGGCTTGCTCATGTTTTGGAAATATGAGCGTCTAAAGGGTCTAGTAAAAGTAAATTAGTGTAATTTTAAAATTATATACAGCTGAAAGATCAACTGTTGAGCACAAAAATATAAATCCTGATGAAAGAAACTGGAGCATGCAGAAAATCAAAATGGACCATAAATGAGCTTCAATTAAAAAAACCCCACAAAAATCAGGCCTAGTTTTTGCTGTGGATAAACACAGAAGAAAGGATTGTTTTGGAGACAGGTGTTTTTATTTTGGTTACGTGTTTTTTCTGTTTGAGAGACCAATTCAAAAACTGAGTTTTCAATGTGCATTTTAATTTAAAAATAGTACTCTAGTTTTAGCTATCTGTAAACATATCTAGCTAAATATGTTGTTAGCTCTTCGGAAAGAAGAGTTATTGTGATTATTTGTTGTCCATTCTCACCTCAATATTTCATCTGTTGTTGCAAAGAAATGTGTGCTTAGCCCTTAGAATTCCTCAGTTGCCTTCATGGGAACTGAAAACTCGTATGTTTTTGAATGTCTAGTCATCATACCATGAGACACAGCCACGCATAGTATGGATTTTTAATTCTGCTGATTGCGGAACTTCTTGAGTAGTTTATCCAGAAGCTTGTGGCAGACTGTGCCCAGAGTAGGTTGCCTAACTTGTTGCAAACTAAAGTTCTTGCTCTCAAGAGCACATAGTTAAATGCATATTAGTCTGACATGAATTCTTCTAGGCAGATATTTTTCCAAAACCAGAGCATTTGCCACTTCTTGGAAACAGGCCTTGTGCTGAAACAAAATTTAAGGAATAACTAAAAAGACACTGAATACATCTGAACACTTTAACTTTTGTAGAATAGCTTGCTGTCTTTTTTCCTTCCTGGTTATAACCAGACTAACCTTTGGGGAAAGGGTCTGAACATCCAGGGAACTCACATAAAGAATACTGAAGCTCTCATAAAGCATACTGAAAAGGTCACCTTTTGTGTAATGTTGAATTGTGTAATTCAAAGGATGCAGTTCATAGAATGGCATTCAAGTTAGCTCATCATAAGGACTGTTTTCCATTGGTTATGGAGAAAATAGTCTTCCCTAAGGTTTTTTTCATCTTTTCCCTTCCCTTCTTTTTTCACACTTCCACATACATGTTAGTTTGGCATGCAGTTTTACGGTTGTACCACTTAGGGCAGCCTCACACTTGAACAATGGAGTAGGTTTGTTTTTATTGGGTATGTACCTTGTCCTATTGCTGTGAACTAGAACAAGACAGTTATAAGCAGGCCACAGACAGCCACATAAAAGCCAGCGTACACTAACGAAGTGGGAGTCTTCTTCCATCAGCTAAAATAAATTTCTGTGACTTACATATTGTTCAGTTGGACATTTCTGTAAAAAACAGTAGAAAGCTCAGAAAAATTTTAAGACTTCCACAGCTGCTGGTTTGTTTTTTATGGTTTGTTTTCTTCAGATGTTCTGAATAATTATATAGAAGGGACAATGCAGGTTCAAACCATTGGGCCAGTCGAAGTTTTGTCGCACTGTTGATGAAGCAGAGAATGGTGTTTGTGCGTTTCCGGGAAAACTGACATGTGAAACTCAAAAGTTTTGGGAGATCACTTGAGCTTTTATATCCCAGTCTCTTTGATCAAGAAATCTGACTCAAAACTACCAGAATAAAATATTTTCTCTTGAGACTTCCAATGATCTTCAGAGGCTATGAAAGTAGCTACACTTCCTGTATTTTGATGATTTAGGAGCTCTGGAGAAGGTGGAACTATGTAGTTAGGTTGGGGGAAAGCACAGGTAGTAGTAATACCGTTCCCTCCAGTAAACTCCAAAATGTTCTGCAGTTAAGCTGCAGGAAAAATCCTGGTTTTGTTTTAGCAAATAATCGTATTCTATCTGTCTTGGGCTTAGCAAATCAGAACTGACACATAAAACTATGAAATCGATTGATTCTAAGGTGTCTGGTGTATTAAAAATCTGGGAAATGAAGAATATTCCTTTTATGTATGGTATTATTAAGCATTATTCTTGTCATGGGTGTTATTAAAGTTTCTAGTCTTGGATCAACCAGGCCCATAACTATTAAATATTGAGATGACAATTTTGACCTTGGACAAGGTGTTGATAATAATATGGCTGAAGGTCAGGGCAGGAACCAAAGTCTGACTGGCTGTTGGAGAACACTTATTCCAATGAGAAACATACGTCAAAATGCTGTTATCGGACATCTAGTGGCAAATGGTATTTTCAACAACCTATGTGCACATGGAGAGGAACTTTCAGTGTGTCTATGGATGTTTTAAGGCTTCAAAAGCCTTTCATAGCTCCTCTAAATTCAGCCATTTCCACATGGTTGTTAATTTCCCCTTAAATCCCGCTTTTCTGAGTGGACTACTCCAGGCAGACTTTAAAAAGCCCAAAACAACAATCAAAAAACACACAGCCCCAACTCAAAGGATCAGAGATCTTTGTTTCTCAAGTAGAGAAATCTACCTTTGCTTTTGGTAAGAAAACTAAGATCTGGAAAAGAAAGAGTGAGCTTGCTTTTCCAGGGTCAGCTTTCTTGTTTTTCTTCTTTATTCACAACTCTTAATGTGTGCACATCTAAATCAAACAATTGTAATCCTCTATTTAGAGTAGTGTCTGCTTCCAAACTCCTTGCAGTTGGTTTTTATTTTTCTTTTTTTATGTTTCTAATTCTGTTGAGAGCCTTGCTAACTACTTTGGGTGTTCTTGGTGTTATTAACGAGATAGTAACTCTGTTTAGTTAAAATATATACTACAAAATATTCCAGTGGAGGCTGGGAGCATTTATCTCTTGACTTTGTCTCCTTGTGGCACTCTGAAAAGTGGCTTTTGCTGTCCAAATCCTACAGTGTGTCCAAGCAATGCTGTTCCTTCCATCAGAATATAATGTTTTACCCTTTTTAGACTAAATGAATGTTATTATTTTTCTGAAATACCTAACTAGGTATCCAGTGCAAACAGTACATCTCTTTTTTGAGTACAGCTTTATAAATTAAGGTTACAGGGTGGCTGTTTTGAGTTTTATTTTATTTTCTTTTGTCAATCCTGTGAACAGTAATGGTGGTAAAAAAACTTTTTTCTCCTCCTCTCCCTGACCCTTCAGGTGAAATAAGGTTACTCTTGCAAGAATGCTTTTTATAATTGTCAAACTATTTCATCATCTCTACATGTATAAGGTCTTAATTTTAAACATACATCACTGCTTGAAGTGATTAGTTCGAAGTAAAGTAAAAACTCTAGATGCTTTATGAAATTTTAGTAAGAAAACAATAACTTTTGCAATCATGTGTTCACACCTTAGAAAAGAGTTAAAACAGAAAGCACAGAGAGAATGGAAAACCAGTAAAAATTAAAACCTCAAAATTTGTTCTGTGAGTATGAAGCAATGAAATGGGCAACAGCAATAAGAGAAAGAATAATTTAATTTTGAAGCTAAAATATTTGCTGCTAGATTCCCCTATGAATTGCTCCATTTTTAGTACATTGCTAATTTTTATATCCAGTCACATTGTTGTTTGATTTGACGTATGGTGTTGAAGAACTTCTGCTGTGCACAAATATTTTGTGTTAAAGCTTAAAATTCTCCAGCCATGCACCTTATTAGTAATTCAGATTACTCTGCATAATTTATTATGCATATCATTCTGCATTTTTGATGGCATTGCCAAATTGCAGGTTTACCATTGTAAATATTTTTGTGATTAAAGCTACAATTGTCTAAACATTTTTTATGATCTAAACACTTAGATGCCCAGTTTCTTGCCTTAAACACCCTACATTTGTTTTCACATTTTCTTTAATTTGTAAAATATTTTAAAATGGGAGAATTAATTAGACAGGGCATTTTTTTGGGCTGATTAATTCTAAGTTAATGGGCTTATATATCATGGTAATGATGCCCAGTGAGAACTTGCTTCTCTCTTGCCATCCCATAAATGCATCCTCCAAAAAAATGTTTTTTTCCTTATTACTTACAATGCAAAAATAATAAACTTTATTTTTGTAGCATGCTACAGTGGAGATCAGCAGAGAATAGGTGAAATGAAAACACAGGAAAAAGTTCATGTGTACATGTAGTGACTTGGTTCTCAGTATTGTTTTACCAAAGAAAGGGCAGAGGCACAATATTTAACAGTCTCTATCTTAATTTTAAAGCAGAATATCCTAAAATTCATCCCTTTAATGCATGTTTGCTTTCAACTGACTATACATTTATTGAACCATTTATTGTGTTCCAAGTTAAAGCTCATTGTAGCTTCAGTGATGAAGTTAATCTCCTTCAGCAGGCACAGATGAAAACACCACGGAGCTGTTTTGGCAAAGACAGCTGAGAGGCATGCTCAATAGCAGTGCTGAATCCTTCAGCAGGATCATAAATGCTAAATTCAAAAGATTAGTTGAATTATGTGATAATTAAAAATGGCTTTTTTGACGTTCTTGGATGCTTCAGAATGAGACAAAAAAAGGTTAATTAACAGAGCACTTGTTCTTATCTCTGCTTTTTAAACAACTGAGCTCATATAACATCTTATTGTTAGACTTCTGCACTTAGGGAAGACGGAACTCTTTGGTTGAGGGCTAGATATACTTCCAGCAGGTCACTGACATGCATTTAGTTTGTCTGCAATAGCAAGAGGTGTTTCTTAATGTTTAGGTTTAAAGTGGGATGACTTGATTCTACAGGATGAAGTTGAGGCCATGCTCTCAATGGAAGAAACCTGTTCTTTCTGGCTTGGAATATGGAGCCTTGGAGTGGCCTATCCAGCCTTAATCACACAGTTATGATCTCTTAGCTCATGTTTACTGCTGGTAGAACGACTGTGATGGCAATTGATGGTAGTCTGGCGAAGGAAGGGGGAAAGCACCGCAATATCGTCTGTCACTTTGCATTCCTCTGTTTCTACACAACTGCTGTGCAACAAAAGGCAATTTCTATTTTTTACCCACCCTCTCCTTCTGCCCAGTTCTTCTGTTAAGTCATCACATGTTTGAGACAGTCGTCTGTTGCAGAGGAAACCGTGGTATAAGATATTTAGGATCATTACAAATTCACCACAAGTTTCAGTAAGTAAAGAAGGTAGGCTGTTAAGTCTTCAGATGCAAACCCATCACAGCTATTATCAGAGTATGTCAGGAATAGTTATGGAGAATGAGTTGGAAGTAGATTTGTCAGAAACATTTAAAACTCTCCTGAAGCATGGAAACCTACATGAAGAAAGTATTCTCTGAGAGACTGACATGACCTTGCACTTACTCAGAGTATTTTATAACAGCACTTTCTATGCTATTTAAATGCTATTATCTCTTGTGACACTGGCATGTCCTTTGTATTGCTATAGCAATAACAGGATAAAATACTGGGTTTTGCAGTTGTTTAGCACCATCACTGACTCACACTGGTATTCCCTGACTAAAGTAAGACAAAGAAAATGATCTTTCTTCTCCTCAAATTGTTCCTTTCTCTTATTTTTATACACCAATTTAAAAGTAATTTCCAGTCCTCAACATAAATCTCTTGGCTCTGTGATTCTACAGTAATTTCTAGAAGCTGAATCTTTCTGTTTGCCAAGGTGCCTGCGCTGCACAGGCCTTGCAGAAGCTTTGGTTGGCAGGAGAGGGCTGGCTCTGGGCTCTGTGGTCACAGCATGACCTGTCCCCCAGCACAGGCCAAGAGGATGAGATTTCTACAAGACTGGGTCAGCCGAGTAGCCTGACAGAGGTTCTCCAGGTGTTTGTGATGAAAGGGTTGGTTTGACAAATTAAACTGTTGTTAGCCCTTGCTTGACACCGCCTCAGTTTCCAAATCCTGTTGGCAAGGAAGATTAAAATGGCTGCTAATCCTTTACCTAGAGGTTGAGGAGACAGGTATAGGGGCTGCACAGAGGCTGTGGAAGTTGCTCCCCTGCGGCCCTGTGTGAGGATGTAGAATGGATTTCCTGTACAGCCTGTGCCATGGCTCCAACAACCAGAGGAGTATATGTTGTGCAGCTGTCACTGCTCATTAGCGCTTCTGCCCTCTTCAGAAAATGCTGGTGACAAAAACCCCTAAATTATATGGTCAGGTTTAAAAAATAAGTTGATATGTGCAAGGATGTTATGGACCAAATTCATCTGACATAAATACAGACATGCCTTTGAAAACTGATGAACTAAAACTGCTCTCTATTTTTGAGAAGAGGCTTGAATTTCTTTATATTCAAAGATTATCTTCACAAGGTTTATACTTTTTGTTTGTTTGTTTTGAGAAGACAAACTTTTTTTTTTTGCTCCGAGATCACTTGTGGACAGTGTCGTCTAATAAGCAACCCCCCCCCCGCTTTCTCCTTCAAAGGGATGGCTAGTAGTAGGAAGGTAAAAGGCTAAAATATCATTGTATTTCCTATGATCAGGCAAATTTGAAAAGCTTCTTCAGAGGAAAATATTTCAGCTACCAATAAAATATTATTTAATATCCAATGTTTTAATTCTTACTAATTGCAGTAGTATTTATTTTTTATTAGAAATTGGTGGGAAACAGGTTGTGGGCTACAGACAGCTAACTTGCTTTGATACACAAAAGCGTTTTCTATGCTATTTACTGCAGATGTGAATTATAACTAATTTTACCTATTTTTGTATGTAGATAGAGGAGGGAAGAGGGATAAGAGTAGTTTGTAGTGGGCGTGGTTTACTGCTTACTTGAAAAGTTCCTTTCTTATTTGAAGCGAATGGAGAAAGCACAACAACCTCTTTTTAGTGTTTTACTGAATATTTACTATTATGAACAGCTTTTTTTAACAATATCAAAAGTTTTCCACAGCAGATGTGCATTTACACTTTTCAAGGACATCATTCCTCACAATACAATCAACAGTTGCTGAGCATTAATGGAATTCTCTCGGGGGAAAAGTCTGTTATCTCTTTGATGGGAACAGATCTTTTATCAACGATGATTGCTAATACAGTTGAGGGAGACCAGAGAGGCTGTTAATTATTCTGTTTGGGTGTGCTTTAATGGAGTTATCAGCAAAGTACATCTGTGAATTTTCTTTTACAAAATAAAGCTTGCAATAAATAAGGAATTAGATTTTAAGGGAAAAAAATGGCATTTGCCGGCAGATGGATGGCAATGTTTGTGAGCGTAGGTACATTTGTTAGTTTAGCAGCAATCTTCTCTAATGTGATTCATGCAAGATAATTTTTATTTTAATCATAGCCATTACTTTTGATGGATATTTTATTTTCCTGTACTATCTTTTCCTCTAGTCAAATTTTTTAGCTGTTGGTATTTTTTAGATTATCGTGTCTTTCTTCAGGGCATTGTCAGCAACCAAACAGATCTGACTCAGAGAGGGTTCAGGGTGAATCCTCTAGTAGCAAAAGCTATTGATCAAATTCCTAAATTCTGAGAAAGCCCTCCTGCTTCTAGATGCCTTTAGCAGGCAGTACTTGCACATCTATGCCTGGTGAGCCTGAACTGAAAACCCAGTTGCAAAAAAAGGAATAAGACATGAACTTGGGAGAAGAAAGCAGTAATATTGATGTGGGAGATACTTCTATAAAGAAGTATAATTTTTTAAAAGATTGGAATTTGGAGGTTTCATGCTTCTGTCCCCTTAAGTGCATATGAATGGGCAAAGAGATGAGTAGTGCCCTTTAATTCCATAATTCTTCTGTTCTCATCTATTATATTCTCCCCATGAGTTACTGTCAATCAGTGGAAAAGTCATGTGTTTGAACCACAATTGATGTTGATTAATTTTTTTTTTCTTGAGAAGATTGTTCACCAGTGTTATTCTAGCTTTTCTACTATACCATGTGTCTCTCAGACTCACTCTTTTACAGCTGTGGGAGCAAAGGCTAAATAGATAAACATCTACTGACTGGCAATCCTCCTGCCCTCTCCTACCTCCAATTTCTGCCTGTTCTTGGTAGTTTCAGCAAAAGTTGGTTTGCACTTCAGCAAAAGTCTTCAAACTAATGTTTATACATCAGATAATCATGGTGTCTCCCAAGGCTCATTTTTCATACACCCAGAACATCGTCTTGTATATTTTCTGATGTAAAGGCTTTTGGGTATTTTGGCTATGTGAAAGTAGTACTCTCTCCAGACATCTCTTAAAGATCAAGTATCTTGAGGAGATGCAGGTTTTTACCAGAACCAAATGTAAAGGACAGGGCGTGGCCAGTGAGAAAAAGGGCTGATTAACAGTAAACACAGTTTCTAAACAGGTTTGGATTCCCAATAGGAAAAAAAGCATCAGTCGACTGGCATTTAAAAAATAAACATGAATATGCGCAGCCATAAAGTTATTGTACCCCTTCTGATACTTGAGGATAGGAGTGAGCTTCAGATAACAAGGCTTGTTTTCTCTTGTGACCAGTTTGGAAAAAAAAAAAGACATTTGAAGGAGATACTGAGAAAGGAGCAGCTGGTTTCAAAAGAGACCTGGTTGCACTTTCCCTTAAATTTCCAAGATGTTCTGCTTTTTCATGCGTTCTTACTGCCCTTTCAGAATTAATGCCACGTTTCGCTTCTTTTCCTAGGATGTCTGTAGTTATAGTTGATATTGAACACCAGAAGACAAAATCTCTTCCTGACTCTCCTTTTATTCTGTAATGAATTCCTTCTCTATGTGTAACTAACAGTAGGAAAATAGCTCTGTACAGCTTTAGGGATGGTGTTAAGTTTTATGCAGCTATACAGCCGTGTTTGTTTAAATCCCTGTTTGAAGCATATCATTGCGAAACTTCAACCCAGGATTATGCCAGCCACTGCCAGCTCTTCCTTTCATACACCTGGGTTAGCTTGCAGGCTAACAAATTCATTGTTCACCACTAAACCAATGGCAAGTTTACAGGTTAGAAGTTTGGTGAGCAGTATGCAAAAAGCTTGTGGTGAAGATTATTCTATTATGTAACAGACAACCTCAGTTACAGGAATATTAACGTTGTTCAGGAGCATGGTGAGTTGAATCATTGAATTGCACATGGAAAACTAGTGGGGAGGGTGTTCAGAAAAAAAAGAATGTCTTTCTGAGTAGCATGGTGGAATTCCCTTTGATTTCTTCAAAAGCGGCCTTGAAACTTTGCTGATGATTTTGGGATTGCTTGTTGATCAGGTTGAAACAAACAAATCTCACTACTGCTGCTAGCTTAGTTCTTGATCTTCTTAACCCTTAACTGCCTTTTTAACTTGTAAATTTATTATTAGGGTGTTTTAAGCTGTAGAATTATGTTATATTTAATTCATACAGCACTCCTGATTCCTTTCAAATCAGTAAAATTCAAATAATTTTCTCCCACTGAGAGTAATTGCCTTCCTGTATTCTCCCTCACTTATAAACTTTGAGAGAGAGAAATATTAGTGTCATTTTTAATGTTTTTCTCCAAAAAAATTGTCAATCCCAGAATTTTTGTTTTAATACATACTCTGCAGAGGCTCACACTAAATTTAGCATTAATTTCTTTTATATATTTCTGGACATCATAGAAATGCTGTGAATTTTCTTCATCTTGCCAATGAGAAGCATTTTGCAGAAGGCCTTTCACAGAGATGTGAAAAGTTTCTAAGCTCTTCTGCTCTGCCTAGTATTAATCTACTGTGCTTTGGCATTTCTTAAAATTTATTTTAAAATCAAGAGTGACTATTGTGTTGTTTAAACTGATCTCTATATTACAAAACCTTAAACTTCTTCACTTTGAGCCTGATAGCTTTGGTTTGACTGAAGCATATGGTAGATATGACTATAGCATATTTATCCGAAAATGCCCCAGCCTATGTGCATATCTAGAAGGACACAGAATTCACCACTCTCCTGGAATATTCTCCCTTGAAGCCCTGTGCCACCCAAACCTTGACAGGCAAACCCCATACAACCAACACTGCAGACAGCAGTACAGTTGCCTTCCTACCATTGCTGTCTTTGTTTCTCTTTACATCCCAAAATTCCTTGAGCCCCCTGAGCATAGCACAGGACTGGGAGTCCTGTCATGATGAATGGTTTAAATCTTTGCGTGACACTCTCCGCTCTGCAGCAGCCCTTTGATTGTACAGCTGGAGTATAATTTTTCTAAGGATTGTTTCTAGTTTGTCAGCAATAAAATTCCTTTTAAAGAGATTGGAACTATTTAAAACAAAGGTTATGTATGCATACAACATTGGCAAGCTACTGCTTGTACTAGCTGAGGTTGCACTATGTAATTTAGTTGCATCAGCATGTCCCAAGCACTAATTACAGAAACCTAATGAGGGACAGAGTGTATAGGTCTGGGCTCCCACCTGACCTGCAAAGTACCATGAAACTCACCACATTTCACATTGTGACTGGCCTTTCTGCATAACTATTTATTGTCTCACCACTCTCTATGCTTCACAAATTTTTAGAGGTTTTATGATTCTCTACAGATACCTCATTAAAATATGAAATGTTAATGGACTTATTAGCATCTCCTGTGGGTGCCACCCTCTAATTGGTGATTCCCTGTGGACAGTTGCTTTTTGGAGGGAGAACCCAAATCTGCAATACAAATGTTTTTATAAGATCTTAAATGTATAGCTATATAATTTTCTTTTTATTAATAGTAGATGAGGACCCAAAAGGTTTACAGTTTGAAGATATCTTAGGAAGAGCTGTTGACCAGAAGAATTTTCCACAGAAATTCATATTATATGAATAACATATTAACTGTTTTGCTAAAGACTGTTAAGTATCACAAACTTTGAAATAGAGGATGTTTTTTGTTTGGTTGTTGTTTTGTTTGTTTTTTTTTTTTTTTAAGTGCAAAACCTTTTATAGTTGAAGATATTTAAATTAAGAAATTAAAACAAAGTACTGTTTTGGGCTGATTACATTTGCAGCACTGAAATCCTCTAACCTCTGAAAGAAGGTTTATTTTAGTCTCTGCTGTAATTCTGCTTTGAGCATGAAGCAGCCAAGACTTTGTCAAATTCTATCCTCTCCCTGCCAACACTGCAATTTGGATACTGACCTGCACCATAAATTACTCCTTTGTACCTGAAGAAGTCTAGTACTTTAAACTAACTAGATAGATGTCGTTTGCTATTCCTTTGACTCTTCATTTTTATTTCAGCTGTCAACAAAAAGATCTTTATACAAAAATATAGAATTCTGTGCTAGGATGGAATGGAAAGCTAGGGCTGACATCCGTTCCCTGGTGTCTCCCTTGCCTTTTTCACAGCAGTTAAGTTGTTCAACTTTCATTCTGTAGACTTTTATAGTCATCAAAAATATTTGACTATTTTATTTTTTTGCACCTTGTAACTGTGCACAGATACTTCTAACAAAACTAATTTTCATGCCAAAGACACCCTGAAAAGTTCTTCTATCTATCTGAACTTCAGCTTCCATATGTACTACAGACAACATAAATTAGCAGAACAACCATATCATAAATAGAGAAGCACCTGACTCTTCCAGAAAATCATCCTTCTCTGTATTTTTTAAGGTAAACTTGTAGGCTAATTTAGAGTGTGGAAAGTTATCTTGTGAGCTAAATTCTGAAGGACTGATTTCACGTTGTTGGTACCCTTTAGACTCATGCTTGTGCTGTATATTTTGTACTTAGCAATAAAGTATATTTCCCTGGCTTAGGCACTGTTTGCAAAGCACTTCTGCTTGGGTTTTTTCCACCCAAATGTGGGGATTTATTTAAAAGAATTGAAGGTTACATAAATTCCCTAACCTCTTTTTCCTGCAGCATAAAATTGCCACAGAATTCTTGATATCAAATATCTCATGTAAAACATGGGGAACTTAGTAATAAGCTCAAAGAAAGGAAATTATCCTGCATTGAGTGCAGAGACAAATTAAGTGCTGAGGAAAAAGAAATGTCTATTTGTAGGACTTAAATGGAAATGAGGTTTTGTTGGAAGGTAGGTCAAATTATTCAACACTTTAAAAGAAATAACAAATGAAATTATTTAAATAAACATGTAAAAGGTAAGTTTGTCTTGTGAAATTATTGTCACGCCATCTCTTATTTGCACTGCATTTGAGTAGTGGGCAAAATGTTTACCTAACCCCACACCCTGTAGCCATTTATAACATATTTCCTTTGGAGTAATATTCTTTCCTGTGTTAAAGCCGGAAAGGTATATTCCCTCAGTATGAATTTAAGGAAGGTAGGATTAACATGGCAGTAAATAATTCTGCCACCTGCACTAGAATGAAATTTCTGATGTCTTGTTTTTCATCTCTGCTACTAGTGTCTAATACACTATTTTTTTCAGACTATAATGCATATGATAATGTAGCCTTTTTTTAATGGGGTGCACCACTGTGTTGTCAAGAAAGCCAACTTTTTTGTGTTATTAATCAAATTCCAGGCTACATGTCACATTTTTGTGGACTTGAGCCCCTTTTATAGATATAATTTTTTTTCCAAAATTGCAAAGACCAATAAAAATGCATGAGTTTTTTCCCTGGAAGGTGCAGGTGATAACATGGAACTAAAACTGAAGCCACGAGATACGGGGTCAATGAAGTAATAGGTGGTAATTGAATTATCACAAAGGTTCTCATAGCAAAAAGGGAATAGTTGAACTGTACACCATCATCACGAGTGTCTCCAGACCAGCTAAAAAAATACACAGGATGGAGAATCTTGTTTTCAACTAAGAATGTAATTATTTTTTATGCTCCCAGGGATCTTCTTTCTATTCTGTTATTATTATTCTTTCTATTCATGTTATATCTTCCTATTCATTAGATGTGGAAGTTCTTGATATAATTACTTGTGGGAAAACATCTGTACAAAAATACGTACTGGAGTTTTCATGGCTGGGAAATGAAAGAAGGCAAGATTTGTGTGCTTCTAAAAGCACACTATATATCACATAATATAACCCTGCTGTGTGTAGTGGTGCATGAGCAGTCTTCTTAAGATGGGGACTTGCCAACGAGTTCTCAGTCTTCTCAAAAATATATAAAAACAAGGGTCATGATTAATATTTGGAGATAATGGATACCTAAAGAATTAACTCTGTTCCACGTTATGACCCTGATTAGTGGTTGACTAGGAAGGACACATGACTGCAAAGCCTGGTAAGAGGAAGATAATTAGCTTCTTATTTCAGAGTGGATATTTCAAAAACCCAGGTGATACACAAAAGAAGGGAACAGGATATATAGGGAAAATGAATGGTTCTGTGGTGATCCATGGTTTTTCAGCTAGACTACAAAGCAACTTTGTGGAATAGAACAGGTGGGGTTCTGGTGTTGACCAGACAAAGCCAGATTCTTCTCAGCAGCACCCAGCCAAAGGACAAGAGGCAGTAGGTTCAAACTGATATACAAAAAAATTCATTTCTTTTACAGTGATCACAGTGATCTGACTCTAGGACAAGTTGCCAAGACAGGTTAAGGAGTCTCCATCCCTGAAAGTATTCAAATCCTGACTGAGTATTGTGCAGTGACTTTCTGGATGATTTTCTGAGCAAGGGTTAGAACTAGATGATCTCCAGAGGTCTCGTTCAGCCTTAAAATTTCTGTGATTCAGGTGACAAATATGTTGGAGCTAGCTATGTATCTGTAAGCCTTTTGAAGACAAAATAAGGATTTTTTCTTACTCTTATTAGTTTAGTGTTTCTGTAGCTATATGAGCTCCCTTGTTGCAACAAGAGTCTTGAACATTTTAGGATAAACTGTCAAGAGGTTTAGCTTCACTATTACACCAATCTTACTCTACAGGCAGCGTAAAAAACTTTTTTTTTCAGCTCATCTTTGTCTTCTGAGAGGTGAACTGTTCTCTACTGATGGGATCCCAGGTAGGTAATCTTTAAACATCAATAAGGAAGCATGTGCAGTTAATTAACCTGGAATTTGTTAACAGGGATTATGTGAGAGGAGGAAGACAAGGGAATAGATAACACATAAAAATAGAAAAAGTCACACTTATCAGGAGTTTAGAAGAGAGCAGCTCTCTTGACTTTTGCTTTCTGACTTGTAACAGAAATACCGTATTCATGGTTTATTACCAAGCTTTCAAAGAGAGATCTCTGAACACAAAAGTAAATTGTGAGCTTCCTAAGATAAATTGATTCCTGTGAAATGTCTGTGGTCTGTCAGCCTTAGCAGCTCTCAAGATTTCTAATTGCAAAGGAGATGAAACAAAGTGCTGCTGACAAGCCATCTGGACAACCTGCATAATGTAACAGACTTAAAAATGCATGGTGAAGAAGATCCTCTCCCTTTTCGGTGGCAAATAATTGTGGGATTTCTATGGCTTGGTTGCTGTTGGCAGTACATTTATTCCTCCTCAGGCTGGATGTTGACTCGGAGGGTGGAAGGATTGCAACAAAATGCTGAGGAATCCAGATTCCATTACTGATATCAATAGTATCTCACCATGGACTAGAAACTTCAGTGTTCTGTTCCAGTGCCCCATCTACAAAACAGATAGTAGGAAAGCCTGTTCAGTTGGTCTTTGAATTACATCCACTTCCTTATCCCCTACTACAAAAAAGAAAAAGGCCAAGAAAGGTCCTGTTAAGCCTTTTTTTTAATACATCAATACCTCCGTTTTATGTCAGCAGCAGTTGTTAATTTTAGATATATTTTGATTTTGTTCTTATTTCACTAATGAAAACCAGTTCTGAAATAAAGAACACACACTTGTTTGGCCTCTTTGCCACTTGCACAGCAGGAAATGCTGCTAAGTTGAGAAAGATGATGAGCTCGTTCTGGTACTGAAATAGGAAGAAATCAGCCCTTTACCCACAGAGTTATCACTTTTCTCTTGCCCTGACCACTGTTACACTCTGCACCTCTGTCCAGCACACACACAGCAGGATGCTGGTATTCAGGCTCCATTAGGTTATTGACACATCCTGTTCCTCAGGAACCTCCTGGGATCAGAGTAATTGAGCTCAACAGTTGAGTCTCTATAGAAATATCCCTGACCTTTTGCCTTGCAGTCAGTGGGGTGACCATATCTGAATGCCAATTAAGAAACCGTGGGCATTTTGACTGAGGCAATTGGGTCAAGCATAGCTTTGAGGTTATATAATCCTTTTTCCTATTAGCTTGTGAAAGTTGGAAGTATCGAACCATTTCTTTCCTGCCTTCCCTTCACCAATGCATTTTTATTCATAGTTGAAAGGTGTCACCATTTTTTGTAAAAGCAGATCATCATAACCTGCTACTTTCCAATCCATCGTACAGTATTTACCCCTCTGGAAGATTCATTATGGTAACAGAAACAAAAACATTGTGAAAGTGGGGATCTTTCTCCTTCCTTCTGAGAAAAAAAATAAGAAGATGAGTGCACTGAGGGTGATGCTAAGACTGAAATGAACACCTGCTTACAGTTCTGCTTAGTTCAGATGCTTCCTTAAGGTGAGCTGGCTTTCTGAATTGCAGCTGTTAGATTTTCTGAATTAGGTGGGGAAATTTCAATTGCATCAAGCAAGAAAGCACAGTGGCAGGCTGTGGAACCAGATGAGCAAATGGCTGAGGAAATGAGGAAGGAGAGCTCCCCATCTCTAAACTGTAACACCTGCACAGCAGTAAGATTGAAGCTTGTGCTGCACAGAGTAACTCCTGCACCAAGCCAGTGGATTTGCACAGAGGAACTGCTGCTATCCACAGGGGCCAGCAGCAAAACAGCTTTAGTGTTTTCTGTTTCATTTGCTGAAGCTTAGTCAGCTTTGCCCTAGGAGTCTGAGGACCCACTTACACATTTCCATCCTGCCTTATTTTGTGATATATCACTTCAAGTTTTAAATAATACATGAATAAAATCAGATTGTTTTGTTGTATTGCTGGTGTGGTGAGGGTTTTCCTGGTAAAATGGAAAAGGGTATCAAAAGAAATTAATGTGACAGTCTTTCTGGCTTCTGCTCTTTTCTTGTGTTATAAGTGCAATATACAGGGAGGGGTGGAAAAGGCAAAGATTTCTCTAGAAAACATAGGAGAAGAATGGTATGGTAAACAATGAACTAATGAAAATGGAATAGTCCAACTAATGCATCGCACAGTAACAGAGACAAAAAAGTCTGCTGAAATATTCATGATGAAGAGAAGTCTCAAAAGAAATATGCTGTGAGGAATTAAGGGAGCAGAAAGAGATGTGTGAGGGGAATTCAGAGGATGTGAATGGGCTGACACTGAGCATAGAGAAGGTTTCATTAGAAGGAAGCAAGTAAGAAAATGGAAATGAAGGGTGAGCAAAGAGAGCTTTTTCATGAAAAGGTGATGCAAATCATTACCAGATAATGGGAGTTGATCTTCATGGGAGAACTTTAGAGTAGCTGAGGAAACCTCAGCATGCCAGCTTTTGGAGGCTAGGGGTGAAGGTGAAGGAGGTCAGGAAGACCTACTTTCAGTGTGGGAAAAGCTCATTATTGGTGAAATTAGACATCCCACAGAGATGTGATTTCTTGATTTTTGGCTGGAGATAAGTGTTGGAGTCTGTGAAGGAGTTCAGTGCTCACAGAATGTTTGGGGTCAGAAGGGACCTCTGGAGACCATCTAGTCCAATGCCCTGCTAAAGCAGGTTCACTTGGAGTAGGCTGCACATATTCACATCCTGGCAGGTCTTGAAGATCTCCAGAGAAGGAGGCTCCACAGCTTCTCTGTGCAGCCTGTTCCAGTGCTCTGTCACCCACACAGTAAAGAGATAAAACTTCCTGCGTTTCAGATTGTGCCTGTTGTCCCTTGTCTGGCAATAACTTAACCTTGTTCACAAACTGCTCGTCTGACACAATTCTGAAGCAGTGGATTTCTGTTGCATAATCTGTCATATAGTCCTCTGAAAAGCTGCACTGTGAGTGAATTTTCAGTTTGGAGTTAATGAATAAAGAATTTACTTTGATAATGTATCATTTTGCTCATACTAAGAGAGAAGCTCCTGAAAGCATACAGTAATGCTTAGCTTGCCAGGAAAAGCTATTTCACTAATTGAGAGATCTCATTTTAGAGGTAAGTTCATGCCAGACCATTACTGCAATATTATACTCAGAGCATGTATGGGAGTGATTATATTTTAATCTTTGGTCTTGATGGGGGTCTGCTTCCTACAGCCTTTCAGTTTTAATTCCAGCTTGGAAAACATACAGGATCCCTGTAGAGTGACATTTATGCTCTTGTTTAGCTTCTTGTCCTTGAGGCTGGCAGCTTGAGTAACACTGTTTCCCTAACCTGACATCTCACTGAGAAAAAAATCTGAGTTTTGCCCCAGGAGAAGAGAGGAAACACGATGCCCTGTACACAGCAGTGTTCTGACTGCTGGTACACTTAAAAATAAGAGGAGCAGAAAACCCTGCATTAACTATCCTTCAGTGGTTTGCTAGACCTTTTTCCCCCCTGTGGGGTCATGTAAGTTTTATCTGATTTTGTAATTTATAAGTATTATGCCTAACACATATTCATAGGGTCTTTGGGTTATGCTTGGGGAAATAGACCCGTGTTTTAAGGATGGGCTTGGCAAATGAGGACTGAGGCAGAGTGCCCATTAATTTTGAGGTTGCACCACTTTCTCCTGTGTATGGATGCTGGAGTACAGAATGGTTGAATGACTTGTCGAAGATACCATTTGGATTTTCAAGCATACAGCCACAATCATTTCTAAAAATAGTATGTACAAGTGATATTGACCACAGCACTGAGAACGGCAGCCCCCTAGATATGAGTTTTTCTCAGGAGAGAAAAGTCCACAAGATGTCATCAACATCATTATGAAATGACACTGTAGAAGATAAAGGTGTGCCAGGTTTTAGGTTTGTGATGATATTTAAACTACACGTTTAGTTTTCAGAGAAGTTGTGGATACCCCAGCCCGAGAGTGTTCAAGGCCAGGTTGGATAGGGCCTTGAGCAGCCTGGTCACTAGTGGAAAGTGTCTCTGCTTGTGGTGAAGGGATGGGAACTAGATGATCTTTAAAGTCCCTACCAACCCAAACCATTCTGTGATCTGAAATGGAATAGATAGTGCTGGATGCAGAGAGAGTCTACACATTAGGATCTACATACAGGTTGTGTAGATGATGGGGCGGGATGAGAGATGGAGAAGGCCTTCACTTTGTGTATGCACTGCTCAGTAATAAGTAAAGCACCAAATTATCAAGTGCTTTGATCACAAATCCAAAACACAGCCTTCTATCAGCTTCTATGAAAGAAAAAATGAGAACAATAAGCAAAATAAAGGACAGCACCAGGAAAAGAGTGAATAACTCAGATGTCAGTTTTGTGGGAGTCAGTTAATGGTGGGAACAAGTGACATTTTTTTAATTAACAGTGCTTTTTGCCAGCTTTAATTTCTTTTTATTTTTTATAGTAAAGGAAATACATTCATACTGCTCCTTTTGGGGTAGATGATGTTTAGACCATACAGATTTTAGAATTATGTTGGACTAGGTGATTTTCACAGGTTCCTTCCAACTAAATAACAGTATTGTATTCTATGTCTATCTGTTCATCACCATGCTTTAAACAAGCACCACATAGTTATGTTCAGTAAATCCTCGTGTTCATCTTATCACTGGATACTGGTTTTTTTCCTCAAAACCCAGACAGGAACATACTAGCCTTACCTCACAGCTATGTGTTTTAATATTGTTTGCTGCCAGCTGCTTGTAAATACCCATAAACAGTAAAATGATGCTGATGTATTCACCAAGACATTTGAAGAATTATGACTGAAAGTGCAAGCAGTAACCTATCCTTAGAGAGAGAGACACATATAGCCAGAAACATATGGTTTTAAGTTAAAAACTTTTTCCTCACCGTGAGAAAGTGTGCATAATCCTAAATTATGGAAAAAGAACAGGCAGTTCCCACCACATTGGGAGCCAAGTTATGAATAGTTAATGACAGCATGTAAAAGCAGGGTTGGTTTGCAGTTTTAGGTGGTTTACCTTCTATTTAAGTGGTTTTCCTGGGAAAAGGAAGAAACTCAAGTAATGTGAATATAGGAAATGGAGAAAAGGAAGACCTGTAAAAACAGAGGAGAAAAATTTTGAAAAAGACAATAATAAGTAGGTAAGTATATTGATGGCTTTTTGGTACAGAAATACTCCAAATGGTAATCTCAGTAAAATCTTTGGAATAGAATACCTTTATATCTGTTTGCAGACTTCAATTCCTTCATTCATCTGGGGACTTGGATTATTCTTGTAGGAGTCTGGTATCTGTTATCATTCCAAAATCTAACAAATAACATATGAAAAGTCTGTTAGGAGACAGAAAACCATATTTGAATTAGGTTGGGGTCTACTAAGAACCATAAAGATTTTCCTCTTTCCTTTTGGTCCAGCTTCAAGAAATCCCTAACAGAGATCTTTCTGCTATTCATAAAACACTGAGGAATGTCAGGTCAGCTGAGGCCTACTTTGTGTTTCATCTAAGTCTGTCTGATCAGCACTGTGTAATTGCATAAATCTATAAATGATACAACCAACTCCATCATCCAGTTTTTGCCAATTCCTCCTGAAGATAACAAACAGTTCCTTGCATTGCTGAACTGTGATTCCCTGTAATGAGACAGGACAGTATGTAGAGCAAAACCAATGCAGACGAATGCTGCGGTGATGTTGCTGAGAGCAACAGAACCACATCCCACCTGGGCCATTCAATAAGGTTGTGTTGTGTCATAGGACCCCTCTCCCTGTGAAAGATACAGGGGAAATCTGCTTCTGCTGTGAGTGTACAACAAAAAGTCTTCCCTTCCTTTCCTGAGTCTTTGGCCTCTTTTACAATGGTGGTTTGAAAAGAAGATGCTCAGATGTGCCAGGCAGTCAGTCTGAAATAAAGGGAAGAATTGTTTCTGAACGATGTTCAGTCACTCAGATGGTGGATTCAGCACTCCTCTGCCAAATCTTTTGTGTGTAATTCTAACTTTGAAAATGTTGCAGTACAAATGGTCCTATGAACTCCCATATTTATTCCTTCTAAAGAATTGTCAAATCAGATTCAGAACTGTAATGAAACATAGTGGGTTTGCATTTTTGTCTTTATATATGCCTCCTAGCAGCCAATCTTATCTATACAACCTGGATCCTGGGAAGCTGTCCAAGTTGTTTTTAATTTGTGTTGTCAACAGAAATATTTTGCTTATGGAAATTACCTGGCCCTTCCTCTGCAAGGCTAAAGAGCGCAGTCATTAGGAAGCAGCTACTGTTCCTCTGGCAGACATGTACAAACAGGTGAAGATTCTTTCTCCCTAGTACATCAAAGACTACTCCTTGAGCTTGTCCTTTTCTTGATTGTCTTCCTCCTGACACAGTTTTACCAATTAACTGCAAGCGATTTTGTGTAACAACTTATTTTAAAGGCCAAAAGTCTTCGCATGTCAGTCTTATTGGAACTCCACTACAAGCCTGTTTAGAAAACATCTAATATATCATGTCTCATTGCCAGGCCACGTGTCAACTTGAGGAGATTCACTTTTTTTTTCTTTCTTTTTTTATAGATATTATTTTTTTTTAATACCTGTCACTGTTTGAGTTTGTCTAGACCTGTTTGTGCCACCTATGTATTCTTCTTTTTCAGTAGTATATAGTAATTTGGGGTTTTCATTCTTGCAAAAAAATTTTCTCACTCTTACAATTTTAAGTGGGAACTTAAAATATCAACAAGATTGGGTGTCCACCAAGAGCTTAAAAATCTTTTTTTTAATATATACATTTATATTTAATATATTTATATATATATTGGGGGTTTGTCACTTTCATTAGTATTATTTAATTATTAATTACTATGTTTGATAATTAATACTTACTAACTCTAATAAAAATAAGATGAAATTGAGATGGAAGATCAGCTAGATGTCTAAATAAACAGTGGGTTTAGAGGAGAAAATAGCAGTCAATATTTCATTTTCCTGTGTGTGTCTGTATGTATAAAACATTTGCACTCATTTCTCCTTGTTTTGCACAAATTAAAAATTTCATGAGCTGAAGCACTAAAACACCTCAGAACAATTTGACGCTTAATGGGCTAGGACTTGGAACTATTATTGCCAGAGACATCATTTTAATGGCTTTTTGATAGTGACCTAAACTGGACAAGACTTTCTGTGCATTGTGGAACAGGGAAAGATTCGGAAAATTAGCTATTCCATTTGGAAGTCCAAAAGCGCTCTCTTAAGCCCACACTATGGCACATTAGATAGATTTGTAAAAGACTTTTGGCTTTGCCTTCTGTTCAAATGCACTGTGGTTTAGGAAGTATCTTCATCTTAATTTGGTTACTACTTACCTCTAGTCTCCCAAATTTAGAGGTAGCCTCATAAAAGACTATTTGGTTTAATTATATTGAGAAAAGTTAGGACAGAAATACTAGGGTTGGGAGAAAGAGAAAGCTAAGTGCTCCATCTGAGGTGGAGCTGTGAAAGTATGGCTGGCAGAGAGCGCTTAGAATTGAGAACTTTGTGCCTGAGCAATGGCCAGGTGGAGAAAAGGATGAAATTTGCCTAATGTTATTCCCTAGAAATGGTTACCTAGCTCTTGTGAATGAGAAGAGTAGGGCAGAGAAAACATTTTTGTTATCATGGGGAATCATCATCAGTGTTTGCTGGCTTGTTTTCAGGATGAAGACTGAACTATGGTGATGCCCAAGGCTGTTGGACTTTGATTAGTGCAGCTGGTCAGAGCATGGTGCTAAAAATACCAATGTCATGGGTTTGATCCATGTACAGGCCATTTACTCAAGGGCTGTGTGAAGAATATTGATCAACTCTTAAATTAGTTAAAAGAAAAGAGTAATTTATTAAGGAAAAATAGTTTTAAGAGTTACAAAAATAGTTGATCAAATTAACTCAACAAAACCCGGGACCCAGGGATTAGAGACCTTTTTATGCCGGTTTGGCGGAATCCCCAGAGCAGGCACCGGCAGCGGGATGGCTTATCTCAGCTATCCTGAGATAATTTGTATTTAGAAACGGCTCTGCTAAGAGCTGAGGCCCGAAACCGCCCCGCCGGGCTTTCACCCTGCTAGTCAAGGCGAAAGAGCACCTCCCAAGTTGTGCTTCTTCCTTTTATGCCCTTTGGTCTCCGCCCCGGCCTGCCCACTGTCCCGCCTCCATGGAGAGAGCTGATTGGGTGTTTCTTCCAGTGAGGTAAGTCCTTTCCACCAATGGCTCGTCGTCTGGAAGGGGGTGATGTCATCTTCGTCAAAAGGCGGGAAAGGTCCTCATTAATATTCCAGGTCTCCATGGATACCAGTTGCAGGCTGCCTAAGAATAGTAACTGAACTCCAAGGTGGGGGTTTTTACCGTTAGGAAGACAGCTTAACTGGGGAGTCAAGTTAAAAGAATTTAAACTATTCCTTAATAAAAACATAGGTTTTAACACTTATGTGAACTTATAACTGAGATAAAATAATTTAACAATAAAGCACCTGCAATTTCACTTTCTTTTAACTTCAGAAAACACATAATAACTTGAATATTGTATAAACATTTACATTCAACTTTTGGTACAACCACAACTATTAAACTTACATTAAGACATTATTTTTACAACTTATAACACTACTAAGGACTAAGAACTTTATTTCAAGTACACAAGCAGAACTTTTAAACAAGCATTTTTAATTAGTAACTTAATTAACTTTTTACTTAACTTTAACTTGGTCACTTTACCTATGCAAAAGCCAATCTTTAAACTTTATTTTTAACAGCTGGACTCATCCCACGATGATCCTTGTGGGTCGTTGCCACTTCTGAATACTCAGTGATTCTCGTGCCTTTGCCTTGAAGTTCTGAGGGCTTTGTGCGGAAGACTTTCTCTGAAATAGAGGATTTAAGTTGTTCTGTGAATGAAAATGAACCCTGGTGGCAAATCTGCTGTTTAATGTTACTTCAATAATTGTATAATTTAGCACATTTCACCATTGTTCTCTGGGTACTATATGATAGGAATTATCATTTGCTTATTGATAAAGAAATTTAATTGTAGAGATAGAATTGCCCATTTTTACTGGCAAGGTCAGTAGTTGTGAAATGAGAGCTGAGTTCCTGATGTCTATTAGGGCCTCTCATAAAACACTTTTCTTCTGATACTTTAACCAGATTCTATCTAAGAGTAGTGGTAGTTTATAAACATGTTGAAACTTTGTGCAGGATAGATTTATCTTTTCTAAATAAATCACATTCATTTTTTTCAGTCATTGTTAAAGAAATTACTCAAAGAATTTCCCATTGAAGTTCAGAAACTTTTCATGGGCATTTTAAGGATACACTTTGGTATTGAAAAGTGGAGTGATCAGACATACCAAGTTGTCTTAATTAAGTGCTAATTTTAATCAAAGACTCCACCTGAAAGCAAAAGTGCTTGTTTTATAAAGGTAAACAATTGCTGACTATGTTCTTGATAATTTCAGTAGCTACCCGTACAGATTGTGCTGTAGTGTATCTGTAGGTATTGTGGAAAGGTAGGATAGTAGGGAGACCAAGAGATTTTTAAAAAAACCACCACGGTAGGCCTTTTAGACAAGTGCAAGTTGTGTTGAAAAAAAAAGAGTTGTATTGCAGGTGGGATTTTTACCTATTAAGTGATTATTATCTTTTATATGATTATTAATCATATAAATTTATAGGGGATTCAGGATTCCTATTGTTCAGGCTTGTTCTTATGTAAAAGAAAAGGTTAAGGTAAATTGGAATATTTCATGCAAGGAGAAGAGAGAAAGTAAATGTAAATACAGATAAGTCTGTACAGCATATACAAGTAAAGGCAATTGAGAGCATTTGCTAAAAAGTATAGCAAGTACTCTCCTTGTTTGTGTATGCTGAACATAACTTAATGGGAACGACATGCCTCATTTCTTCCCTGTGCTCTAGTTTAGACTTAACTCCTTTGTTTGCCTTTTAAATAGTGCTCAGTTTATTTGAATTCCTTCTGATTGACGATAACAAGGCTGCCTTAAAAAATGATGGAGGTCATTCATTTAATTGGTATCAGCTAGTTTTATTTACTGCTTGTTTTAAATCTCAGCATTTGTCACCATGGTTAGACTTGGAGGATGAAAAACTTTCATTCTCAGAGGCAGAAAATAATGCATGGATGTGCTCATTTTTTGAGAAGCCCCTGTCCCTCTCACAAATTACAGACATTAAACACTTAAGGTGAACTCCACTTGTAGCTGAGCAAATGCATATATGGAAAGGATTTACATGATTTGTTTGCGTTAATGCTCCTCTGACAATGAAGTTTCCAAGAAGAACCTTTCCCCAGATGAAGATCTAGAACTGGGCTGGTGCAGAGCATGGATGAGTAGGCATGCCAGATTTACCTGGCCAGGTGCACATTGACACTGCTACGTGTTTCACTAGACGTAGTGGGCCACGATTTCCAGTGATGGCCATTGATCCTGACTGAAAGATCAGGATCTCTCTTACTGCCCTAGTCCAGTGGGAATCCAAGCAAGATTCCACCTTAACTTCAGTAACTGATTAAAATCCTGTTGAGTTCTAGGTGAGGCTTCAACTATTTCCATGCAGCCGAAATTTGAAAAGAGAAGTGAAGGTGAAGAAACTATGCGTAGTGGGGAAGAAAGAAAACAAGGACTTTATTTCATTGAATTAATACCTGGGGGCTCACATACAAGTCCTTTACATTTGCTTTTCTCTATTTTAGTGATTTGCTGTGATTCACAGATGAGCATGTTCGATTGTCCTTACATATATACATGGAACTTTGACTTAGAGCAAACTCAAGAGAACAACACAACGGGAAATGCTTATGCAACCCATATCAGAGAAAGTTGCTAATATGAGTCTAAAATAGCCTCAAACTACTGCAGTTAAAATGAAGTGCCCTAGAAACTTTGTGACTTCACTTGAGTGACCAGCCTGAAGGAAGGTCACATCATGCTGGGAGATGATCTGGCCTGACACACTGAAAGCCTTTTCAGACTGAAAAATAGAAATGTACTAAGCAACTGAAAATAGAATATAGTTTATGCTCATTTTCTTTGTTTTGCTCTCAGTGGTGGGCTCACTTTCTTATAACAAACTGTCCTTGATCCAAAACCTGAAAACTCCTTGTCCATCACGAAGACATGCAGCCAGCATTACCTTTTTTTCTTAATTTCTTTATATAGAAATATATAGTGTATGTGTACATATATGCATATGTAAATTTGAGAGTGTATGTATGTGTATACATATTTTTTGTGTGTGTGCATTTACAGAAATAAAATTGTGCCCTGTAACAGACCGATTTGGAGGAAGAGTTTATCTCCATTTTATCTCCATTTATCTACATTTGCGCTCTAGATTTCACATTTTAATTTTGTCACCTCCTAGGCAAGTGGAGTGCATGAGAATAGGAACACAGACTAGGAACTGCTTCAAGAATAAGGAAAAGGAAGCTGATTTTGTGTTACCCACACACTGGGAAGTACGGTTTACTTTCTATCTGGCCAAAAATAATTTGGAGATTTCTATAAATAAATCGTAGTGCACATGAAGAGTACTCCTCAGTGCTGGCTGGGGTTTTGGCCTTGGAGGGCTTGCTGTACCCAGCAGCACATAGAGCCAATGCTGCAATGCTGCTCTAGCTCTATGTCCCAGGTCCAGCCAGTAGGGAGGCTGAACATGTGCCTCCAGTAGCTGAACACATACACACACATGTATTTACACATATACATAGCCAGCCACACAGATCAGTGCAGACAGACACTCAACACTCAAACAAATAGCACTGATAGCCTCATCTTATTCCCCTCCTTGTCTGACCAGGATAAAAAAAAGTTCATTATTGGGAAATATATACATATCTGTTACGATTCGGTTTGAAACCCAGAAGAGCAAAGAAAACTAAGTCTCTGTGCATAAACCGGAAAGAACCTAGAAGGTTCAAAATATTCCCAAAAACGAGATTAAAACCAAGCAAGGTTAGATGTTGGTGCCAAAAAATTGATGTATTTTATTTAATGGTAAAAAGAGGCAAAGAAAAGGAAAGAGAAAAGAAAGAAAGAAGGAAATAAGAGAAAGAAGTGTGCATGGGTGGTGGGGGGACAGGGAGAGAGTGGCAGGGGTTAGGTGGAAGCCTATCACCCTTCCGAGGGTCTCAACGATGCCTCGTTGCTCCCCTCCATCTGGTCCTCTGGTGGTGAGGGTCCCCCGCTGCCGCGACCACACTCAACCACACGCCGCGGCACGCCAGCACACTCCGAAGAGTACAGAGTCCCGTGGATTAATACACGCTTTGGGCTGGTGGGAACTCCCACCCAACGTCTCCCTTGCAGGGGCCAGCTTGACCCTGTCCCTTGCAACACTGGGAGTCTGTTGCATCATCTCTGGTGCAGGGTCTGGGGACCCCTTTGGGGGGGCCTTTGATGGGCCATGTCACCCCCTCTGCTGCAGATAAGCTTCCCCCTCTGGGTGAAGGGTCCCTCAGCTGGGCTTCTCTGCACAGCAGAGGATGGGTGGTCACTGCGCCTCTCACCAGAGGCCTTTCCAGCCCTCACCCAAAGCCTCTCTCTCTCCACCCTTTGGTTCGAGGGTCTGTGCAAACCTGGCAGCTGATAGCCCTGGGGCTGTGGTCCCCACCCTGGAGGTGTTAAGCTTATGCTTTGTGAATGTCCCCAGCCCTTTATCTTATCTTCATCAGCGAGCAGGGGTCAGGGCCTCTCAGAGCCCCAATCAGGCTGCTGCAGCTTTTGTAATACAGTTTCAAAAGTCCTTCATAAAAATGTTTTAAGGCATAAATTACAATATTTCAGTCTCTGACAATATCCCCCAGCAGTGACCCTGTAGTCTGTAGGTGATCACAGACAGTGTATCCTGATGACTCAGAGATGGATGTCACTCCTAATCCTTGCAGCTGAAACCCTCCTGGGATGTCCAAAGGCACCCAGGGCAGAGACTCATGTCCCTGACTGGGTGATCAGGGTTCCCTCCCTCACAGCTCTGGGCTATTCTGCTCCTTCATGCCTGGAGAAACCAGCTTTTTATACCCACCCTAACAGGGCTGCTGGTCAGGTGCTGCTTCACTGCCTAAAGGATTAGCAACGTTAACAAGTTTCTCAAGCAGTTTTCAGCTAAAATTATTATCCATATTTTAATAATTTCCTATTTTAAAAATTTTAATTAAACTATTTTTCATGACCTAAGCAAATGTACTGATGTGCAATGTGGTATTAACTAATTGCTTTTCTTCCTCTAAGATGTGTCTGCATGGTTCTGTGGTACTGTAATAATTTGCATGTGCTCATAAAACATTTTTGAGCCCTAAAAGTACTGTAAAACTCACCTCTATGTTGCCTCTTATTCAGATGTTCAGAACCGACTACTTAAGAAAAGAGTTAAAAACTACCATTTTGTGTTCAAACTCAGTAAGGAAGATGAGGGACTTCATGGTCACAGGCTTCAAGTCAAATGCTTGTACTCTTCAAAAACAGCATTATGGAAATAAAACAAGACTGCAGTCATTAGCAATGAAGGAAACCTTTCCTCAGCTCCTCACAATAGTGTTTTTTCATGCGCACTGCTGTAAAATAGCAACCTCTCTTAAATTACCCCAAGAATTTCTCTTTGTCGAGATTGTGTTCTGTTAGGCACATAATTACAGTCAAAACAACAGCAAAATACTGTAATTTCAGTCTGAAATTTAATTGCCTTACCTGCATAATCATTGCAGTAGAAATTAGGCACAGGTGTAGAGCAGACAAAAGGTTTCTTTCAACTAAAATGATTTCTTCTGTCTTGACTATATTGGACACGTGCAATTCAGGACTCCAGACTTTGAGAAGATCTTACTTTATAACTGGAGAGTGTGCACGCATATTTTTTATAGATATAGGCAAAGATTTATTGTCATTTTTCTTTGAAATGTCTAAGTAAGACAGTCCTTTGCTGGAAATGTCCATTTTGCACTGCTGCTTCTGCAGCTTATTTATCGAATCCTGGAACTCAAGGTTTTGATTTTAATAAGGTTTGCTCTTTAAAATTAAGGCAGCACATAAATAATCTTGTGACATTAAATTAAAGTAGTCATCATGCTTGTCAAATGTCTGTAGTCTGCACAATTAAAGGCCCTCAAAGGGAAGCAGGGGTGGGGGGCAGTACAGTTTGAAAGACAATTTACAATTAAAAAAAATCTCCTCTTAAACAATTTACAGGATGCTAATGAGGTCAGAATAAGCAGAAAAGAGTGGGTATTTTTGCTTGGTAGCTAATGCAAGAATGCTTGAGCTTTATCAAGAAGGAAATGGGGAGCTTAAAAATATGCTTGCTTCATAGGCATGGAGATTGGTCTCTCTTCAGTAGTCTGTCCCAGTTTCCCCAGAGTAGCTGCTAGAAGGTGACCTGTCCCTAGAGTTCTTCCTTAAGATTCATCCCTTAATCTGAAATCTAAAATTATATTCTTCGGAGTTTTTGAGAACAGGGAGAGGGTTTTCATTTTTGTTTGTTAATGATCTGGGGTTTTTTAATCTAAATCTAGAACTAACTTTCAGAAATTGTTACAAAAAAAATGTATTTGATTTTATTGATGAAAAACAGGCAAATGAAATCTTTCATTATTTGTCTTGAAAATTCATGTCTCAACTGGAAAAAAGAGGGCTTTCTTAATGTGGCAGCCCATTTTTCAACATATAGAATGAGCAATGAATATTTGTTCTTCTCATTTTTCTTGCCTCAGGGATGCTGGATGATAATACATTATGGAGCTGTTTTATGATCTTTTAAGGTGTTTGGGGACAAGTACGTATTTAATCATTCAGTTGTCTGACTAGACATGGCAGAATAAAATGTGTTCCTAGAAGACATGCCTTCAAATACCTACTGAGTGCTAAACAGGATATCCTGTAGAAGAGGTGGTCATCTTATTAATAAATAACATCTTAAGAGGATCATCTCCCTTTCATAGGATTGACTTTTATCATGTGGTCCCCTCCCCTGGGATCCTTACTCTTTGAAACGCCAGAAGAGAAAAGCTGTGTCTTCCATGCAGATTTTATTCTGGCATGTTTCTTAAAAATTTCTTTCCTTTTTGAGATTTTATGAGGCAGGCATTTCAAAGTACTTTTTGAATCAGATAGATGGAGGGAAACACAGTATCTGTAGGGGAAAAAAAGGATGAAGTAAATACAGAATAATAGTTTGCATGTACAGAATTCAATGTTAGCTTTTAGGTTTTTCAAAGCACTGTGTGAAATTGTTGCCCCACAGGTTCTGCAAGAAAAGCTCTGCATGACTGATAGAAAACGCTGAACTGCTGCTGCTGCATAAGGAAAGGCATACTGTTTAGGTCTAAATATCACCTTTAATTTTTTTTGTCTTGTTTTGTCAAGAGGTCATATTTCATCTAAATATCCAGAAGACAAAGAAAAGAGAGAACAACCAGTCTGTAGTTGCAAACTTGGCTTACTAAAGGATAATTATGTTTCTGAAAACTGTTTCACGCATTTTCAATTCCCGGGTGGCTTACTATACCTGTAAATATTAACACAGCTGTTTCCTAGGGTTATTATATTGCTGTAAACCAGGTAGTAAGACAAAATGTTGCCTGTGGAAAGGTCTTGTTCAGTACATTTGGACCCAAATGCCTACCAGAAGTTTGCATTAATAAATCTGCTTATAGTTGGAATGATTGTGCTCGCTCTTACTAGCTCAGTGTTGTCCACTGTGGAGTAAGACAATTCTTGCAAACTTAAGTGATCTGGTCAAATACAACGTAGAAAGCTCAACTTTTTCTCTCAGATCAGTCATGAGAAATAAGTGTTTCAAGTCTGTGCTGTTCTTTAAGAATCCAAAGTCTTTTTTTCAAAGCCCAAAGGCCTGCAATGCCTCTGAACTAATTTAGCAAGAAATTGTGCCATGTACCAAAAGATTTTCAAAGACACCACTCTATCCCTTCCCATGACAATAAATGTCACTCCTACTTCATTTGGAATGAACGAAGTTGATTTAATCAATCTTAATCCTGAGACAATCTCAAAAAAAGAAATTAGATTGTCAAGTGTTATTGGATTGAAAAAGAACACATGCCAGAGTATCAGTCTACAGATCTCACTGCCATCAGCTCGTTGTCTTACAGTTCTTCCAAGCAACTTTTATACAAAGTTGAACATAGAGCCTGTAGCCCTCTTTGGGACTCCTCTCTGTAGGACAAAAGTTTGTTCAAACCATCCTCAACAGCCCTTCGATTAGAGGGAACAAGGCCATCTGCAAGTTAACTTCAGGTCTGTTTCCTCTTTAAAATGGCTGCTTACTCTTCCACAATGTGGGATAAAATGGTTGGCAGTATGATTAATTTGATCAATCATTAGTCTTTCATCTAAGAGGTCTTGAAGGGGTTCAGTTTTGGTATCAGAACATGAGCAGTTGTTTAAGAATAGCTAAGTGTATTTTTTTAAAAAAAGGCAAAATTCAAGAAAACTGTTGTTTCAGATGAATGCTTTATGAAATACTCCCTACTAGGTAAAGGAAGAGGATGCAAATATGAGTGGGGAGATAGACAACAGTAGCTAAAGTGACACTTTTGTTGGGAGCATATTTGAACCTCGTTTATATTTTTAACTCAAGGATTTATATATCAGGAAGTGGTTGTTTTGTGATGTGTCAAAGCACAAATAAGTATGACTTTGCACTTCTGCTTTTTAATTTGGGATAACCAATCACTTTCTGTCAAAACTTGTCATAATGGAAAAAGTGATATTTTGGTAAAATAAACAATATCATGCCTGTTGTCTTCTGTCCATGGAACAACTTAAGTGATGAAAACCTCCCAAGGATGTATTCCACTACATTTTATCTTGTAACTGAGGAATGCATCTTGAGAGATCTAATTGAGCTTAGAGGTGCATGTGAATCACAGAGTCCATTCTGGATAAACATTTTTTGTTTTACATAGGGGTTTGTTTTAGTTTGATTGTTTATTTGTTTTGTTATGTTTGTCATTGAGCTTTCCTAAAGACTATGCTCTTTCTCTACGGTCAAAATGCATATTCAGTGTTGAGAAAAAGGGCAGACATTTTGGAAACATTTTTAATTCAGGCATAAAAAGTTACTTCTAGTCATCTATTTAAAATAACACAAAATAGAAAGCCTTAGGAAACTAAAGTTGTGAATTACCAGCAGTTTGGTTCCATAGGCCTTCTTTTTCAGGCTCCAAGGCCTCTAATCCTTCACCAGTCTCTCCTGGCATTGACTCCTTTCCTTTCTTTCCCCTTCCTTTTTTTTCTTTCATAAGTTATTTGAAGAGATCACCTTCTTAGTTATTTTCAAGTGCTGGTATTTTTAAAGGCTAAAATTTTTTTCTGAGGAGAGGGATTTTATCTTGAAAATATGGTCCTAGTAGAAATTCTAGAAGCTGTTTTTGTTGTCATTGTGTAATTACAGCTGGGCTTGTGGGCATGTTTAAATATGGTCCTGAAAACTTAAATTAGCGACCACTGGGCTTGGTATATGAACAGCTGACACAGACGAGCACAATCTTGTGTCAGACATATTGACATCAATTTCCTTAATTAATGCAATTTTTTAGAAGTGGACAAGCCCATTGGGGATTTTCAACAGTATGAGATCTGTACTCTTAATTCCTAATCACAATTGCATTCTTCCTTGCTTGATGACAGATTGTCAAGTGAGCAGGTGCAAAGAAGCAAAAATAGATTATGTGCTTTGTGTTTGTAAATGAGTGGATGTGTTTCCTCCTTGTTTTGATTGATGAAAGCTTTATTCCAGGAAAGGTTATTCTCAATTTGTTATTTATACCTTGGATGAACAGCATAGCCTAGAAAATGCTTTTCCAAATCAGCTTTCTCTACAACCAGAGCCTGTACAAATGAACTTTTGGGCTTGAAAAGAAAAGGGAAAGAGAGACAAGTGTCCAGCACAGATGTTCTCATCAGTGTGTTTTCAACCAGGAGCAATCCCCTTCTTCACAAGCACACCTTCACAGGACATAGGTAACTCACTGGTTTCTGCTCTATGTTTCACCTTGGTTTAAGCTCTGAATCCATCCACAGCTGTGGTCTATGCACAGATTTAGAGGTTTGTACCTCCTCATGTCAGCCCTGCTAGAATAAGGAACTTCCTAAAACACAATAAAAGAAGTAGGTCCACTGTTTGTGTTATTGTGTAGAAGTAAATTAAACTTAGGACTCTGATTTTTTTTTTTTTAATTTTTTTTTCCCTGAAGCTGAAGCTGAAGAGATATTTTTTTATCATTATTCATCATTTCTATAACTGGCCTTTTTGGTTTCTTTCTGAACACTGACTAAGTGTTCAGTCAATGACTGCAGTAAAAATACTTAACTTTGAAACTCAGTAAGACCAAAAAATTTAAATATATTTTTGATACTCTAGTAGAATTACATTTTATGAGCTTTCTGGAAAACAAGCATGTTTGCTTGAGGTCCTTACCTCAGCTTCATATTTTGACTGTAATAACTTTTGTTCTCAGGATTTATTTTCACTCATACATGTTCAGTGAGGCAATTCAAAGGATAGTTGTGTCACTGAGGTGCAAGAGTATGTATGAAGGGGAACAAGCTCAAAATTCCTGCTACTGTTGTTGAAGATCGTGTATCATGGGGCTACCATTCTGTTCTCTAATTGTTTTCTTTTAATTGGTGCTCATCCCCATATGCAAAAGCAGAAGGAAGTGGTTGAACTTGGTTATAACCAAGTATAAGAACTATAGAAACTAGCAGTTCTATTTAGAGGCAATGTAGTTCAAGTCTAATTTGCAAAAAAAACACAACACCTCAAACATTTGCTCTTGTGCTGTATCATATAACCCATATAACTTGAAGGATTTTTTGGTGTTCTGCTTTTGGCTTTATTTAGAGTATCAGCTCTTCAGATGCTCACTTTCATGTGAGGTGCTTGAGGTGGCATTTTCCCTTTCTGGTTTGTCACCTCAAACAGCTGAAGACTCATGTTGTGAAGATGCTGTTTTTCCAGCAGGAAGACTCTGACAGTCTGGAATTCCCATTTACACCCAGCTGGCTGCCTTACCAGATGTAATTTGATGGTTACTGCAATTAATTTACACATAAAATAAAGGCTTCACTGTGCACTGCTGGAACAATTTGCATCTAGCTGGCAGAACAATCACCTTTGTATTTACAGTGCTATTCCTTCACTGCCGTGTCTGACCTTGCTGATAAATCTGAGTCAGACAGGTGTACAGGAACCTGTAATTCACCAGCTGTCACCATTGTCAAACTGAAATGAGAATTGAAACCTTCATTGATTTAAAAGGGAAAATTCTTCATCTTAATGACTTAAAGTTAGCTTTTGGTCAGAGATGAAAGAATAACATAGGGAAAATTTGCCTTCAAAGACATAATTTCCTGTGGAAGAATGTATTATTTTGTTGTCTCCTAAGTATTAGCATTGGTTTAGTTAGTGATAGGTTTATAAATAATGGCTTGAGCCTGAATGCAGATACATACACCTGTAAACTACCATCCACATACTCGTATTTAAAACAATCTAACTTGCTTTTCTGTGATGTACATATTCTGGATTTGGAATGAAAAAGTGCTGCATATGATCACCTGGTTTCCTATAATATAACTAGCCTAGATTCAATGAGAAACTTTATTGTGACTATATGGACTTGAAAATGTTTGGCTGAGAAGCATCAGTATTACAACCTGGTTGCCAGAGCATTTGGATAAGTTATAGACCATATTTATCAGCTCTTGAACATTTGCAAAAAATGTAGAGCATCCTGGAAGTGAGAGAAGAAGCAACAGCTGGATGCCTGACTCTAGTCTATTTGTTAGTGCACTTGCCTAAAATATTTTTCATTTATACATGTGCTTCTAGAGTAGCTCTCCCCCTTCAACATGCTTCTGTTTTTGATGTAAACACTACTAAGGGAATCCCAGAGTTATTCCTCAAGGTATGCCTACTGGATGTCCCTCAACAGATCAGGCATCTTAAGAGGGTGGTTTGACCTACATACGATCTGCACTGCTGTCTAGATTGTATCTTACTGACAGGAAAGACCCTGATTTCCTCATTTGCTTAAATTCCTAACTTCTGTGAGATCTCTCTGTGTTAGACATTTAGCCCTGCATTTGGCTTTCTACAGAATGCCCTGACAGAAACCTTGGAGGCATAAATTGTTCAAGAATCAATTCAACAGTGCTCAAAAAAGAGTTAAGTCTGACCAACTAGAACTAGATTGTTCTAGGTTTCAGCCTCTTTGAGAAAAAGGTTCTTTGAATAGTTATTTGAATGTTACCAAGCAGAAGCTCTGACCTTTGCAGGGGTTTCTAGATCACTTATAAGACCTTAAATGTCACTAAAACCATTAAAAAAATCACTAAATGGAGATGCATAATACTATTCTCAGAATCAAAAGTCTGGAAAAGCACTTGTCTGGGTTTCACATATTGGAAGTCACTGCTTTGCTATGTAGAATCTTTAATAGCTGACTTCAGAACAGAAGAATTGAATTGGTGTAAATTATGAACAGAGTGGAAAAGCTATCCAAAAATGCACAAAAATCCTACAAAAATCTTGCATACAAAAATGCATGATAATTTAAGATGCATTAAGTATTCAACATGTTTCTGATGGGAAATTATCCCATTTTATCCCAATACATTTCTGAAATAAATTTTATTTTTAAAACCGTAATGCATGAGGAGGGAGACTATTTTTGTTATAAGACCAAGCTATTCTGAGAATGCCAGAAGAGACAAAGTGTCTGCTTTTAATTTTCAATCCACTTTTCAGTTTAAGTGTGTTATTATAATTATGAAATAGTAAATGGTTTCACAGCAAATTTGACTGCAAGTTAAATTTCATAAATTTAAGTTTCCATCAAAAAATTCGAAGTATTTCCCAGTTCTAATAATATTTTTGAGTCTTGATAATACTATTTCGTTCTTTTATCTTGGTGATGAATAAATTAACTCTGTATAAAAATTTTAAGTTTTGAAATACATGCAAGAGAATCCCCAGATAACTGAGGTAAGAAGAAATATTATGATGTAAGGAAAAGTTGTGGAAGACAGGTAATCCAAGAACAGTGATGTTTGAAATTATAAAGATAAAACAGAGATACTGTGTCATTGAGGAGAGGTTTTCTTTGCAGTCTGATTAGTCCCACACTGCTTTGCTTCCCGCTATCCAAATAAGATGGGAATCACAGAACTGCTAGGTTGTCCTGCTCTTAATTTAATTTCATAAAACTGTTGTTTTTTTTTTTTTTTAAAAACCCCCAAACTTATAATCAAGTTCTACAGTGACGCTCTTAAGCATGATAGAAAACTTACTATCCCCCTGTCACATTAATCAATGGTCACCAGTAGTATCTAGTATTTGCAAAATTGAGCATCTTATAAAAATGTTGGAATTCTGAATCCTCTGTAGAAAATTATAGGGATATTATTTTCTATCAACTTCTAAAAGATTGAGTTTTTCTCTCCCATGCACAGACTGCCTGAGTCATAGGGGTATATATTAATTATTGAAGTTTTTTCTTCAGAATTTACTTTTCCTCTAGCATCTTATTGTATACTGGCTGCCATGATATTTTTCCATGCTATAGAGTAAGGATGCAAATTGTATTTCCTAGTCTCAAATTACCAGTTTAAAAGAAGTTATGACTATGTGCCAACCAACAGCTATTTCTCTTTTATCTATTGAATTGTCTGTCTAAGGTCCCATTCAGCAATCATCTCCCTCAACTTTTTTTACATAAGCAGTGGAAAAGCTATCATATATTGAAGAATGATTTTTGCTGCTGCATTTGTTTTGACCTCAACTAGAAAGTTGAATGCACCACATCTATTCTGACAGAATATTCAAAGTATTCCAAATTGAGCAAAGAGCTCACAGACTTCGGTAATGTAGTTACCAATTATCCATTAGATGGTGCAAACACATATTTTGTAGTGAAGAGAGATTTCCTGTGTTATTTCTTACAAACACTTTCTGTCTAAATACAGCTAGTAATTGATGGCTTTCTGATCAACTTTTGCCATCAAACTCAAGGCAAGAGCTTTTACTGAAACATGATGAGCTGCTCCTGACTACACCTTGAATCTGAGGAAAGGAATACAAATTCTCCCACGCAAATGGTGAGGGAACTGTCTGACTCACATTATGCTCCTGGTGAGCTGTAGACAGTCTCAGTGTGATGATGGTCAGACATACGGTTGTGACTATATATGTGTGTATATATATATATATATATGAACTAACGTTGCTAGGTCCTGCACCTGGCTCGGAGTAATCCCAAGCACAAAGACAAGCTCAGGGATGAAGGGATCGGGAGCAGCCCTGAGGAGAAGGTCTTAAGGTTACTGGTGGGTGAGATGCTGGACATGACCCAGTAAAGTGCACTGGCAGCCCAGAAAGCCAATGGTATCCTGGGCTGCATCCAAAGCAGAGTGGCCAGCAGGGCGAGGGAGGGGATTCTGCCCCTCTACTCCACTCTGATGAGACTGCACCTGGAGTTGTGTGTCCAGCTCTGGGGTCCTCAATGTAAGAAGGATGTGGACCTGCTGGAGCGAGTCCAGAGGGTGTCCATGAAGATGCTCAGAGGACTGGAGCATTTCTTTGGGGACAGGCTAAGAATGTTGGGGCTGTTCAGCCTGGAGAAGAGAAGGCTCTGAGGAGACCTGATTGTGGCCTTTCAATACTTCGACAGAGCTTATAAGAAAGAGCAAGAGATTTTGCCAAAGCCAGGAGTGACAGGACAAGGCACAACAGTTTTAAGCTTGTGTTGACCCTACAAGGATTATACAACCTCAGATACATCAAAGAACAGGATTGTCTTTCTGATGCTTGAGGATTTTCAGCTTCATTAGCTTTGTTTTATCTCACATAAGTACAAACTTGACTAGTTGCAATAGAAGAATTCTCTTTAGAGTGCTGCTGCTGAAGTTTTGAGGAGTTGACCTACGCACCATTTGAGTATACATTATGTGGAGAGGTATTCCCCTGAGAAGTACTAAAATGACCTCTTTAGGATTGCACCGGTTTTTTTCTCTTGTTTTATGCAACTAGAAAAGGTAGAAAGGACAAAGTGGTCATTCTCAAGTGTTAATTATGAACACCTTATTTGAATTTCCATTAATTTGTCTCTGTCCTTACGATCTAATTCTTCTAGTTAGAATCTCCTGGCATATGTAAAATATGCACAGCAGAAAAAACTTCTGCAGACATTTGCAGATATATCAGGAGGTAACTCTGCCATAAAGGTTGTGTTAAGCTTTTCAATTAAAACAGACATAAATTTCTCTATTTCACACTTTCATGATCAAATGTAATCTTCAAAGGTTCTAATAGCCATTAAATTTTCCTAGAACATTTATAAGCTAAAACAAACTGTTCCATTAGTAGCAGAACTAATGAAACTTGCTTTCCTATTGTCACCAGTCCTTGCACACCAGCCCACACTTCATATTTTGTCATGAAACTACCACAGCAGGAGTGTAGCTTGTCTGGAGCTGTGCACCTGCTTAAATGATAAAGGATTTCTACTTTTCTTCCTGCATGTTGCCTCCTACCTCTTGGAAAAGATTTGGACTGAGCTCTTTCTGATTTTTCATTACTAAAGGGATAAATAGTGTCCTTCTTCTCCCCAGAAGTAAATTTCTAATGGGGTGGGGGAATATTTTAATATCCTTAAAAATTTGTCTGCTTTAAAATGTGGATGAAATAAGCCCAGTGAGGGGACAGTGAAAGTATCAGCACTTGATTTTTACTTTTAAGAATGCTCATTAAATTTGATACACTCTATAAAAAATTGAGATGGAACCTGCTTTTGAAATGCAGCTTTAAGGACACTGCTTTACTTTAAATATGGCTAAGAATTCCTAAGGTAAAATTCTAGCTCGTGAAATTTGGTATAAGTTTTCTGTTCTTTATCAAATGGAGAGAATTGGATACCTTAGGAGGATTTTCAATTCAGCTGATTTTAATGTTGCTGACCATTTGCTTTGAGATGGAATTAACTCTGACTTGCTCACTTCTGACTCAAAAGGTTGCCTGTGTTGAATGATTCAGATATTGATGTTTAGTCAAACATATATATCCACAACCATTTATCAGCTGTTGTTCCATTCAACCTCATCTCTGTAGGATTGATCCGGAAAGATTTGCGCAACAAATCTGTTGCAGTTAAGGTCAAAGCTAAGTTCTGAATTTGAGAGACATATTTGGGGTACTGTTTGAGAATGGATCTGTGAATGAGGTTTTGGGCCTGTTCAAGTTGACGGGACGTTACCACAGATATTTTAGCAGGAAGGAATTCTTGTGAAACAGGTGGTGCTTTTGTGAGGTCTTCATGGTAGGGTTGTGTGATTCTTGGTAATGATTCCTAGTTCAGGTTGGTGGAGTAGCACTGAGTAGTCTGTTTTACTAAAATGCCATAAAATCCTGTTTTCTGTTACATTGACAAACTAGAGATCTCTTTGACCTTAAGGAGTTATTTATAATTCACAGTTCCGTTCTATTTTTTTTGGATTTGAAAACACAGGTTTTTAAATTAAGCAGGTCATAAAACTACAGTGATATTCCAATTTTTATAGGGATTATTCTTAATTTGCAGCAATAATATTATTTGCAGATAAAAAGATGCTAACACACTGCCCTCCTGCTAATGAATGTAGTCTCCCAGAATACTAACTTAAGGGCTTATTTTTGGCTTTTTTGCCGTGGTCATGTGACTTTTTCCTGTCCCCTCTTTTGTCATGTCCCACCTTTCCCCTGATGGATTTAATTATAACTGAAGAGAAGCTTATTTCAGTTGCTTATAAAAATCACAAGCAAGAGAGGCTATGGTCTGAAGGAAGGGATAGGAGGGAAACTACTGCACCTGGTACCTGGAAGCACACCTGGGGTGAAGCCACAGTGGTGTGGATGCTGTTGAAACTCTGGTTTCTCCAAGAAATTTATTCCTGCCTGAATCAGTGACTCTTCTAATTCAAATAACAGTTTGTGCTGCAGTAATTACTTAAAATCAACAGTGACTGCATGTGAAGCAAAGTGATAAGAAAATCAAGGATGTAAAAGCCAGAAAGATGAAAGAATTAGTTTTCCTGAAGCCTCTGCACAGTGAAATACAAGTGCTGGAACAACTGGCTTAAGCTTCTTGCAATTAGCTTCCAACAATTTGTTGAATTCCAACACAATGCTGTATATGGGGTTGCTATTTTTGCTGTGAATTTTTTGTTTCTTGAAACAATACAGCAATTAACAGTGATAATAGTTGGGGGGCGAGGGGGGAGGGTTCTGTCTTCGTTTAACAGAAAACATCCTTTATTACTCTAGCAGGTGTATAAGCCATTTTGTCACAGGGTTTTCTTTGAAAAGGATTCAGTGTATTTTGTTGCTTTGCAGAAGGCAAGTATGATTTGGAAGATAAAAGCAGTTACATACAAAAGACCTTCATTTACATTCAGGCATCATTGCTTGTACGAGTATGGGAAAGAAATCCACTTTTTAATATGTATTTCAAAACTGAAGGAAGAAAAGCAATCCTACCCATGGATTTAAAATATGCTCGTTAGTGTTGAAGGAAGCCATTTAAAACAATGATGAAGTTTTAAATTCTCTTAAACCTCATTTGCTGATGCAATCTCTGATGACAGTGCTCAGATGGGAAGTTGAGATTTTAAAAGTCCAAGATGAAAGGGATATGAAATTTTGTGTTTCTGACAAACTCCTGTCAGTGATAGATACAAATGAGATTGGAAATTTAGATCATGAGAGTGAAATGCTTGAGCAGGAGATATTCCAGACTCTGGAAGGAGAGAGATAGGAAGAGAATTTGACTTGGATGCCACTCTCAGTCAAAAATATAGACTGCGATTTTAAGATTTAGGACTGTGTGTGATTAAAAAATAGGAACTGTATTTTCTTTCAGCACTTGCTAGAAGACAAAGATTTTAAGTTAGGTGATGACTCTTTTTCCTTTTGGTGGTGATGATGTTCTGATGTGGTAGTGAATTTTAATAGCTTGTTTTTTCCCTTATCAGAAGGTTTAACAGGGAAGGAAGGAGCAACAACAGAGCTGGTGACTATGATACCACTCCAGTTGTTGACTCACCAATTCTAAGTGTTTATTTTGAAATAAAAGTCTCCTATGCTCGTTAATATTCTACTTGGATGTTTTAAAAATGTCTTTCAGTGTCAGAAACTAATAGCAATATAAGAAAACTCAAAAAATATCCCTGTTGTATTTTAAGTGTTCAGCATTGTTAATATTGTTAGCACTGCCACTTAAGAATATGCTGTGAAATCCTGGGCACAAATTGGAAAAGATGCCTATTTCCTTTTACTTTCCAGATGAATCAAAGTCTCATTTTCATCTGGTTTTCTCCATTATCAGTAGACTTTTAAGACATTGTGATTTTGGTTTGAATTAGCTGCTACCATCTTACATTGTCCTATAATTCAAAGCATTTTTTAACCCTCTTTCATTTCTATGTATATATTCAATGCCTTGATGATAATTCAAAGCCAAATTGAAAAATGATTTCTTATTTTTCAACTTTTCCTCAAGTCAATGTGAATTTTGATATTTACCTTCAAGGTAATTGTTATCAGGTTACGTGTAATGGAAGCCGCAGTACTATCCAGACAATATTAACAGGTGGATGAAACCTTTTAACTTTCCTTTTTACGTAAACCTAGTTAATCTCTTTTATGTAGAATGTGTTTATAAAGCTGACTTCTTAACCTTCATTTCCTCTATTTGTGAGAATACAAGGTGTCTCATAACAGATCTCTGTGACATCTAAAAATCTGGTTAAGGGAAAAAACTAGTGAAAGTATTGGCTTTAAAATGTGTAAGCATTGATATTCAGCATCTTTATTAGCATTCCTTTGCAATTCTTAATCCGTTTCTATTGAAGTCATGGAAGAAGAATTTATTTCCCTAGATGTAATCTAATATCTGTGAGCTACCATTACTATTAACTAATAAAAAAGTACTCGGCTGGCTAATGTAACACTATTATATGTTTATAAACACTATATGTTTATATAGTTCAAATTCCAGTGTGATTGTCCTAATTTAAAATAAGTAAAATTATTATTTTGTCACACATTTTGTAACCACTTTATATGGGTAAAATACTTTCATATAAAGGATGTTTGCATGTTAAACATGGTAATAATTCATCATGCTAGAGAATCAACTCTTCAGATTTTATTTTTTGATTGAAAAATTTACTTCTCAGCCACAAGAATTTTAAATAGTGTTTCTCCCTTTGAAAAAGGCAGAATGGGGAATTGCAGTGGTCTCTTCTTTGGCTAGAATGGATCTGTGCTTTTATGTTTCTTGGGTCACAGTTTTCTAAGTGGAAGCTTTACTGCTCGCTCCATAGATGAAAATTAATATTATTAATCTGCTTTAAAGACAGTTTAAAAGTGCTTGTGCTATACATAAATGTGTACTCAATTTTTAGTGTGAAAACAAGACAAACAATCTAATCAATTTTAAATTTCTGCATGTTGTAATTAAGGGAACATAATTTCTTCAATTAAGTGCCAAAATTTCTCGTGGTGTCTAACGTAGTAGATACAAAGAAAGTTCAATTTTCCATACAATATTAAAAAAAATTCCATTTTACAGTTGAAACACATACGTAGTTTTTTCTTTTTATTTCTGTACAGTACTATTGAGTATCATCTCCAAACGTATAATTCTTTTGAGCATCTGCATAATAGTACACAAGCCTCTGTATATTCTCAGCCTGTGTTCAAATTGTTTAATAGTTGCATCTTTGAAGAAATTTGATACCTGCAGCCAACTTTTTTTTGTTCCAAAAGCTCTTAACAGAATACCAAATATGTGTAAAGCTTTTAATCTCAAAAAATATTAAGGTTAAAAAACAAAAAAACAAGCCAAACCAGAAACCATTTAAATAAGAGAAACAGAAAAATTATCCACTAGTACATCCATTTACATAGGCGTGCAACAGTTAAAATATGTAGTTCTGGGTATTTATAGCATTGCAATATTTTTCCAAACATATTTAACTCGTTGACCTGCTCACTGGGTCATCAAGCAGTAGAAAATTTCAGTTAAATTTAGTAATTATTGCACATTGCATTTGTTACCAGTAGAACAAAGTAATCAAGATTTTGCTTTCATGTCACAGCTGAAAAACACCCACACTGCTGCTGAGCACATTTAACAGTAAACAACTGTGTCTGAAGCAGGCAGAAAACTTCCAGGCATGCTCATTCTCCTTGTATTGTCTCTACATTCATCTTATTGCCTTTGCATAGTTCTACTTAATGCACTTTTTTCATTGAGTGCTACTTAACATTGGGAATGTGAACTCAATAAAATTTATGAGAGAGAATACAGAAATGTACCTAACATAGATAAGACATAACATAGTGTATTTGTGCATATATAAGGGAAATATTACTAAATACTACATTTGTATATTCTATTTGTTAATATTAATGATTTTTAACAGGTTGTAGAAGAGTGTTACTTCAAGAAAAGTTAGTGTGTTCTGAGACTTGTGACTATAACATTGTTTTGAGGAACATTTCTGAAATGTGTGCATAGCTGGACTTTTAAAATAGCCTTAACTTAAACCCATGAAGTGGACTTGGTATGCATGTCCCATTACTTACAGTCTCTACACAATAAAAACATGGTTACATTAGTCTATTGGTTTAGACAACCAGAAATCTTCTCTGTAGAGATACAGCTTATCAGCTAAGCAGATAAATATTTTCCACAGCTATTTTGTTGATTTTTTTTCTTATTCTCAGTATCGACAAATGGAGTCCAGAAACACATGGCACACACATGGCACAGTTGTTTTTATGAACCTTGCATGGATGAGTGATCTCCAGACTCTTCTTAGGTAGGATACTTAGTTGCATAAGAGAGAGAGCTTTATTTACAACTATATCTCTAAAACATTGAAAAAACTTCCTTGTCTCAGGAAGAATCAAGTGGCACAGCTGATACCATAGGACAGAGTATTTCCCTCTCTCCTCTCTCTTTTCAGCATCCCTGCACTGTCACAAGAGGAATTGGATAAACACTGGAATCTTCACTCTTGTTAAATGTTTCTCTTAATATAAACTTAATTTTGTTCAGACTGGAAGCATATGTTTGCTCTTTGAAGACACGGAAACTAAATCACTTTTCAACGTGAGTACTAAAACTCAGAAGTCTGTCGAGTGAGCTGTGTTGCATTGTCTTGAAAGCTGCTGTCACACATTCATGAAGGTCAAGAGCTGTGTCTCTACTTTCATCAAACAGATTTTTATGTTCACCAGGTGCTAAGTTAAGTAAAGTTCAGAAGCGTGAGCAGCAGACACATGGGACAGACAGAGGATTTGGAGTACTATATGGGCAAAAGTAATTTTGGATGACCTTTTGAATCTGTGTGTCGAAGCATATAACTTCATCATAAACCAGGGAAGGACTGTTCAGAAGAAGACAGTGCTAGTAGGTCTGAGATCAGATCATCAGCCAAACCTGAAGCCCTTCAAAAGATGGGAACACCTATTATTTTGTTCTCTCAAGTGTTTTATTAGCAAGGACTGAGCAGTCATATAAAAGTAAAAATATTTATGTCATTGAGGAGAGTCTCAGTAATTTTAATAAACTGTCAAATATCTTGTAGAAAACTCAGTGTTGTTTTTATGACAGATAAAGCTTTCAATGAAGCTGAGTATTTGTAAAATTTATTTTAAGAAATGCAAACATTTGCAACTTTATCTTAATAGCTGGAGCAGACTGAAACTGTTTTAAAAATAACTTACCAGGAAATAGTAACATTTATTGAATTTTACAGACTGGTATAATCTTAATCTAAACCACTCAATAAGAAAACCTTTATTTTCGAAATTATAATGGGCTTGAATTTAAGCAAGTACAGCATTTGGTGCAAAACTCTATTGCTCCTTGAGGACTTTCACACTGGCTTTGTCTCTGCTCTTTTCAAAACTTCAGTGCTTCACTGTTAACAATGAAAAAAAGTTAGACTTTCAGGAAGGGCAACTGAATAAAGTTGATATTTTCATGTATACAGAAAAAGGTTCAAACACAGATCCTGAAGTTAAGCCTTAAACCCACTTTTGCAGACATCTAAAGTTAGGACAAGAAACATAATTGATAATGAGATTCATGGTGCGTAATATCAGATGACAGGATTCTGTCTGTTCATTCATATTTCACAGGTCACTGGCTGACAGAAATTCACTGAACTCCATAATCAGTATTTGATAGACATGTCTGATCAAGAAGGCATAAAATATTGATAGGAAAATGTTAAGAAATCAGAATTTGACACTTATTTGGTTAGCTTGTTTCAAGTCCTACCAATGTCTGATTTAAGCTTACTTTTAAATTGGAATACTTTGGTATGTTCTTCAAGACTGTATCAACACTGAATGCTCAAAGTGCTGAGGAAATAAAGGATGATCTTTCTAAAAGTCATGCCTAGAAAAAAGAGAGCTGGATATTTTGATGAGGATGGGAAATTTTGAGAGCTGGGTCTGCATGGGTGTAGAGTATCTCTACAGAGCATAAAAGCTTGATCCTAAATTCTGGCACTGAACCCCTGTGCAAATACATAATCATGTTGTTTTATGAAGAAATTTAGAAATGTTTTTATGCTGTCTTTAGAAGACACCACATTGGAAATCCTTTTTCTTTCAATGTAGATACACCTTTTTCATGTGGACTAAGAAATATTTTGCCTCTACTTATAACAGGATATTGCATGTCCTGATGTTTTACCCAGTGCTAAAAAAGTGAGTCAGACTTACCAAACTCATTGGGACCATCTGATCTCCCAAAGAGTTAGCTGTTTTGAAAATCTGGCTGATTGTCTAACTTGGAAATGTTGGGTTTTTTCCTTCTTTTGAGACTTCAGTTTTTATCAGATTGTGATTTTTTCCTATCATGTCTTTTAAATGATTGAGAACCTCTGGGGAAAAAAACAAGCAACCACCAAAACAAATAACTCGATACTGTTTACAATGCTGCTTTGCTGATTGTTATCAATACTTTGACAACATGAGTAATATATTAGAAAATGTTTAGGTAATACCAAAGGGACTATTATAAGAAAATAAGAAAAAATGTCTGCTAGTTCAGTACTTGGAAAGGACTTTGTAACTTATTTCAAATACTAGAAAAGTTTAATCTACAAATTACAAAAACTGAGGTACTGACTATTGGTCAGGTGCATTACATTTCTTAATTTGTTCTAATTTAGTGGCAGGTTTTTGAGTCTAAGATGTTAGACATCTACATCTACAACTACAACAACTGCATTCATTGTAAAGAAACAGAATGTTCTCGTGCATTCAAGTTATAAAATTGCCATTTGTACAGCATAGGTTAAGCAGTTTCCTGGTTTTGAGAGTTCCATAAATCATTTCAACCAAGGTACTGGTGAGCCAGTGTCCTTACATGATTATTTTAAAGCTACTGCCTATTTCTAGCTGTAATTCTTCCATTACACTGGGAACTAAAGAAGCTTGTTTAAAGAATAGCTTACTGCTATCTTTTAGCACAGAGAATACTAATTTGCCATTGGAAAAAAAAAAGATTAAAAACTACAGTGATTTGTCACCATCTTGGGGTTTGCAGTTAAATTAACTCTTGTGAGAAGAGAAAGGGATTTGGGGATAATTTTGGAAGACATGTAAAAGCATTAAATAGATCATAAAGAAATCAACAGTGGAAGTTATACACGAGACTTCCTGGTCACTATAAAGTAGGATGAGGATAATCTGTTATTTTCACATGTAGCATCAGGAGTTATTATTAATGAAACGGTGCCTTATCTCCCCAAAGACGCACTAGTGAAAGAAATTATCTTAAAAAACAGCCTGAGACATTTTACTAGCTGAAGGCCTAAGAGCAATCCTTTCCTAAGGAAAGCTGTTTATTCGCAAGCTGAGGGATTTCAGACAAAGGAGGAATGTTTGTCCTTGCTCTAGTTTCCCTGGCCAGTTGCAGCTTTGCTGAGAGGTTACAGAGGGGCCCTTGTGAGCATTTTGTCTAGGCTTCTTTATCCAATTCTGCTCCTTGACAGAGGCTTAGACCTGTGAAGGTCTCTATTCTCAGGTTTTGCAGTTCTTATACACCATTTCAGGAGATAATTTAACATTTTATATTACTCTTCTGAATAAGACAAGTAAAACCTTCATCTACACTTTTGATGATTATAGTTTTCAAGGTTTCAATCAAAGGTATCAAGCAAGATATTTTTAGCACCATTTTGAAAATTTTAAAATTTTACTCTTGTTTTTCCCATCCTTGAATCTTTACTGGAAATGTGATTGGGTCTTTAACATACCTTCACCAAAAAAAGACAGTTATGCATAAGAAATTTGTCCTGTTACTCAAATAACTAATTGCTTAGACCAGGGAAGTTGGCCTGCAGGAATTTTTGTCTGTGTTTTTTGTTTCTCTTTTTCCTGATGAATTTTTTTAGTTTTCCTCTTGCTAGCTTAGTTTATATTAAATTAAATTGGGCTCTAATGCTTCTTTCTGTCTCTACTTTGTTTCTCTCAGTGTTCATCAGTTCCATGGGAAGATGTTCTAAGAATCTTCTGCTTCTTTTTCAGGTTCCCTGAGCCACTTTCAAATTGATTAGTCAGTGTAATTTCTCCTTGTGTATCTCAACACCTGATTCTTATTTTGACAATTTTTACACAGGCTGTGTAATACCTTTGAATAAAAGCATAGAACAATTTTAGGTTAGAAATATCAGGACAGGTTCTCTAAAACAGGAAATAGGGCTTACAGACACCTTGCTTGTCTTTTTCTCCTAGAAGGCTTTTCTTTTTGATGTAGCCCTATGATGTGATTGATGTTGGATAGCTGAAATGCCTTAAATCATCTGCCTCATTTAAATGCCATACTCTGGAAATACTGACATCCAAAAGACAGAGCTTTTTTGACCTGAAAGCTAAAGCATAATATTTTATTTGTTGGCCCAATAAAAGGTATTGCATAATCTACCTTGTCAGTAGACACTGACATTCATAGTGCTTGGCCCTTATCCTAGGACACGTAAAACACTTTTGATAAATTACTTATGAAAAGGCTGGATAGACAACAGGCACAGTGACAGCAGCATCTCTCTCTTCTCTGTCTCATTCGTACAGGAGAGATGGTGTGTTTAGCTTTTCCAGTATGGGATGTTTCAGGATGATTACTGTAATTGAATCTGGTAGCACACATATTTGTGGCTTTGCAGATGTTATAAAATAGCATTTAATGTTTTCTGTCTTAAGTGTCTTGCAGTGGCCCCCACCTCTTCCCTTCCAGAGGAATACCAGCTGAGGTTTTATGCTTGTGAAGGGGTTAGCCCTCAAAGTGCACATCAGACCAGCTTTTTTATGTGCTTATTGGCTTCCCACAGAATGTCAAGACAAAGCTGGGGATTCAGCACTGTGCAGACAGTGTTTTCATAGCCATTCCTTGATACCTGGAGTTTCAAGGTGGAAACCTTGTCCCAAAAGTTGTCTCAGGTAAAACAGAGGTTTCCACAGGAAAGTAGAGGACGAAGAGAGAGCTCACTGGCTTTGGCCCAGTGCAGTGCAGGAATATTCTGAACTGGTCACGACCAGGGCTTAAAGTTCATGCACCACTCACTAAGGAAAACCCAAATCTGGGCCCCACTAAAATAAAATATTCTGTAGCCATTCCTCTGGAAAGTGAGTTGTGGATGCTGAAAGCTTGGTTGTGGAGAGATTTTCCAGCTCTCTGCCAGTGTCCGCGTGAAAGCGAAGACTTTTGCAGGAATGCTGGCTGAGAAACAGTTAGAGGTTTTTGTAAACTAACTTCCTTATCTTGCAGGTGCAAGATGTTTTGCAATATTGTTATTACTAACAGAAGAATTGTTTTTAAATGGGTGTTGTAGAATCTAGCCAATCATCCTGAGAGGTGGATGGTCAAAGAACCAATGACCTTATGCCATTCAAGCGACCTAGAGGATATAAACAGGTCTGTAAATAAATAATTAATTTTGCTTTTCCTGAAATCTGCCTGTTTCGTTTCTCTCCGTCCCTGGTACAACAGCGACAGTGAGTGAAAGATTGGACACTGTTTATGCAGCCAATGGTCTATAAATTCAGGGACTGTAAAAAATGCTTGGATGCTACAACGAACTGCATTTTTGCAGGTCCGTGGAAGAGATGTTATTTAAGTATAGGCTATGTAGATTTGAACTGATATATGGAACTGCTCTATCTTCATCCCTAAAGAGTTATACCCTAACCAGCAAAATCTGAGGGCATAGAATGACATGAAAAAAAAAAAAAAATTAGCTGGTAAGAAACCATGCACTTCAATAGGTTACAAAGAATAGAATAATTTAGGTTGGAAAAGATCTTTAAGATCAGGTCCAACTGTTAACCCAGCACTCCCAAGTCTACCACTAAACCATGTCCCTAAGTACCACATCTATTCATTTTTTAAATACATCAAGGGATGGTGACTCCATCACTTTCCTGGGTAGCTTGATAACATTTTGGTGCATAAATTTGTCTTAATAGCCAATCTAAACCTTGGTGTTCCCACTGGAGCTCTGTCTGGGCAGCTGGATCAGTCATGGTGGGTGCAGAGCTTAGAGAGGCAGCGGCTTTCTGCTGCGTGGATGACATTGCTCCCTGTTTGAGCTGTCTGGGCTTCAGTGCCCTTCCTGTGCTTCTTTCTGCTCAAGCTGTCATTCCATGTCCTTGTTGACGCACCACACTGTGGCTATGGGCACTCCCCAAGGACTTCTTTTATAGGGTTAGGGTGCTTGGTTGACATGTCTTCTGGCCTCCCCCAGGTCTCATTTGCCACTATGGCACAAGCTGTGGGCTCCTGGCTGGTGTCTCTGCTCGCCCACGGTTCCTCTAGATCAGGAAATACCCATGTGCACCACACTAGAGCTCCCCACTGCAGCAACTGAGAACAAATCTCACAGGGAAAAAAAATCTACCTTCTTAAATCTCTCATGTTTTTAAGTTTAGGTATGGATGACGTGCTTGTTTTTCAGAAGGTATTAGTATTATAGGTGAAATATTGCTGACCTCTTCTGTGGTGTTTTGTTGTTCATTTGTTTGGATTTTTGCTGAAAATGTTTTTGTTTCTTTTCCCTCCTCTGTATATTTTAATTGAACAAGTGAAAATGATGTAGAACTTTAGAACTCTTCTTGCATTCACAGAAACTGGCTGAACATGCACGTTATGGGCCTTCTTGGAAATACAAAAACTCTTTTAGTACACAATGTGTTCATCTAAATTACATGAGACAGCCTTCAAAATAAGGCAGGTGCTGTATAAATGATTCCTGTGTCTTGAAGTTCAGGAGTATTGAGTTTTATTAAGAAATTTTTATTAGGGATCTTAAGGATGAAAGAAATGGGAATTAATTAAAATACTACTCAGAAAACATGACAGAGTGAGTTCATATAATAATGATGTGAGACAGTCAGATTGGGTCCCGCAGAAACCTTGATGTGTTTTCAAAGAATCTCGGATCTAATTCAGTGTTGTAGGTTGGAAAGTCATGAACATTGAAAAGGGTACCTTTAATCTATGTGGGATACCTTTTGAATACAAAAGAAAGGTTGCGACTTTCCTTCTATCTTCTCTTTCAGGCCTTTCCCAATAACTCTGCAAGAATGCAGAATGAATCAGAACACAGTCATTTATATTTCATTTGAATGCAGGTAGCACGTTTTGTGCTAAAGCCTTGGACTTACCTCTTACAGTGGAATATAACTTCAGAACTATTGTACAGAAGAAACAAGTCTGTAGTAAATAAATGTTAGAAAATACTCATCTGCTCATGTTTTATTTCATCAATCCAACTAGCCATTCATTTGTTTTCCACTTCTTGCAAATGTGGGGGAGAGTTTCAGCTGGTTTTTACTCAAAGAAGTAAAATATTAGCTATTACTCTTCTTTGGTGCAAGAAATGTTCTAAGGAGAATTTCAAGATGTATTTTAACAGACCAAAATCTTAGGGAGGAATGTTTATTGCAGAAGGTTTTGTCAAAAGAAAACTTCTTTAACTGCAGTACATAAAATGCCTCTTTCTGTTAAGTTGTTGGGAAATATTTTTTTTTTTTAACAAAAACAAATACATACTGTCATCTACTATGCCACATAACAAGAATGGTTTGGGGTTTTTTCCCCTCAAAGCTNAGGGGGAGCTGACAGGATGCTCTTGAGGAAAACTTTTTTTGTTTTGGTTTTTTTTTTTTTTTTTTTTTTTTTTTCCTGGAAATTATACCTTTTTACTTATCTGAAAGGTGTTTACATTACTTCAGTATCAAAACTCTCTTATAAGGCAGAAGTGTTAGTCTTCTGTCATGGACAGAAGTGGGCTACAGAGTAGCCATTAAATTGAAGTAACTTCTATCAGGTCATTAACTGAGTCGCTGCAGTGTCACCATGATGCAAGATTGATGAATATATTCTTTTCTTTAGATCAGTTTTGCCTGTTCTCACATACAGACCATCTTGTCCCCAAGGAACACGGAGATAGGTATATCAGTGGGAAGGTTTGTCATCTTACAAGCAGTAGATGAAATTTTGAAAAATACGTATCCAGTGGGGCATTTTGCTTCACCATGAAGGTGGAAAGGAAGAAGATGATATTTTTCTCCTTTAGAAAACCCAAACAAGATGTTTGGCATATCAGGAATCCTATGACCAATTAAAACCAGTGATCATTCATGTAAAAGTTTTCTTTTCATGAAAGAAAGACAATTTTGACAAATGAAAAGAAAAAGAACAATCCTAGGAGCATAGTCTAAACTTTCTGATGCATGAGTAGGAATAAGAATAAGATGTATGTAAAATGAGTGGTCTTTCAAGGAGAATTCTGTTAGTGTTTAGGTTAAAAAAGGATTTCAGTTTGGACAATGATTTCCATTTTATGCTATTATGCTTAACAATTGCATGTTGAAACTCTCATCTTATAAGCTTATGTACTTATAAAAAAATAAAAAAAAAAGAGGTTATTTTTGCAAAATGCATCTGGAGATGAGAACAAGTCGTGGTAAGTTATCAGTCCACTGTGAACTATTGGTTCCCTCCTGTGCCAGAACAGGCATGGTCTGTGGGTGCAAGAGCAGGAATCTATCAATGAAGAAGTTAAATGTCCATAATGGAGCACACTGAAAACTTGGTTTAATAAAGAAATCAGAAAATTTTAGCTCTTACAGAAAGAGACAAAAAAAAAAAAAAACAAAACAACAAAAACTCAGCAATAATAAAAAATATCCCTAAGGTTTTTCCACTTTAGTGAGAGATCTAAGAAACTCACCCAATTTAGTGGTTTTTTTTTAATTTGAAGCAACTTAAAAGGTCAAGTACTTGATCATAAATCACTTGTTTAGCCTGAAGATTTGTGGCTTTTTGGTAAAAAATTATTTTCTTGCTGGTGCTTTAATCCATACCGTCAAAGGTCTCTTAATCCGCAACTTATATAGAGCTAGGTTTGTTCAGAGAATCTATGTTGTCCTTTTAGGAATGCCTGAACACTTACATTCTAATTCCCTCAAAATCATCCATCCATCTCTGTGGCAGTTTTGGAGGTAAGACTCTATTCTGTGCATCACTACCTGGAGTTGGGATGGATTTGGGATCAAATTGCATGACTCTTTGACTATGGGGTGGTTTGCATTTTGGGGCAGAAATGAGGAAAAGCCCTCAAAGAGCAGTAAGGAGACAAGTAAAGAGTTGCCTGGATGTCCAGAAGCAGTGCATTTTCCCTGAGCAAATGTTTGCTGTCAAGGTGTTTGATGTCATATCTGCTGTTTAGATCTCAGGTAGCAGCAAGTAGATCTTTTCTTACTATGCATGCTTGTTGGCCACATGCATCATAGTCCATCTCTTTGCTATCAACATGGAATAGAATGGCAGCTTGATCCATATGTAACCACTATGCAGAGCATAGGGACTGACAGGCAGTGCTAACACGGGAGATTTGTCCTTATGAGCCACATTTTGTCCTTACGGATGATACGGTCTGTTCGTCAGTGACTGAACAGGATAAAACCATATTCTTTAATTGATGTATTTATTACTCAACTACAACAACAAAAAAGGTGACTGCTGACAAAGTTTTCTGTGGAAGTGGGTTTGTTTTATACCTGGTATCGAGGGTTTCAACTTAGAAAGGACATTGCCACATTTTTGTACACAGTTGGTACTGGCCATTGATGTGTCTGGCCATTGATGGAGTCATTGTGGGCCCAGTAGGTCACAGATTCAGTGACAGTCAAAAATCTCTATCATCATTTAACTTTAACTAGCGTGGTATCTATCATAATTTAATTTAGCTTCAAAATGATGAGATTTGGCTAGTTTTCATTCCAAGGTGAAAATCTTTTAACTACACTTCAAGTAGAAGTAAGTTGCTCACTTTTTGTTTCTGACAGAAAACTCAGCAGGGGAGAATGGTTTTTGAAGTGGTGAGAACAAAACAGTCTGTGCCATCTTTACTCACCCTAGTAAGATTAATTTCTTGCAGATCCGTACATTACACATCCTAAGGTGGAATATCAGTTCCAAAGGAAACTAGTGTGGAGATACAGCTAGAAAGCAGAAGTGAGAGCACTGCTAAACTCATGTCAGAAGTGGACGCGCTAACGCTGCTAGGCCGCAAAGGGCCTAGCAAATGGCAGGCAGTACGGCTTATCACGAAATAGTTATGGCATGCTTGGTATGTACCTGTGTTGGTTAGTGCTAGCTTTAAGTTTTGCAATGTTATTAAAAAACATAGATATGGTTGTTATAGTGATTGCTGCTTATCTAAGAATCTATTTTTAGTTACTGCTGAAAAGGTATAAATATTCAGCTCTGTATCAATAAAGTTGGCTTATTGCATCCAAGCAATCTGCCCCATCCCTTCCATCGCCGACTGTCACGCGACATCTGGTGCCCCGTGTGAGGACCAGGACTGCCCTTAGGTGACAGTTGGCGACGCCCGGCAGAACTTCAGTAACTTCACTGAAGGTTAAGCCGCAGGAGAAGCGGGAGCCTTCGGAACTGTGGTTAAGCCGCGGGAAGAAGCGGGAGCCATGCTGGCCGGCAACTGATCCTCTGAAAAANGCGGGAAGAAGCGGGAGCCACACCGGCCGGCAACTGATCCTCTGAAAAAGAGGTGAGTCGCTGCAGGGAACTATGGGCCAGGGTCAGGGGATGACCACCCTAGAAAGAGACGTGCTTGAGCTTATGTCAAAGCTGCTAGACAAGCAAGGCAAATCCTTGCCTGCGCATGATTTAAAAATTATACTCCGATGGACTGCTTCTAAACTGCAAAGAGTAACTCAGTCCACAATCTTTACGGGGAATCTGTGGGACAGAGTGGGAGTGGAACTTTGGAATGCTGTAGCTGATGGTGATAAAACAGCTGCAGAAATGATTCCCTCCTGGAAAGTAATCTTTGAAGCTTTAAAAGCTCAAGAAAAATCTCTTGCTAAAGATAAAGAGGATGCCCCTTGCCCCGCCTCTGCAGAAGCGGAGCCTCAGAACTCTTTACAATTTGAAGAGACTGTGCCTCTTTCACTAAAGACTACAGCCCCCCTTGCAACAAAAAGGGGGAAGGGCTCCTCATGATCTATAAAAGCATTTAACGCTGGCTAAGGTCCAGCTGACAGCAGCGAGGATGAAGCAGAGGACCCTTTTGATCCCGGACCCATTGATCCTGAAAAAAAGCCAGATCTATTCCCCCCCGACCCTCACAATACCAGGGTCCGCTTGAAACAACAAGCA